>CM031377.1:90749261-91066835 GCA_018208015.1 Medicago ruthenica | reverse complement strand
ATATTTTTAACTTGAGCTATACGATATACATTTTGTGTTTGGTATTATTTCAAATTTTTGGTGCAATCTCGGATTAATGGGAACATCAAAATTGCCTGTGCAAATCTCATATGAATCATGCAATCTGAAATTGCAAAACCAACTCTCATTGCCAACAAAAGCCCAATTCTCATTGGCACCCGCAATATCAAACCAAAGCCCAACCATGTTTGGCACCTAATTACAAAAAGCCCAATTGTCATTGGCGATCACAACTACAATTTCACATTAAGCCCAATCGTCATTGACATTCCTCACAATCTCCCACAAAAAGCCCAACCATGCTTGGCGCCCAATCATTCACAAATCCCGACCATGCTCGGTACACAATCATAGCAAAAGCCCAACCATGCTTGGCACTCCCTCACAACTCACAAGAGGCCCAGTCGTCATTAACATTCCTCAATCTCCTACAAAAAGCCCAATTTCCATTGGCCCTTACAAACACAATCACAAGTGAAAGCCCAATTTTCATTGGCATTCCCACTCACAAAACATAATAAAAGCCCGACCTTGCTCGACATCCAACATAAAAGCCCGACCTCGCTCGGCATCCAATCATCAAAAGCCCGACCTCGCTCGGCATCAAATCATCCAAAGCCCGACCTCGCTCGGCATTCAATCATCCAAAGCCCGACCTCGCTCGGCAACCAATTACAGTCAAAGTCCGACCTTGCTCGGCATCCAATCATTATCCCCAGTGTTAAACATGACATATGTTTATCCCACATTGGACTTCTTTCAAGGGATTCCCCAGCGAAACCCTCAGTAAATCAAAAGGGAATATCCCCAGTGAATCAAAAGCCCGAAAGGACGATTCAGAAAAACAAAGAAGGTAGCATTCCAGGCGGAATCATCAGTTCTTCTCCCCGGCGGATTAGTACAATTCCCGGTGGATTAACAAACTCCCCAGGAAATCAACCTTTGTCCAAAACAACCAAAAGCCCAATTGCCATTGGCACCTACTCACAAAAGCCCAACCACCATTGGCATCCAAGGCTGGATATCGATCATGCTTCCAAAATGATCCTTATATCCCCAGCGAAACCATAAGCAAAGCCCAATTTTATTGGCATCCCCCAGTGGAGTCTCAACCCCAAAAACCCAATCATCATTGGCACAAATACATAAAAGCCCGACCTTGCTCGGCATCCAATTACAATCAAAGCCCGACCTTGCTCGGCATCCAATTACAATCAAAGCCCGACCTTGCTCGGCATTCAACATAAAAGCCCGACCTCGCTCGGCATCCAAATACAATCAAAGCCCGACCTCGCTCGGCATCCAAACAAAACATAAGCATTCCCGGCGGAATCACCAGTTCTTTTCCCAAGCGGATTAGCACGATTCCCCAGTGAAATAATAATTTCCCCATGAGGTATGTGTTCCTCGTCAACGGTTACGACTTTACCCCGTCAACATCTTGGATGTGTTCCCTGTAACATCATCCCCGTCAAAGATCACCGAGTGTTTGCAATGCGACGTCGGTCCACTTCTCATTTTACCGGTCTAAATCTTGTTTCACCAAGTTGTCGGTCATGCAAATAAATCAAAACATTTAGGGTATCCCCCAGTGCAAGCCAATCTTTCACACATCCCCAGTGGGAGTCCTGCATTAGTGCATTCATACATTCATGCATTTGTACATTTGTACAATCATACCAATCATATAATCACGCATTCATGCATAAACGCATTCACACATGCAGCATACCACAATATCATCTGTACATGGTTGCTTTAACCACCATGTTTCCTACCAATCAATCATAAATAATTTACATTTTTCGTTTTCTCCAAATGTCATCCTCCAGTGATGTTACAAAATAAAGCCCAATTTTATTGGCATTCCCCAGTGAGTCATCATTCACACTCACAAATACCAAATCATAACCAAAGCCCGACTTTGCTCGGCATCCCATCATAGTCACCAGTAAATGTTCCCCAAGTGTCATCCCCAATCTGTTTGGTTAAGTGGTGTCACCCTTTTACGCCAAGTGGCAGTTCAAACGAATAGCTTGCGCATCTTTTTATCGTGTCTTTATGCCAAGTGGCAGTTCAAACGAACAGCTTGTGCATATTCCCCAATGTTGTGCCAGGCGGCAGTTCTTTAACGAACGGCTTGTGCATCCTTTTTCCCCAATTGAAGGGGCAATTCTGTAAGGAACGGCTTGTCAGCCGCATCCTCACTGTCGTCAATGTACGGTTCGGTAAACAACCCGGACAGTTGACATTTCTTTTATTTCATGTTGTCAATGTACAGTTCGGTAACCAACCCGAACAGTTGAATTTTCTTTTTATCGTCAATGAACGGTTCGGTAACCAACCCGGACAGTTGACGTGTCTTTTTATTTCCTGTTGTCAATGTACAGTTCGGTAACCAACCCGAACAGTTGACTTTTCTTTTTATCGTCAATGAACGGTTCGGTAACCAACCCGGACAGTTGACATGTTTTTATTTCCTGTCGTCAATGTACAGTTCGGTAACCAACCCGAACAGTTGACTTTTTTCTTTCTGTCGTCAATGAACAGTTCGGTAAACAACCCGGACAGTTGACATGTCTTTTTATTTCATGTTGTCAATGTACGGTTCGGTAACCAACCCGGACAGTTGACATTCATTTCCTGTCGTCAATGAACAGTTCGGTAACCAACCCGAACAGTTGACATCTCTTTTTAGTTTTCCTATTGTCAATGAACGGTTCGGTAACCAACCCGGACAGTTGACATGTTTTTATTTCCTGTCGTCAATGTACAGTTCGGCAACCAACCCGAACAGTTGACTTTTCTTTTTGTCGTCAATGAACGGTTCGGTAACCAACCCGGACAGTTGACATGTCTTTTTTTATTTTCTGTCGTCAATGTACAGTTCGGTAACCAACCCGAACAGTTGACTTTTCTTTTTATCGTCAATGAACAGTTCGGTAAACAACCCGGACAGTTGACGTGACATTTATTTTCTTGTCGTCAATGGCAGGTCGGAACAACCCGACAGTTGACATTTTACTCCCTTGTCGTCAATGGCAGTTCGGAATTCAACCCGAACAGTTGACATTTTATTTCTTGTCGTCAGTGGTAGTTCGGATTTTAACCCGAACAGCTGACTTTGTTTTTTATCATTCAGTGGCAGTTCGGATTTTAACCCGAACAGCTGACTTTGTTTTTATCCTCAGTGGTAGTTCGGATTTTAACCCGAACAGCTGACTTTGTTTTTATCCTCAGTGGTAGTTCGGATTTTAACCCGAACAGCTGACCTTTTAACCTTCTTGTTTCTCATTCAGTGGTAGTTCGGAATTTAACCCGAACGACTGACTTTTACCTTCGTTGTCTTGTCATCAGTAGCTCGGAATTTAACCCGAACAGCTGACTTTTATACCCTTGTTTTATCATCATTCAGTGTTAGTTCGGATTTTAACCCGAACAGCTGACCTTTACCTTCGTTTCTTACCAACGATGCCAGTTCGGAATTTAACCCGAACGATTGACGTTTACTCTGGTTTTCTTCTCATCGGCAGTTCGGAATTTAACCCGAACAGCTGACATTTTACCCTTTTTTTGGTTCCCGTGGTTAATTGCCCACTCTCCCCAGTGAACAGTTCGGCAATAACCCAAGCGGCTAACCTTTTTCCCCAGTGGAACACTATCCCCAATAGAGTTGGATCCCGTTTCTTTAACGAACCCGGGTATCCCTTTGTCTCTGTTTATCCCCAATCAGGTCATCTTTGCCGTCTTGCATTCATAATTGCATCACATGCATTCATAACATTGCATACATGGCATCACATCCATAATGTTTTACTGTCCAAAATTGGTCAAAAAATGGTGTACTCTGTATTTAAGTTTCTTCGACCCGTCGAATCAAAATTTCACCTTTTAATCTCCGTAGCGAAGAAACTTAAATAGGGGCATCTGTCATACCCCATTTTTTGACCCATTTTCGTCTCGTTTTACTTATTGTCTCGTTTTACGCATTTTTTTTAAAGGCCGAGAATTTTCGTCGTTTCAGACGAAATTTCGGCAGGGAGGTATTTTAAAATACCTCATGTCATTTTTTGTCTCGTTTATTTATTTTATTTTATTACTTTTTATTTTTACTATTAATTTCAGTTTTTATTATCATTAATTTTACTATTATTACCATTTTATTTATTTCCTTTTTTATTATTTATCATTATTATTATTTATTACTATTATTATTATTATTTTTATTTTTTTTTATTTTATTTTTGGTCCAAGTCCAGTCAACAAACACAGCCTGCACAGCGCCCCAATTCCTTTTTTTTCATCATCACAAATCCTCCAAAATCATCATCACAATCCTCAAATCCTATCCAAAAATCTGCAGAAAACAACTTGCAAGCTTATCCTTAATCTATGACAAGCAGCTCAAATTTCTTCTATAAAACAGGATCAACAGAACACAAGAAAAAAGAGAAGAAAAATTCTGAGAAGAAAATTTGGACAAGCAGATTTTTTTTTAGCCAACAAACACAAAAGCTCCCAACACAAACAACAACATAACAAGCAACACGTTTTTCCACTCACCACCAAAACAAAACTCACGCCCCCCCCCCCCCCCCCCCCCCCCAACACATAAACACCACAACACAGCAAGGCAAAATAACACACTAAACTCACACTCATAACACCACAAATCCGTACACGTCCCAGCCATACACTACCACACAAACCCACGCAAAAACACAACAAACGCACGGCTAACACACACACACAGCAAACAGACCACACACACACGCACATAACAACACAAGAGCAAAGCAAGAACCGAAACAAAACAAGAGAAAAGGGTAATTTTTTTTTGTTTTTTCAAAGCTAGGTCTACTCTTTTTTAGAGGGATTTTGAGAAAAATAGTTTAGGATTTGAGAGGAGAAAGGAAAAGGATATATAAAAAGGGGGTTTGTTTTTGAAAAAAACGAAATTTTTTATCTGGCGCGGTGGCGCCGCCGTCTTGGCCGGCGGCCACCACGCCGGAATTCCTTTCCGGCGAGCAAGTTAGAGAGAAGGGGGAGAGAAGGAATTTCGGCCAAGAGAGGGAAAGAAGAGAGAGAAGTGAATGAAAAAATGAGAAAAATTTGTGAAGGGAAGGGTTTAAATACCCCTCCCTGATTCGGTGTGAGAGGGTGTACGCGTTAGCGTACACCCACGCTCTCCTGGCCCTCTGATTTTTAATCATACAGCCCTGACTTACTTTCCCCTGTGATCAGATCAGGGCCGTCTGATTAATCAGACGGCCCAGATTAATTTACGTTGGCCCAATACATTTTGGGCCTTTTTCTTTCAATCTGATTTATTTTTCACTTCTTGCACCCCCAATTTTATTTTTACACCTCTCTATTTTATTTCTTTTATTTTTTTCTTTGCAATTTTATTTTCCTTTTATTATTATATCCTTTTATTTGTTCTTTTATTTTTAACATCCCATTTATTTACTTATCATATCATCTCATGCATTTTATTTATTTTTATTTATTTCTAATTGTTCATTTTATTTTGCATTTTTCTATGTCATTAGAATATACATGCATTTAGGAACAAATATATATAAATATGCTTTGCATTTTTTTCAATTTTCATAGTTTAAATCCAAGAAAAAAAACTCTTTCGTTTTAATCCAACAATCGTTTTATTCTCTCGCGTTTAGTTTTTTTATCGCACTTATTTTGTTTTTAACTCCAAGTAAAAAATCATAAAAAAAACCAAAAACATTTCAAATATTCAAAAACTTCATCAAAAATATTCTTCATTAACAAAGCCTTGGATTTCAAACCAAGCAACTTTCTTTTAATTAAACTTCAATCAATCTTAATCATATTAGACTTTATTTTTGCAATTAAAATCAATCAAGCTTCACTCACTCGCCACTTTGGCTCATTTTATCTTTCACAAACATTTTTAAGCTTTAAAATCAACATAATAAATCACCCATTATCCCGAACTACATCGGTTTTGATCCCATTTGGGTATGTAGGCAAAGGACCTTGTCCTTCCAAACCAACCAAACAAAAATCAACGAAAACAACAAAAATATTTTCTTTCTTGTTTCAATAAACAACAAGCTTGTTCATTTTGGTTGCAACAACTAATTTGAACAATTTCTTTTCTTTTCATTTGAGTTCTAAAAACGAGCGTTTTGACAGTTTACACTTTTTTTCTTAAAATTCAAGCGAAACTTGAATGAAAAAGGGTGGTTTGACGTATGTCTCTCCTTTCCCCGATCGGATAAACACTTGACGTATGTCTCATTGCTTAGACGATCGTCATTCTTTTCTAGCTTCCCCAAAAAAAATACGTTTTCAAGTTCAAACAAAACATGAGTGAAAAAGGGTGGTTTGACGTATGTCTCTCCTTTCCCCGGTTGTACGAATGCTTGACGTATGTCTCGTTGCTCGGACAATCGTCATTCTATTTTCAACGCGTCCAACGCACTTTAACCTTTCTTGGTCCCTCGCGACCAAATTGAACCTTTCTCGGTCCCTCGCGACCAATTTTAACATTTCTTGGTCCTTCGCGACCAATTTGAACCTTTCTTGGTCCCTCGCGACCAAATTGAACCTTTCTTGGTCCCTCGCGACCAAATTGAACCTTTCTCGGTCCCTCGCGACCAATTTTAACATTTCTTGGTCCTTCGCGACCAATTTGAACCTTTCTTGGTCCCTCGCGACCAAATTGAACCTTTCTTGGTCCCTCGCGACCAAATTGAACCTTTCTCGGTCCCTCGCGACCAATTTAACATTTCTTGGTCCTTCGCGACCAATTTGAACCTTTCTTGGTCCCTCGCGACCAAATTGAACCTTTCTCGGTCCCTCGCGACCAATTTTAACATTTCTTGGTCCCTCGCGACCAAATTGAACCTTTCTTGGTCCCTCGCGACCAATTTTAACATTTCTTGGTCCCTCGCGACCAAATTGAACCTTTCTTGGTCCCTCGCGACCAATTTGAACCTTTCTTGGTCCCTCGTGACCAATCCAACTTTTCTTGGTCCCCCGTGACCATTTTAAACTTTTCTTGGCCCCCGTGGTCAATCCAAACATTGTACGCCTTCGTGCGTTTGTCATTTTGGCCCTTGTGGTCAATCCGAACTTGTCGTGCCTTTGCACGTTTTCTTTCAACTTTTACGCCTTGTGCGAGTTTATCGCCTTAATGTGCGTCGTCTTTTTACGCCTTGTGCGAGTTTATCGCCTTAATGTGCGTTCGTCTTTTTACGCCTTGTGCGAGTTTATCGCCTTAATGTGCGTTCGTCTTTTTACGCCTTGTGCGAGTTTATCGCCTTAATGTGCGCTTGTCCCCTTCATCATTTAAAGCTTTTACGCCTTTGTGCGTTTTCAAACTTTTTTTTCAAGAACTACGTGCGCTTTGAATTCTCCTACTACCGGGAGATACGTAGGAGCAGGATCGTCATCTTGTCAAGCCCGTTAATAAAAATCTTTTTTTCTCTTTTCTATTTCGTTTGTTTTTATCTCTTTCTTCACCTCACATTATATTTTATTTTTTATATGTATATGATTAAGCGTGCAAGCAAAACGTCAAAAAAAACATTTTTAGCCTAAGCCAACTAAGAGGTTCCCGTTGAGTACAACGGATGTGAGGGGTGCTAATACCTTCCCCTCGCATAATCGACTTTCGAACCTAAAATCTTTTCTCAAGGTAATTTCGAACTTTTTTCCTTTTTCCCCGAAAAATTAAAAGTTCAGTCGTGATTTAAATTTAGTGATTCAATGCTAGTCAATAGCTTGACATCCGAAATTCAACGCGACAGGCAAGAATCATGAAGTAGTGAAGAATGCACTGACACCACATCTACCGTACCCAACTACACCAGCCAAAAAAGAGAAAGAGAGGCAGTTTGCTAGGTTCCTTGACGTATTCAAGCGTTTACAAATCAACATACCGTTCTCGGAAGCCCTAGAGCAAATGCCGACCTATGCCAAGTTTATGAAAGAAATTCTCTCCAAGAAGAGGAGGTTTATTGAAGATGAAACAATTCAGCTAGACGCGAATTGTAGTGAAATCATCCAGAGAACATTGTCAAGAAAGACGAGAGATCCGGGCAAAGTTACACTACTGGTGTCCATTGGCAATGTTAATGTCGGCAAGGCACTCATTGATTTGGGTTCAAGTATCAACCTAATCCCATTATCCGTTGTCAAAAGGATTGGTGATATAGTTGTGAAAAGAACCAACTTAACCTTGCAATTGGCCGACAAATCCTACACTCGTCCATTGGGAATTGCTGAAGACGTGTTGGTGAAAGTCGACAAGTTCTTGTTCCCCATCGACTTTGTAGTGATGGACATACCGGAGGATGATGATGTGCCGCTACTTCTTGGGAGAACTTTCATGCAAACGGCACGGATGATGATTGATCTTGACCAAGGCTTAATGAAAGTCCGTGTGGACGATGAAGAAGTCAATTTCAACATCCACGAAGCAATGACGTTTCCTAGTGATAAAGCTGCGTGCTTCAAGATGGATGCAACGGAAGAATTGATAGTTGATACGAGAAACCAGTTGCATAACTTGACACATCTTGAAAGAGTATTGACAAACGCACTAAGTATCCTAGGAGAAGAAGATGAGAAGGAGCTTGAAGAGTGTTTGAAGGAGCTCGATTCGTTTAAGGAAATTCCTCCTCACAAAGCCAAAATCGAGGAATTGACGAATGAAGCTAAAGTAGAAGAAGTGAAGCCGGAGATGAAGATCTTGCCCTCACATTTGAAGTATGTGTTTCTTGATCAAGAGGGTACCAAACCGGTAATCATTAGTAGCTCCTTGTCAAACCATGAAGAAACAAAATTGGTCGAAGTTTTAAAGTCCAACAAGGAAGCAATAGGTTGGACACTATCCGACTTAAAAGGGATAAGTCCTTCCTATTGCATGCATAAGATCATGATGGAAGAGGATTATAAGCCGGTAGCACAACCTCAAAGACGGCTAAACCCAAACATGAAGGAAGTAGTCCGGAAAGAAGTAGTTAAGCTACTTGAAGCCGGCATGATATATCCGATCTCGGATAGCACTTGGGTTAGTCCGGTTTAAGTTGTCCCTAAGAAGGGAGGTATGACGGTTATCACGAACGAGAAGAATGAGCTCATACCGACAAGAACCGTAACCGGTTGGAGGATGTGTATCGACTACCGGAGGCTTAACAAAGCAACTAGAAAGGATCATTTTCCTCTACCATTTATGGATCAAATGCTAGAGAGGCTGTTAGGACAAGCTTTTTACTGTTTCCTTGACGGGTATTCGGGTTACAATCAAATTTCGGTGAATCCAGACGATCACGAGAAGACTGCATTCACATGTCCTTTTGGGGTATTTGCATATCGACGCATGCCGTTCGGATTATGTAACGCTCCAGCAACATTTCAACGATGCATGCAAGCCATCTTTGCAGACTTGATAGAGAAAAGCATTGAAGTGTTTATGGACGACTTCTCAGTTTTCGGGTCATCATACGATTTGTGCTTGAAGAATCTGGACACGGTACTGAAACGGTGCAAGGAAACCAACTTGGTGCTCAATTGGGAGAAGTGTCACTTCATGGTAACCGAGGGTATAGTCCTTGGTCACAAGATCTCCTCCAAGGGTATTGAAGTTGATAAAGCTAAGATCGACGTGATAGGAAAACTTCCACCACCAGTCAATGTCAAAGGAATCCGAAGTTTCCTAGGCCATGCCGGGTTCTATCGGAGATTCATCAAAGACTTCTCAAAAATTGCAAAGCCATTGAGCAACTTGCTCAACAAAGATAAGTCTTTTGATTTTGATATTGATTGTTTACATGCTTTTAATAGTTTAAAGGATAGCTTAACATCCGCACCCATAATCACCGCACCAAACTGGACATATGATTTTGAACTTATGTGCGATGCAAGTGATTATGCGGTAGGCGCGGTGTTAGGTCAACGCAAAAACAAAATTTTTCATGCTATACACTATGCAAGTAAAGTTTTAAATGACGCACAAGTCAATTATGCTACCACTGAAAAAGAATTACTTGCTATAGTGTTCGCATTAGAAAAATTTCGTTCGTATCTCATTGGTTCAAAAATTGTTATCTGGACTGACCATGCAGCTATCAAGTACTTGATCACCAAACCCGACTCAAAGCCGAGACTCATCCGTTGGATGTTGCTACTCCAAGAGTTTGATTTGGAGATTAAGGACAAGAAGGGGACTGAGAACCTAGTAGCTGATCATCTGTCAAGATTGGTGAACGATGAGATAACGAAGAATGAGAGGGACATCCTTGAAGAGTTCCCGGATGAGAAGTTGCTTATGGTGCAAGAAAGACCATGGTTCGCTGACATGGCCAATTACAAAGCAACGGGGTTCATACCGGAGGATTACACATGGCAAATGAAGAAGAGGTTGTTGAGAGACGCAACTCAATTCATTTGGGATGACCCGTACCTCTTCAAGATTGGAGCAGACCACTTGTTAAGAAGATGTGTTGCAAGAGAAGAAGCCAAGGACATCATGTGGCATTGTCACAACTCGCCATATGGTGGTCATTATAGTGGAGAAAGAACTGGAGCAAAAGTTCTTCAAGCAGGCTTTTACTGGCCCACCTTGTTCAAAGACGCATACAAACATGTGAAGGAATGCGAGAGTTGCCAGAAAACCGGAGGGATTTCAAGAAGGAATGAAATGCCTCTACAAAGTATCCTTGAAGTCGAAGTCTTCGACTTTGGGGTATTGACTTTGTAGGGCCATTTCCATCCTCCATGAACAACGAGTACATTCTGGTGGCTGTTGACTATGTGTCAAAGTGGGTAGAAGCAATAGCATCCCAGAAAGCCGATAGCAAGACGGTGGTCAAGTTTCTGAAAAGAAACATCTTTTCCCGATTTGGAACTCCAAGAGTGCTAATAAGTGATGGAGGTTCTCACTTCTGCAATCAACAGTTAGCAAAAGCACTTGAGCACTATGGAGTAAAGCATAAGGTAGCTTCACCATACCATCCACAGACCAACGGTCAAGCCGAGGTATCCAACCGTGAAATCAAACGGATACTTGAGAAGACCGTGTCATCATCAAGAAAGGATTGGGCGATGAAACTGGACGAAGCATTGTGGGCCTAGGACCGCATACAAAGCTCCTACGGGTTTCACACCATTCCAGTTGGTGTATGGGAAAGCATGCCACTTGCCGGTCGAGTTGGAGCACAAAGCGTTTTGGGCACTCAAGTTTTTGAACTTTGATCAAGAGCAAGCGGGGGAGAAGAGAAAGCTTCAAATGAATGAGCTAGAAGAAATGCGTGACCAAGCCTATCAGTCAAGCAAGCTTTATAAGGAAAAGGTCAAACGGTATCATGACAAGAAGATCATGAAGAGGGAATTCAGGCCCGGTCAAATGGTGTTATTGTTCAATGCAAGGCTAAGACTATTTCCGGGTAAATTGAAGTCCAAATGGTCCGGTCCGTTCATGATCAAGGAGGTTAAACCTTATGGAGCTGTGGAACTAGAAGATCCTATCACTAAGTCAACATGGACAGTGAATGGACAGAGGCTGAAGCCATATTTTGGAGGTGAAGTTGTTCGGCACACGACGACGATTTCACTCATCAATTCTTAAGCAAACATGTAACAGGCGTCGATCTAATGACGTTAAACAAGAGCTTGTTGGGAGGCACCCCAATTTTGTAAGTAGTTTACTGCTTTGCATTTTAGTTTAGGTCACTTTACATTCAAAATCAGAAACCAGTCCAGAATACAGAACTTGAAAATTTTACCTGTCATGGATCGCTGAGCGAATAATACGTTCGCTTAGCGATATTTATAGGTCAGTTTGACCAGTTTTGACCAAAGTAGTTTCGCTTAGCGATGCAACTTTCGCTCAGCGAAAATACGAAGACAGACAGTTCCTGTTTCCAAAGCCAGTCAACCCTCATGGCCTCATTAATGATGTCCCAACCGTCCTCAACCACCCAATTAAACACAAAACCGGTTTTAACCCATTTTTTGTTCATTTCTCACAAAACCACATCATAACCTTTCAAATTCCTCAAACAAAAATCAACCCAAAGCTTAGCAAAGCCAGATTTAAGCACCTGCACTTCATTCTTTCATTCCTTTGTGCATTTAATCATCAGGTTTGCTTGCTATTTTCGTTTATTTTAAATTTTCGAATTATGGGTTATATTTTTGAATTTGATAGTTAGGTTTTATGATGCTGTGTTAGAATGGTTATATGCTGGTTGGATTAGAAATTAGTTTAGATTAGATATGAAACAGAATAACAACACCAATGCCATGCAAAAATCGAATTTTGATTCATTTTTTTTGAAAACAAACCCATTTTGTATAAATTTGAAATAAATTAGGGTTTGGGGTGTTTGTATGCCAAAGCTGTTATTCTACCTCATTTCTAAGAGTATTGGGTGTGTTAGCTAGTGATTAGAAGTAGTTAGAGGTAGTTCATGACAGATATTCGTAAAAAAATTTCAATTTCTGCACATTTTCGCTGAGCGAAAATAAGATCGCCTAGGCGAAAGTTCATCTGGAAAACCCAGAATTCATGAACATTTTCGCCTAGCGACGCTTTTTTTCGTCTAGCGAATGTCTCCAGAAATTTAAAAATTTTTGCTCTGATAATTTCAATGCCATTTTTATACTAACCTCTGTCTATTTTGTTCTGTGTGTATTGTCTGATTATTTTGCAGCAAGGTACCAGGAGCTGCTTACGAGGAAGTTTTTGCACGAGAAAGAGTTCATCATCAATCCTCAAGGGAAATACACTGGACTTTTGGGAATTTTTGAGAGCCGGAAGTGGGAGACGTTGATTAGTCCCCCGACTAAAATCAACGCGGATATTGTAAGGGAGTTTTACGCGAATGCAATACCGGATGACCTTGAGGACCCATTTGAATTCCAAACCTTTGTCCGTGGCCATGTTGTGAAATTTCACCGCCCAGCCATCAATGCTTACCTTGGCAACCCTCTGACTCCTGTTGAATCTGAATACTTGTGTGAGTACCACACTCAGCAAGCTCGTGGCAACTGGGACCACGAAGAAATTAAGAAAGCTATCTTCAAGGAGGGCAAGGACTATGATCTGAATGCAGCTGGGAGGCCTTTTAGAGCATTGAAGCAGGACATGACAATGCCGGCTCAGGTGATTCTAAACCTGATTTTACACAATATCCGTCCCAAAAGCCATATGTCCTCAACCACATTGGATGTCACCCCCCTCATCTACTGTATCCTTGCTGGGAAGAAAGTGGACGTTGCCAGAATCATTGCAAAGGAGCTTAAAACAGTTGCAATGAGTGGCATAACAACTGCTAAGTGTCCACTTGCCTTTCCTGGACTGATTATGGGCCTGTGCCAGTCAGCACGCATTGTCCTCCCACCACAAATCCACGAGCAGATAGTAAATCCAGTGGATGATGCATATATTGCCTGACACAATGAGGGGAGGCAAGTCAGAAGAACCCCCCACCAAACACAAGATCAGCCTGAATCTTCACAAGCACAAGAGCAGCAGCCTTCACAGCCACAGCAAACTCAGTTTCCACAGTGGGATCCTAGGTATCAGAGTTACACTTGGGATGCTATGGAGGCACACTACAGAGGTCAGCTGGGTATCCAGGAGTCGCTCTATCGTATGCAGCAGCAGTGGGGTGCTCCATCAGACCCTGCTCAGCAGGTTATGACTTCGGATCAGTACCGTTCCTATGTGAATTACCCTGGGGACAGGCCATTCTTTTATGGAGGGGGCAGTGCAGCTGCAGGTGCTGATGATGATGTTGTAGCAGCTGGTGGTGTGGATGAGGAGACGGAAAGTGATGAGGAGATGGAGGACTGAAGAGGAAGTACAACTTGAAAGCACGCACATTCAGTGAAATATTATCTTTAATGCTTTCAGTCAGAATTTTTTTTTGGATTGTCTGAAATACCATGGCTTGTATAACTGAATTTCCGTATTTGTTTCGGTATTTTGATTTGTACTTTGCTTCCGTACTTTTAATTCCGTATTTGAATTCTGTACTTTGAATTTTATGTACTTTTGGGTACAATTTGCTTAAGTTATGTTTTATGTTAATTTTGTGTGTTATATTTATTTATTTTAGTCATGTTTTAGTTAGTATAGTTAATTTTCAATTGTGTGAACCCTGTTCAAATACTCAAAGCTAAATGCTTGAACTAAGCCAAAGCTGTGAGCAAAAGATCAGGTGAGTGATAATGATAAAAAGTTAGTGATAAAGCACGCAGCTAAGGTACTCGTTTCTTGTTTTTCTAGGTATATACTTGATTGTGAAATGAGTCCTTTGCACACAATTTTTATGTTACTCAGTTTTAAGTAAGCACATATTTACGTTTGAACCAATATAGAACTAGCCAAAATGTGAGGTATCCTCAACCATTGTATATATATGCAGGAGACCAACATTTCATGTTTAACTCAGTTATTTTATGTTAAATCTGTTGTTGTTTTAATTTGTATAAAAGCATTGAAGTGATCAAGGCAATTTTTTGAAATTGAGTGAAATACTTGACCAAATGAACCTACCCTGTGAGAAGTGTGAGTATCTGTTAACCCATCTGAGCCTATTGAATCAGAATCGTTAATTGTGAACTGTCAATTTTAATAAGCTAAATTGCTTATTTAAATTGCCGGAGTTTGTAAAAAATTTCAGTTCATAGTTAACTCTTTATTGAATTCTGATAGTTGTTTTCTTTTGAACCCTTATCCATCGTTTTTATTGACCTTTGCCATAATGATAAAGGAACATTCGATTAGGGTGTCATTGAAATAAGTTGGGGAGAAAGGGAGGTTATGTTTATGTCAATGTAATGGTGGATGTGATAATTGATCTTGACAACAAGAAAAAGAAAAGAAAAGAAAAGAAAAAAAAAAAGAAAGAAAAGCAAACCAAGAAAAAGAAAAGAGAAAAATGAAAAAGGTTTGCAATAATTCAAAGAAAAAGTTGTCAAGATCAATCAAGAAAAGAAAAGTATGAAATTCACCGAGTGTTGTATTGGAAAAAGAAGGAAGTTTGTAATTAGATTGAATGTTCCTTTTGCTTGGCCATTTGAATTCAAATATCCCACATATGACAATTCTTTTGTAACCTAGCCCAATTACAACCCTTAAAGACCTTTTGATCAATGCCTTTTATGCTTTTGGAAATGATAATTAGATGGACACATAATTTAATTGGAATGTTATCATGTTTGTTGGATGAGTGTTCATAACCCTCACAAATGATTTCAACATGTTCATCTACTTTTTATATAGAAGTGTGTTAGGTTTGGTTCAAATTTAAATATTTTGTTTGCCAAGAATTGTGAGATATGAAATTTGTGCTTAGGACTATGTCACATTCATGGTATGTATTCAGTGGAATGAGAAACTTTACTATTGCTCGCGCTATCAAAGTTGAATCATTCACCTGAAAATCTTTTCTTCCATTTTTGAAATTTTTGCTTCATGCTTAACTTTGTCCAAAGCCTTGTTTTTCCAATTATTTTGAATCTTTTGTTTGAGGACAAACAAAGAACTAAGTTGGGGAGTATTTGATAAGTGGCAAAATATGAATAAATCCATGTCTTTTATAAAGCTTTTTAGTTACTTGTTGTGCAAGTTATCTTAGGAAAAGCATGGAATTTATGAATAAATGCCAATTATTCTTTGTATATCTCATTCTTCCCCATTTGTGTAGGAAAAAGCAAGCCAGGACCTGAAAATAGAAAGAATTATTGAAGAGAAGCATGAAGACAATCGCCTAGCGATCCTAGGGCGACTGCTGAACGAAGTCAGGCAGAGAATTATCGCCTAGCGATACCTTGGCGAATGCTGAGCGAAGTGAGGCAGAGAATTATCGCCTAGCGATCCTACAGCGAAAGGTTGGCGAAGTGAGGCAGGGAATTTCTGGAACAGGGGAAGTTATTTCGCCCAGCGAAATAATGATCGCCCAGCGAAATCATCAAGGCGGTCTAAATGCTGAAGATGACGTGGCAGATCTCTATTGGCTGTTTTGATTTGTTCGCTGAGCGACGATACGCATCGCTGAGCGAAATTGTATTTATCAGTCTTAGTATTTAAGCTTTTTACAGTTTTTAGGTTAAAAACTTACATTTTGTATTGCTTTCATTTTACACGAAATTTAAGAGTTTATTCCTAAGAGAGAGAGAATAGGCATAGAAGGAGAAAAACTTCAAATAGCAAAGTGATTTGGATTGAAGAATACATTAAGAAGCTTTGAGACATCAAGCCTTAATATATCTTCATCTTCCTTTCTTGTTTTGCAATAGTTGTCATGACAATGATCAACTAATCTCCTTTGTTGGGATTAATAGGTAATCAATCATTCCATGTTGTAAACTTTTGATTATTAAATACATGATTCTAGCATTTTTATATACCATTGAATTTCTTCTTGCTTTTCACTCTTATATTTGATTTAAATGTTGTTGAAAAAGACTTTTGCATCTAGGTTTAGAATGATATTCTATCAAGATAAGAAATTCTAGAAATGGGATTTGCTTTTGATAATTACATTAAAGTATTGGATCGTAAAGCTTTCGAATCGTTTTATAGATTGAGAAATCATCGATTAAACGATACGATCGATCTCACGACGTCATTTGGGAAATCAATGACGTTATTGAGCAATACGTAATAATGTCATATATAAGAAAAAGCTAGAATCCGTATTTATGATCAATCGAATACAAACGATGTTTGATTGATGAAAGTTAATCCTAACACCTTCTATGTCCTATTACTCTACTATTTATTTATTAAGTTTTTAAAATGTTGAGTAGTGTAGTATAAAAAAAGGTTAAACCCTAACTTAAAACGATAATCGACGTTGAACGGTTTATGATATCACGTTAATCCCTGTGGAACGATATAAAAACTTATACTTACTTTTGTACATTAACAAAATGGCGCCGTTGCCGGGGATTAAAGTTATGATATTATAATCATTGCAACTTTAATTATGGTTTTAAGCAATTTTGCACAAAATTCTTTTATGTATATAACTATTATTCCTTATCCATCTTGTTTGCTAATTCTTTGTGGTTAGATTGTTGATATCGTATATGCGAGGTCAAGTATCGGAGGACCAACTTCTTTTTGATTCCGAGATTGAAAGAACAGCTCGTAGAAACAATAGCAAGAATCGAAAAAAGAAGCAACAAGCAAAGAAAAGGCAACAAGAGGAATCTACTGTTTCAAGTCCTTTATCTAGTCCAAGTCCAAGCCAAGAGTTATCAATGGCTGCAGCAGGAGATCCTGGAGGTTCAGGCGGTCGTGGGATGCCATGTCATAATAGTCCACGCCGTTTCGCACAATTGGGGAAAACGCCACGGACTGCCAAGCAAACCGAGATGAAGACGGGGATCTTACAAATTTTATATGCTAATCCCTTCTCAGGATTAGACCATGTAGACCCGTTCCAACATCTCACAAAATTTTACGAGATTGCGGGTACCCTTGGTGAGACGGAGAATAACGAGGAGGCTATGTGGATAAGGATGTTTCCTCATTCATTGATTGGCAAAGCTAAGGAGTGGTATTTGGACCAGTCGCCGACGGTAATGACGAATTGGAATACGCTTGAGGAGAAATTCCTTGAGAGGTTCTTCCCTCAGAATCGTTTCATGGAGGCGAAGACAACTATTGCTGTGTTCTCACAAGGTTCTAGTGAGACGTTATGTGAAGCGTGGGAGCGTTTCAAGTCAATGCTCAGAAGATGTTCTAATCATGGTTTCGATGACTTAACACAAATTCATCTATTCCGGAACAGGATGCAACAACAATCCAAGCTATTGCTTGACGCTGCTGCTGGTGGTTCTTTGATGGCCAAGAGCGCCGAGGATGCTGTTGCTATTATAGAGAGAATGGCATTGAATGATCACCAGGCTCATCATAACCGAAGCCAAAGCCAAAGGAAGGCGGGAATCCTAGATTTGGGAACAAATGATGCTATCCTAGCGCAAAACAAATTGCTCACGCAACAAGTGGAAGAGTTGACAAAGAAAATGGCCAACCTTCCTCAACAAATGAAGGATATCCAGAACGAACAAAGAAGACAACACCAAGTCGCATCATGCGAGCTTTGTTCGGGAGATCACCCAACCGGATTTTGTCCGCCACCTACAGAAGAGGTAAGCTATGTTGGAAATCAACCAAGGCCTCAATAGTTTCAAAACCAATACCAAAGCCATCCAAACAACTTCCCAAGAGGGAATAATCCGAACTATGGCCAAGGTTGGAGGCAAGAAGCTGGGCAACATAACCGACAACCTTACCAAAACTATAACCAATATCAACCTCCACAACAAAACCGCAACCAAACCACCGATGAAACCCTCAATCAATTCATGCAGATGTCAATGGCTAACCAAAAGAACACTGATGCATCCATCAAAAATCTGGAGACGCAAGTGGGCCAGTTGGCACAACAACTATCTCAAGCTACTCAACAAGGCGGAACCTTTACCGCCAACACACAAACCAACCCAAAGGATCATGCATCATCATCAAAATGACAATTAAGTCATTTTGATGAGGAAGTCCTTGCATCAAGAGACAACGAAAATTGCAAGGCAATTGCTACTCGGAGCGGGAAGGTAATTGGTAAAGGTATAGGGGACAACCTTGAAGTAGAGAGAAGAGTTGTTGATGAGGAGAAGGATGATGATGAAGGACATGAGGAGGAAACAGAGGGTGTACATAGAGAGGAAGAAGTTGAAAAAAATAATAAGGATGTAGTTGAAAATGAAAACATAGTGTGGAAGAAGGATGTGATGAAGGAGAAGGGCAAGAATCATGAAGTAGTGAAGAATGCACTGACACCACATCTACCGTACCCAACTACACCAGCCAAAAAAGAGAAAGAGAGGCAGTTTGCTAGGTTCCTTGACGTATTCAAGCGTTTACAAATCAACATACCGTTCTCGGAACAAAAGGTATGCATAATCAAAAGGCAGTTTGATAGAGATTATTCTCACCAAAGATTCAAAAGTATTCGTCAATAACATTTAAATCAAAACATGACAATGAATAGCAAGAATAACTCCAAATCACATAAATTGCTAAAACCATATATTTGCATAATCAATTATTACATCTAAGCTAGATAGAGTTCCTCCAATCCCAACAAAAGGGAAGTTAGTTGTTCATTTTCATGACAACTATACAAAAGTGTAAAGAAAAGATGAAAATACAAACCCAAGTTCTTGATTTCCCAAAGACCTTTGGTTGATTCCACACACCAATCACCCTTGCTCAATGAAGATCAAAGCTTCTAGTCCTTATTTTCTGTCTAAAACTAACCTAAAATATTCTACAGCAAAAAAAGAAAAACTGAGCTCTAAAACTAACTACTTGAAGAATGAGCTAAAAAGCTTTTATAAAACTGAAATTTTGCACGCTCGCTACAAGCGATGAGCTGGTCGCTTGTAGCGACAGCAGTTCTTGGCCAATGGGAAAGCTCCACGTCAGCATGGATCATTAAACCGCCCTTGGTTGCTTGAAGCGACTGGTCCATCGCTTGTAGCGATGAACTCTCCAATTTTCCCTGCCTAGGCTCGCTTGTAGCGACCAATCCTGCGCTTCTAGCGATGGCCTTCTGATTTTCCCTGCCTACGCTCGCTTGTAGCGATGAGGCTTGCGCTTGAAGCGATGACTTTAACAAAACTTCATGTTTCTTTGCTCAGTTGATGTCCTGGCTTGCATTTTCCTGCACAAATGGATGGGGAAAGAAGTAAAAGCTATATTGGCATTTAATCAGTGATTATTATGAGCTTTTCCCAAGATAACTTGCAGAACAAGCTACAAAAAATGCTTAAATTAAATATGCATTTTAACTATTTTCTAGCACTTATCAGTGCCTTTTTGTAAAAACATGGTATTGAGATTTCTGACCTCAATGATTGTCATTCAACAACAAGATTTGGGCATTCTCGCCTTGAAGAGAATCAGGTAACAATAGAGCATTGTTTTAGAGTTGAATTTTTTTTACTACCATTGACAAACAATTACAAGAGTTGAATAGCAGATTTAGTGAGCAAGCAATGGATTTGTTGACTCTAAGTTGTGCTTTGTCTCCTGAGGATAGATATAAAGCTTTTGACGTTGACACTATATGTACTCTTGTTGAAAAATATTATCCCATAGATTTTAGTGATCAAGATAAGATTAATTTGCCATTTCATCTTCGACATTTCCTTTTTGATGCTCGTCAATCATCAACTTTGAAGAATGTATAAACTATTCAAGAATTGTGCTCATGTTTGGCTGCCACTAGACAAACTAAAAAATACTTCTTGATTGATAAGTTGTTGCGCCTTATTATGATTCTTCCAGTTTCTACAGCCACAACTAAAAGATCTTTTTCAGCAATGAAAATTATCAAGTCTAAGTTGAGAAATAAGATGAGACCTGGGTTTCTAGCTGATAGCATGTCAGTTTATATTGAAAGGGAAATTAGTGCATGTATTAGTTCCGAGTCAATTATAGATGATTTTAAGTCACTAGGAAATCGTAAAGTGTCACTTTAAGTATTTAATGATCGACTTTATGTATTATGTAGTTTAAATTTTGAATGATCGATTTTTGGTTTATTACAACTTAAATGTGTTGTATGCAATATGATTTATATATTTTAGTTTATTTTGATGGCGGCCACCCCAAATTTTTTTGTCTGGCTCCGCCACTGTCGCCGTCTCTGGTTTGCCTGTGAACCGCCGTGAACATTAATATGGTCTTTCTTATGCCCTTACTTGAGTTGACTTGTTGCTCAAGAAATGATAGTTTTTATTTTCAAACAATGATTCTTGCTTTTCAGTGGAATTAAGGTTATAAATAGAATAAGACCGGCGGGTTGCGCGGTCGGAAATTTTCTTTATCTTTAATTTTACTATGTATTTTTTTTTAACTTTAATTTTACTATGTATCTTTAATTTTTCAAAACTAGCGATTTTGGCCCACGTATTTTGAAAATCGCACTTTTAACCCTCAAACTTTCACCCCTTTGCAAAACCATGGCCCCCATTTGATTTTGACTCAGTCAACGCTGATTTGGCGCTTTTTTTCATGAAACATCTTCCACGTGAGTGATTACGTGGAATTTGATTAAAAAATTCATTTATTAAATTAAAGAATTCATTTTTTTGAAAAAAAATCAATTCAGTGTAAATAGAAAAGAAAATTACCAAATCAAAAACAAAACTACAAAGAACTATAATTCCCAAAATCTATATTTTTTTATGAATTGAAGTAGAAAATGATTATTCAAGAACTTCAATCTTTTCCCTTCAATAACAGAATATGAAACAACATAAAACAAATCAAATTTTATGAGATTTATGTAGAATCTAGATTCTTCTTCTTTTGGAACTTCATCTCTAGAATTTCAGTGAAACCTTCAAAGCAAAAAAATATCAAAATAAGAGTGAAGATAAGAGAAACATGAATGCAGAAAGAGAGTTTGAATTGATTTATGCTCAGAGAAACATGAATCACTTCCATTCATCTTCAACCCCAACCTTCATCTTCAACCCCAACCTGTTCTTAATCAAAACTTCAACCCTATGTGATGTGTTTTTTTTTTGAAAAATTGGATTCCGTTTTTTGAATCTTCAGTGAATGTTAATTTCCCTAATTTTCGAAGAACTTCATGGAATTGAAGAAACCCTAGAAATTGAATTCGGGGGAAAAAGATGGAAGCATGGGAATGATGCAGAAATTGAGTTGCGTTTTGTTTTGATGGAATAAAATTGTTCTAAACCCTTTTTCCTCGGCTTGAAGATTGGAATAGAATTGTTGTTTGATGGAAAAAGGGTTCCATTAGTTAAACAAAATTGTTGTTTGGATTTGAAGTTATTCATGTTTTAAATTGGTTTGGTTTAGTTTGTTTGAGTGATTTTGATTGTTGAGGATAAAGATTAAGATTGATGTCTTGATGAAGAACAAAGTTGGGGTTGAAGATGAAGGTTGGGGTTGAAGATGAATGGAGAAGAATGTTTTCAATGTTTTTTATTTATTTTTAAGTTTTAATTTCAGTTTTCTATTTTTTTTAATTTTTAAGTTTAATTAATTTCCATGTGGACGCACAACTGACATTATTTAATATAGAAAAAAAATACCCACATCAGCTTTGACCATATCAAAACTAAGAAGAGCCAACATTTTGCGAAGTGGGTGAAAAACGAGGGGCTAAAAATGCGATTTTCAAAGTAAGGGGGCCAAAATCGCAAGTTTTAGAAATTTAAGGGCCAAAAGTGTATTTTAGCCTTTTTTTTCAAAGAGATTAAGGGATTGTGACTTTAGGATTGAGTTCTAATTCAAGAGATTAATTAGAACTATTTTGTTAATCTATTGTTAGAAAAATGAATCAGTGATAAGAAAGAGGTGTGAATTACCGTATAGCGAGCATTAGAGGATTCAATCGGCTTAATCATTCGTCAAATTAAATTTCTAAAGCCAAAATTCATTTCAAATTATCTGATAAAATTAAGACGCTAAATGAGTACATGAAATGCTCTATGTAACAATCCAATATTTTATGTATGTTCTTCTAAATAATTTTCTTGATTTGTCATTTAATTGTTGGGAAAATTACATTCACCTCCCCTAAGTTCTTCTTAAATAACACTTACACCCCCTCTAGTTTTTAAATTTACACTAACCTCCCTTATTTATGTTTCAAATATACACTGACATCCCTTGCAAGATAACACTGTTACTTCTTATCTGTTAAATGAAACCAACCATCAGCACAAAAGTAAAGAAGCCTTGAGATTCTCAATCACAAAGAAACTCCCCCTTTGTTGAAATATTCTCACTAGTTTCCCTTTTCTTCACCATTTACTCCAATATCCCTTTCCAATAACTTTTATTTTTTCCAATTTTCTGAGTTTCAAATACCTAACTGTTACATAAATATTAATTTGTTGGGTGCAACTTGTTTCAAGGAAAATTGATAATTTCAATTTGCTAGGTGTGTAGTAAATTTGGTGTGCAAGTGTTGTTCCGTAATCTAACAGATAGAAATTTGAAACATGATAAACTGATGTAGATCATTTCTCTGTTACTGTTCAAATCTCAACATAATTTTTCTCTGTAATCCAAGCTCTAATCACTATATCATTTTCATAGAACGTTATCGATCCAGTTTAGTGTTGTTCGTGTGTAGTATTTGTGTTTGTGTATTAATATTGGTCCTGTTTTGATGAGATGAACAATACTTGGTTGAAATTTCTCGTACACCACAAGTAGAGTTCAAGCATTGCAACAAAAGTAAACGCCGTTAAGGATAAAGGGAGGTAAGTGTTTTTTTAAAACTAAAGGGGGTAAAGGTGTTATTTAAGGAAACCTCAGGGGAGGTTGGTACAATTTGCCCTTAATTGTTTAATAATTTATTTTAGGCTTAAATATGTCTATAGTCCCTGCACATAAGGCTTGTTTGAATTTTAGTCCCTGTACTTACTAATCCTTCCAAAATTTCTCTGCAAATATTAATCACTTGAACTTTGGTCCTAATCATGTTTGTTTGCTGAGGTGGATATTGATTAGCGACGTGGCACATGTTGACTGCAAAAATACATGTGAATGGACTGTTTTGCCCTTAATGAGACCAAACACATGTGTAATTACCGATTTACCCTTTTCTTCTTCCTAATCCAAAACTGAATTCCATCTTTCTTCTTCTTCCTAATCAAAACCCAGCTTCAATTTCTTCTTCTCACAGACATTCTTCACATCAACAGTTCAACCACAACTTCATTACTTCAAACAAATCCAAAAAATCAACAAAATCCTAAATTAACACAAACCCATAACAAAAATAATCCACAAACGGGTGGCATTTTCTGAATTAACACACACGAATTCCTCTCCTTTACTTTCGTTCTCGCTCTCAGATCACAAACCACACCACAAGAACAGTTCGAATTCCTCTACCTTGCATTCATTCTCACTCTTTTCTCTGCTCAGATCTGTTAAGAATATACAATCAGGAACCACACCACACCACAAGAATAGGAACTAAGAATGGAGAATATACAATTAGCAAAGGCATTAATTTTTACCCCTTTTGCTTTCTTCTTCCCCTCTTCTTCCCTCTTCACCCACTTCTCTCTATTATTATTGATGTTATTGCTATTCCAATCATCACAGTTTTCCTTTCCATCTCCAAGATTCAAGCCACGGAAACCTTGCAACACATCAAGCGGAGTTGATTGAGTCTGGACGGAGGATCCACCGCCTTTGAATCGGTTCTCCAGCGAAGCTTGAATGAGAAGGTTCAGATTCTTCTGCAACTCTTTGTTCACGCATGAGTCGTACTCTGTTCCAAGGTCAGAGTAAGGATAAAGCGAAAATCCGCAGCCGTTGCTACTGTTTCCGGCGAGCGATGATGGAAGATCATTAGTCAGAGCAGAGTACAACGAAGTAAACGCGCCGGCGTTCGACTGCATGTGACCGCCGGTGTTGACGCCGATGCTGTAACCGCTTTTGGATGATGGAGAACAAACGTCCTTGTTATGCATTTTGTCCTAATCAAAGAGAAGAGGGCATTTTGGTAATTTTCAGATATCATTTGCTGACTCATCATGGTCCTTTCCCAGTCAGATTATGCTACGTCATCGCCACCTCATTAATAATGTGCCACATAAGTAATCAAATGAGATTAGGACCAAAACTCAAATGATTAATAATTGCAAGACAAGTTTGGAAGGATTAGTAAATACAAGGACGAAAATTCAAATGAACCCTATTTGCAGGGACTAAACACATATTTAAGCTTTTATTTTATGTGTGAAAAATTTAAGAAAATCCTGACGTTCTCTACTTTGGTTAAATTAACTAGAATTTTATTCCACCTATTTAATTTTTATTAATCAATTTGGTGTGAGAAAAATAAATAATCATTCCTTACCTAACTTATCTTTATTCTAATAATTAATCATTTAATGTTGTATTTTTATTTGTAATTTATTTTAAGACAGATTTTCTTCAATCTCCCAAATTTTGTTTCTCTCTCTCTCACTATGCCTCAAGAGTCAAGACAATCATTGAATCTCATTCAATTACCATGAATTGGGATTTAATTAATTAGGAGCAATATTTTAGTTAATTGTCTTGCCTTGCCGTCATTAAGAAATATGTAGCCTCCTATATGTTGGTCACATCTCAGTCCCCTCCTCTGACCATCTCATTCTTCTAATTTTACAATTCCCATCTTTTGGAGAAATTCATAGAAGAACAAAAAGGAAGAAACCATTTTCGTTTTTATCAAACCTGTCACCGTAGAAGTACGACTGCGCCTTTGTTCACCGTTCGATCAGGCAAATTTTTGGACAGCATGATCACAATACATGGTTCTTCATGTTCAATGGTCCGATCGTCAAATTATTGTCTGGAGTGAGAGAAATCGTGTCAGTATCATAGTTGTGAATTGAGGCTTAGAGTCGCGGCGGCTTAGAATGAAAGCACATAAGTAAGGGCACTTCCCCATATTTATCATAATTGTAACTAATGGTTAGATATTATGATTTAAAAAGTATGATTCGTAATCGTTGTTGAAGAGAAATGAAATTAAAATACAAATTAAACTTATGTGGGAAAGATTTATTCTTTTATGAAACCAATGATTTTTAATTATGTTTTATATGTTATTTGTGTATGAGGATGTGTTGTGGAATGATATATGTGAATAAAATTTTGATTGTAGTGTTATATGTTTTGTGATGTTTGAGAAAGAAATGTTAGATTTTTTTATTAAAATAAAGGAAGAAAAAAAAAGATGGAAATGTTAGTTTTATGAAAAGATTGATTTTTGGGTCATGTGCATGATGATTATTAATATTTGACTGTGTTTGCCCAAGTGGCGGGATTGAATTTCTGTTTTCATCTGCATGACATGACATATACATTTGGTTGCCTCAATTGCGAATAAAAAAAATAAAATTATGTGTGCCTTAGTGGCGGTTAAATAATTATGTTTGCTTTAGTGGCAGTTGAATAATTATGTTTGTCTTAGTGGCGGTTAAATATTTTGTGTGCCTTAGTGGCGGGTTATATCCGAATCATTTAGTTTTTAGGAGCATACATAACATTGCATAAGAACTAAAATAAAAAGAATAAAAGAATGATGATTTTTGAGTACTTCTTTCTTCTTGGCCGCTTATGCCTTGTACACTTTATTTTATAATATATTGTACCATATGTTAGGTTTGGTTTGTATGGTTTGTGGTTTATGGAAGCTGACCCCTTACACCAACATTTTAGGTACCAAGAAGAGATGATGTATGGTTTGGTGTTCTCGCTTGAAGCACATACGAGAATAAAATTGAGTTTTTGATTTAATTGTAAATTTCAAAATATTTGAAGGAGGTTTATTTTAAGAACTTTAATTATATGAAGAAAAAAAATGTCCAAGTTTGTGTTGAGAATTAATCATTGATGATAAAAAAAATTGTAGTGTTTTTATAATATGAAGAAAGTAGACGTAATGTCTTGACTCAAAATCCGGGACGTTACGCTTTATATATAAAGTTTGTGAGGAATCAACAAACTATCTATCTAATAACAAACTCTAACTAACTAAATCTAATTTACCTAACTCTATATTAACTTTTGTATTCTAATAGCCCCACAAACTCAAGTAAGAGAATTCTTAATATGAGTTTGGAGTAAAAAATTAAACTAAATACAGATAAAGAAACAAATGATAAGTCCTGAAAACAATGCAATATGAAGAGTGACAGAGAGGAATAACAATGACATGGTAAAAAAGTGATGAGATGTGAACGCAATAGTTTCATGGTCTAATTTAATAATAGATAGATAGATAATAGATGATTTGGAATGAAAAAGCTCTTTAATCGCTGATAACTTTGATTCATGTTTTGCATATGTGGTACTTTCTGGCTTTAACCATTTAAATTCTTTATTGTATCGGATTAATCTTTCATTTTTTTTTTTTGGAATTAGATTGGTCACTCCCACATTATGTTAGGCCGATCATGCTAAATTTTTCTAATTACTTTCAGTAATTTTGTGTTCCTCAAATTTTATTCCGAACTAATAAAATACCAATTATATATGACGAGAGAAAAACCAAATTGCAGTGTCGAATACCAAATAAAATTGCATAAAAACTGTCCAAATTGAAAATCGACTGTGTCAAGATATTATATTTTTTTAGGGTTATGCTAGAGCACTTGCTAAGGATTCGAAAAAGAAAATAATTGTGAAATTTCATGTAGAAAAAGTTGTTTTTAATCTTTCAATAAGTTGAATGCACAATTTCCAAGATAAAGTTGCTATTTATCAAGTGTCTTTATGTCACTTGTTAGCATTTCCCTATTTTTTAAGGCCGTAAAGAACAAATTGTAACCCAAAATACAAGATATTGTATTTTTGAAGGCTGTATATGGAATTGATTGGAGAGATAATAGTAAGATTGAAATTGTAACCGAAAATACAAGATATTTTATTTTTGCGGAATGCTAAGTAAAGTTGTTTTGGAATTTATCAAGTTAGACCTGTGATTTATTACAATAAAGGCGAAATAAAATTGTAGAATCAACTATAAGAGCCAAGGTTCAAATACCTTTCTGGAATTTAAACAATAAAGGAGACAATTTTTTTTTGGAGTTGATCAAGTTAGCCTCTCCAATGGGCTAAGCCAAGATATAGACTTGTGATGTTAGTCCTAAACCAAAATGCACGGTCAATGATAATCAAGTTCACTAGAAAACATTTTTATTTGTCATATGCACTCTATTTCTTTAGTATAAGAACCACTTAGTATGTGTCTAGCATTTCATCCAAAACATTCATATCAAAATATTAAGATACAATGGTATTTGTCTGGACTCTTGTTTTGTTAGTAAAATTTCTTTTCCTTTATTCACTTTTCTCTTTCACATTTACTACATGTTTTCCTCAAATTCAACCAAAGTGTCATCAATATGAAAGCCAAGCCTTGTTGCAATTTAAGGAAGGCTTTAACATCAACAAGAATGCCTCCGAGTACCCACTCAGTTATCCTAAAACAGCATCTTGGAATTCCAGCACAGATTGCTGCTCATGGGATGGCATTAAATGTCATGAGCACACAAATCATGTTATTCACATTGTTCTTAGTAGCAGCCAACTCTTTGGTCAAATGGATGCAAATAGCAGTCTCTTTCGCCTTGCACACCTACGAGTTCTTGATCTTTCTGACAATGACTTCAATTACTCTCAAATCCCGTCCAAGATAGGTGAGCTTTCTCAACTAAAATTTCTGAACCTTTCTCTTAGCTTATTTTCTGGAGAAATTCCACCACAAGTTTCACAGTTGTCCAAGTTGTTGTACCTTGGTCTAGGCGTCAGATCTATAATATTACATCCTAAAGGTAGTGCAGTCAATCTGTTGCAACTCAAACTGTCCAGCCTCAAAAGCATAATTAAAAACTCAACAAAACTTGAGATCCTTAATCTTGGTTTTGTGACTATTTCATATACTTTACCAGACACACTCACAAATCTAACTTCGTTGAAAAAACTATCTCTTTACCATTCGGATTTGTATGGTGAGTTTCCAGTTGGAGTATTTCATCTTCCAAACTTGAAATATTTGGATTTGGGATATAATCCAAATCTCAATGGTAGTTTGCCTGAGTTTCAATCTAGTTCACTCACCAAGTTAATACTTGACTAGACAAGTTTCTATGGTACACTTCCAGTATCCATTGGAAAACTTAGTTCTTTAGATACCCTATCAATTCCAAATTGCTATTTTTTTGGGAATATTCCTTCTTCACTTGGCAACCTAACACAATTCAAGTATATAAGCCTTACAAATAACAAATTTAGGGGCGACCCTTCTGCTTCCTTGGCCAATCTTACAAAACTAAGTGTCTTGGAAGTTGGTTTTATTGAATTTACTATTGAAACCTTCTCATGGGTAGGCAAGCTATCATCATTAATTTCCTTGGGTATATCATCAGTCAAAATTGGCAGTGACATCCCATTATCTTTTGCAAATCTCACCCAGCTACAACTTTTAAGTGCTAGAAATAGCAATATAAAGGGTGAAATTCCAACTTGGATTATGAACCTAACAGATTTAGTTGTCTTGGACCTATACGATAATTCTTTGCATGGAAAGCTAGAGCTTGACACGTTTCTGAATCTCAAAAAGCTACTTGTTCTAAATTTAGCATTCAACAAACTGTCATTGTATAGTGGGAAAAGGTCTTCCCATATGACCGATTCTCGAATTCAATATTTAGAACTGGAATCATGCAATTTAGTTGTGATTCCAACATTTATAAGAGATTTGGTTGATCTGGTATGTCTTAAGTTATCAAACAACAATATAACATCTCTACCCAATTGGTTGTGGAAAAAAGCAAGTCTACAAAGCTTAGATGTTTCCAACAATTCATTGACAGGAGAAATATCCCCATCCATATGCAATCTTAAATCACTTTGGTTTCTTGATTTATCGTTCAACAACTTAAGCGGCAACATTCCTTCATGTCTGGGTCAATTTAGTCAATCTTTAGAAAATTCCCTTGAGATGATTGATCTCAGTAACAACAATCTGCAGGGTCGGTTGCCAAGGGCATTGGTCAACAACAAAAGGCTAGAGTTCATTGATGTTAGTTATAACAATATCAATGATTCATTTCCATTCTGGTTGGGAGAACTACCCGAGTTGAAGGTATTGTCTTTAAGTAACAATGAACTCCATGGAGACATTAGGTGCTCTGGCAACATGACATGCACATTTTCGAAGCTTCACATCATTGACCTTTCTCACAATGAGTTCTCTGGCAGTTTTCCAACAGAAATGATTCAAAGTTGGAAAGCAATGAATACTTCCAACGCAAGTCAATTACAGTACGAGCCTTACTCTCTCTTGAGCAATGCAGGACGATATCTTAACTCAGAAGATATGTTTTATTCATTCACAATGTCAAACAAAGGGTTGGCAAGGGTTTATGAGAAGCTTCAAAATTTTTACAGCTTAATAGCCATTGATATTTCAAGCAACAAAATCAGTGGAGAGATACCACAAGTGATAGGCGAGTTGAAGGGTCTTGTTTTGCTCAACTTGTCAAATAATATGCTTATTGGCAGCATTCCATCTTCCTTAGGGAAGCTTCTAAATCTTGAAGCACTAGATCTTTCTCTCAACAGTCTTTCGGGGAAAATTCCTCAACAGTTGGCACAAATCACCTTTTTGGAATACTTAAATGTGTCCTTTAACAATCTCACAGGTCCTATACCACAAAATAATCAGTTTTCTACATTCAAAGGTGATTCATTTGAGGGTAACCAAGGTTTGTGTGGGGATCAGTTGTTGAAGAAATGTACAAATCATGCAGGGCCTTCTACTTCTGATAATGATGCCAATGATGACGACTCAGAATCTTTCATTGAATTATACTGGACAGTAGTTCTGATTGGATATGGAGGCGGTCTTGTTGCTGGAGTTGCATTGGGAAGCACTTTCTTTCCAGAGATATATGGATGGCTTAAAAGGATGTTCTAAGTTGAAAGCAAAAAAACATATATTTCCTATGTATTTATGATTTTCATTTGTTCGAATTTCGTGTTGTTGTTGTGATTCCTTTAGTAAGAGTATGCTTTGTATGTATTTTAATTGTTGTTTGTATGAAATATTATAAAATAAAGTAAGTCCATCCAACGAATTTGTAGATTCAGAAAAGGTGGGACACAGTAGTAAGGTTACTTGAAATACTTGTAAATAAATGAATTGTAATTTAGCTAGAGATAGATACAATTTCTTGTCAAAATGTCGTATAAATTATATCTATCTCGTGTATCTCATTTACAACCTTTTTTAGTTAAATTGTACCTCATGAGTATCAATATGCTCTTTATTTCTCCTAAGGCTTTGTTTGGAAGTTGGGTTTTGAAGGGGAGGGGAGGGGAGGGGAAGGGAAGGCTTGTGGAGAGATAATCCCTTGTTTGGGAGTTTAAAAAAACAAGGAAAGGTTTTGAAGGGTTTTGAATGGCTTATTTGGTCCAATTTCAGAGTTCCCTCATATTGAGGGTTTTGGGGGTTAAACATACAAATTGACAATTTTAACCTTTTTAAAATTAATTGTTAAGTATTTTGAAGTTGGCTGCATGTTTTGGCAAATGCAATGTGTTCAAGGGAAACATCTCCATGTGTATAACAAGTCTTCAGTAGCAAGAATTCGTATTTGAAGCTGTTCAGAAGCTGTTTGGACCTTCAGAAACTGAATGCTCCTTCAGACGCAGGAACAATACTTCAGAAGCTGAAATCCTTCAGACGCGCTACAGTGCATCAGACGCACTATTCATTCTGTTGACCCCGTTGACTTCTTCAGAAGCTGGGTGTTTTTGAGTTCTTTCTGCGCGAATCTTTGCAAGATTTATCATGAATTTATTATGGATGAATTGTTCTAGAATGTTGATTGAATTGGTGAAGATCTAATGAAGATTTGGCTCGTGTTTATGAAGTCCATATTTTCTGAAGCAATCTTATAGAAGATACATTGAAGAATTATTTGTTTCCTGATTGAGCTTTTCTTATTTCAGAAACATATCATTACAGAAGATTGAATTCAAATTTAAGAAGAATTGCTGAAGCTTATAAAAGGAGAGTGCTGCCATTGTTCAAGATTTACGAGAGTTTATTGCAGAAATTAGAAATAGAGTCTTTTGTGTTTTAATACTTAGAGTTTTATTTGTACATCACTCTATTGAGTTGGTTTTGGTTTAATTGAGTTGTAATTCATTCTAAGCCTTTAGGTACGAATGGAGTTTTTGTGTTGAAGTGTTCTTCATAAAACTGGGTAGTTTTCAGAAGCTTAAGTAACTGGGTTGTAGTTGCTTGGTTAGGAAGTTAGTAGTGTCTAATACTCAACGTGTTGGGTAGAAATCACGACTAGGAGGAGATTGATTGCTTAGACTGGGAACTGGGGGTCAGTGTCTGAGTCTTAAGGATTAATTCCTATAGTGGATTTTCTTCCTGGATTGGTATCCTCCAGACGTAGGTGGCATTTGCACCGAACTGGGTTAACAAATATCTGTGCCCATTTACTTTTCTGCACTGTTTTATTGCTGCTTCTGATTATTTTTAATAGTGCTCTGTTTTACAATCCTAGTGCCCTGTTTTGCGTATTTGTTTAAGTCCTAGCCAGAATTTCAATTGGCATCAGAGCAGGCACCCTGCCTGTGATTGGGTGAGCTCCAAGGAAGTGTTTTCTGGCAAGCATGGACATAGAGGGAGGTTATGTCAACAGACCACCATTGTTGGATGGCACGAACTATGAATACTGGAAGTCCAGGATGTGTGCTTTTCTAAAATCAATTGACAGCAGAACTTGGAAGGCTGTACTCAAAGGTTGGGATCATCCAGTGGTTTTAGACAAAGATGGAAATAAAACTGAGATTCTGAAACCAAAAGAAGAGTGGACAAAGGCTGAAGATGATCTGTCACTTGTAAATTCTAAAGCTTTGAATGCAATATTCAATGGTGTGGACATGAACATGTTCTGACTCATCAAGTAGTGTACTGTTGCAAAGGATGCTTGGGAAATTCTGAAAACCACTCATGAAGGAACCTCTAAGGTCAAGATGTCCAGACTCCAGTTACTGACCACTAAGTTTGAGAATCTGAAGATGATGGAGGATGAAAACATTCAGGATTTCTACATGAATGTGCTGGACATGGCAAATTCCTTTGAGTCTCTTGGGGAGAAGATGTCAGATGAGAAGATAGTGAGAAAAATTCTCAGGTCTCTTCCCAGAAGGTTTGACATGAAGGTTACAGCTATAGAGGAAGCTCATGACATCACCACTATGAAGGTTGAGGAACTGATTGGGTCTTTGCTGAACTTTGAGACTGCTTTTTGTAAACAGCCTGAGAAGAAAGGGAAAGGAGTAGCTTTTGCAGTCAATTCTCATGCTGATGATCAACAAGAGTCTGATGAGGATGATAATGATTTATTAGAAGCTATAGTGTTGCTAGGAAAACACTTCAACAAAATTCTGAAGAAGGTTGACAGAAAATCCAAAACCAAAGGTCAGAATTTCAGATTCAACAACAAGAAGCAACAAACTGATGAGAAGAAGACCAAGTCTGAGGAGAAAAGTAATCAAGCTAAAGGTATGCAGTGCTTTGAGTGTGAGGGTTATGGACATATCAAGTCCGAATGTCCTACTTTTCTTAAGAAGTAGAAGAAGAGCCTAGCTGTTTCATGGTCTGATGATGATTCTGAAGAAGATGCTGCAAGTGAATCAGCTAAGTGTGATACAAGTTTGATGGTTAAGTTAATATCTCAGAAGTCAGTAGCTAACTCTAAAACTGTGTCTGAAGTTTTAGAGTCTGAGACTTTTTCAGAGTCTGACTCAGAGTCTAAAGCTTCATCTGTGTCTGAAGTTGCTAAAAACTCATATGATGAACTGGCTGACAACTACATGAAGCTATACACCAGAAGTGCAGAAGTTTGCAAGCAAGTTCTGGATCAGAAGGAGACAATCTGTCAACTGGAGGCTGAGAAAGGGGAACTTTTAGTGTAGAATTCAGAACTGAAAGAAGAAGTAAGCGAATTCCCAACTTGAGAACATGAAAAAGCAGGTGAGGATGATGAATACTGCTACTGATGTGTTGGATGAAATTTTAGAGAATCAGAAACAAGGAAAAACTGGTTTAGGCTTTGTTGATCAGACTCAGAATCCTAAACAGATGAATCTAGTTAAAAAGTTTGTTCCTGCCACTAAGACTTATGATTCTATGATTGGGACATCTAAAATGAGACCTCAGAAGCAAGCTCAGATGAGACCTCAGAAGCAAGCTCAGATGAGACCTCAGAAGCAAGCCCAGATGCAAGGTCAGAAGCAAGCTCAGATGCTACCTCAGATGCAACCTCAGAAGTTTAACAGAAACAAGAGAAGAAATCATCCCTGGATCTTTCATCATTGTGGAAAGAAAGGACATATCAAACCATTCTGTTTCAAACTATATGGCTATCCTGAACATTTTCAGTATAGAAAAGTGGAACCAGCTGCTATCAGACACAATGTTCAGAAGGTGTGGAAGCCCAAAGTTCAGAATGTTGGCCTTATAGCTCATACCTCTTTAAGAGCCACTTCTAAAGAAGACTAGTACTTTGATAGTGGGTGTTCAAGACATATGACTTGTGTGAAAAAGTTGCTGAGTAATGTAAGACCTTATTCTAGAAGCTATGTGACATTTGGAGATGGAGCAAAAGGTGAGATTCTGGGAATTGGTGACTTAATTAGTGAAGGTTTGCCTAGACTCAATGATGTGCTATTGGTGAAAGGTTTAACTTCTAATCAGATCAGTATTAGCCAACTTTGTGATCAAGACTTGAAGGTGAATTTCAACAAAGAACAATGTGTGGTAACTGATCAAGAAAGCAAGGTTCTGATGAGAGGCTGCAGATCTAAAGATAACTGTTACTTATGGGTGTCTGAAGAAGAAAGAAGCCTGACTTCCTGTCTTATGAGTTCAGAAGAAGAAGTCAGACTCTGGCACCAGAAATTGGGCCATTTGCATCTGAAAGGCATGAAAAAAATCCTGAGTACTGAAACTATCAGAGGTATACCTAATCTGAAGATCAATGAGGACAGTGTTTGTGGTGATTGCCAAATTGGAAAACAAACAAGAAAGCCTCATCCCAGATTAGTACACCAGGTAACTACTAAAGTAATAGAACTTTTACATATGGATTTAATGGGGCCTATGCAAGTTGAAAGTATTGGAGGTAAGAGGTATGCATTTGTAATGGTTGATGACTTTTCAAGATTCACATGGGTCAGCTTTGTAAGAGAAAAGTCAGATACATTTGAAGTATTTAGAGACTTGTGCATTCAGTTACAAAGAGAGAAGGACTGTGGTATTGTCAGAATCAGAAGTGATCATGGCAAGGAATTTGAAAACAAGAGATTTTCAGAATTCTGTGCTTCTGAAGGAATAAAACATGAGTTTTCTGCACCTATAACACCTCAGCAAAATGGTATAGTTGAGAGGAAGAATAGGACATTAGCAGAATGTGCAAGAGTTATGCTGCATGCTAAGAAGCTACCCTATATGTTTTGGGCTGAAGCTATGAACACTGCCTGCTATATCCATAATAGAGTTACTTTGAAGAAGGGAACTACATCTACATTATATGAACTTTGGAAAGGAAGGAAGCCTAATGTGAAATATTTTCATGTTTTTGGGAGCAGATGCTATATCTTGGCTGATAGAGAAAACAGGAGAAAGTTTGATCCTAAGTCTGATGAGGGAATATTTCTGGGTTATTCAGTGAACAACAGAGCTTATAGGGTGTTTAATTCTAGAACCAAGGTTGTGATGGAGTCCATTAATGTTGTGATTGATGATCTGTCTGCTGAGAAAGAAAGAGATGAGTCTGAAGTTATTCCTGAGTCTGAAGCATCAGAAGAACAACTGTCAGAAGCAGAAAATCATCCAGAGTCTGAAGAAGCAGAAGTGCATCCAGATCATGTTCCTGCTAGTAAAGGGCCATCAATTAGAGTTCAGAAGGATCATCCTAGAGACCTAATCATTGGAAGCTTAGATCAAGGGGTCAGAACCAGAAGTTCAGATGCTGCTACTACTTATTCATGTTTTGTGTCAAAGTTTGAACCTAAAAATGTGAAAGAAGCCCTAACTGATGAATTTTGGATTGAAGCCATGCAAGATGAGTTGAATCAATTCAAAAGAAGTGAAGTGTGGGATCTTGTTCCAAGACCAGAAGGATTAAATGTGATTGGCACTAAGTGGATTTACAAGAACAAAACAGATGAAAATGGTACTGTGGTCAGAAACAAGGCAAGGTTAGTTGCTCAAGGTTATACTCAAGTGGAGGGACTTGATTTTGATGAAACCTTTGCACCTGTGGCCAGACTAGAGTCCATAAGATTACTGTTGGGAGTATCCTGCATTCTCAAGTTCAAACTGTTCCAGATGGATGTGAAGAGTGCATTTCTGAATGGCTATCTGCAAGAAGAAGTTTATGTTGAAAAGCCTAAGGGTTTTGTGGATCATACATGTCCTAATCATATTTACAAATTGAAGAAGGCCTTGTATGGATTGAAGCAAGCACCAAGAGCATGGTATAAAAGGCTTACTCAATTTCTTGTGACTCAAGGATACAGAAAAGGAGGTTCTGACAAGACATTGTTTGTGAAAGATGAAAATGGAAGTCTGATGATTGCTCATATCTATGTAGATGATATAGTGTTTGGTGGGATGTCACAGAAGATGGTTCAGTTGTTTGTTCAGCAGATGCAGTCAGAATTTGAAATGAGCTTAGTTGGTGAACTAACATACTTTCTTGGACTGCAAGTCAAGCAAATGGAAGACACAATTTTCATATCTCAGAGTAAATATGCCAAGAATATTGTGAAGAAATTTGGAATGGAAACTGCTAGTCATAAGAGGACACCTGCTGCTACTCATCTGAAACTGACTAAAGATGAACATGGAGTTTCAGTTGATCAAAGCCAATACAGAAGTATGATAGGGAGCCTACTGTACTTAACTGCAAGTTGACCTGACATTACATTTGCTGTTGGAGTTTGTGCAAGATATCAAGCTGATCCTAAGATGAGTCATTTGACTCAGGTGAAGAGAATTCTGAAGTATGTGAACAACACAAGTGATTATGGAATCATGTACTCACACAGTTCAAGTTCTGAACTGATGGGATATTGTGATGCTGACTGGGCTGGAAGTGCAGATGACAGGAAGAGCACTTCAGGAGGATGTTTCTTTTTGGGGAACAACTTGATTTCTTGGTTCAGCAAGAAACAAAATTGTGTGTCACTGTCTACAGCTGAAGCTGAATACGTAGCAGCTGGTAGTAGTTGTTCACAATTAGTTTGGATGAAGCAAATGCTGGAAGAGTACAACATAGAACAAGATGTTATGACATTGTTTTGTGACAATTTAAGTGCAATTAACATCTCTAAGAACCCCATACAGCACAGCAGAACTAAACATATAGATATCAGACATCATTTTATCAGAAATCTTGTGGAGGAAAAGATTGTTCAACTTGAACATGTGGATACTGAGAACCAGATTGCTGATATTTTCACAAAGGCTTTGGATGCTAAACAGTTTGAGAATCTGAGAAGCAAGTTAGGTGTGTGTTTGTATGAAGAATTATAGCAATTACTGCAAACTGGATGTGAGGAAGATAGAGTACCTGCCAGTTTTGCTAATTCTGAGTCTGAATCTGATACTGGGACTGGTTCTGAAGATTTTTGTTTTGGTTTTATTCCCTATATGATGATGGTTTGTCATAATTTTGTGGCTAAAAAGGGGGAGAAAAACCTGTGTTATAATTCAGAATGTTTTCAGAAGGAGTGTGTTTCTTCAGAATGTACTATGTTTCAGAAGCTGACAAGTTTTGTTCAGAAGCTGCCTAGTTTTGGTCTGAATTACAACAAGAGCTGTTCAGAATCAGAATGTGCCTATTCAGAATGTGTTCAGAGTTCAGTCTTAATCTTGTTCAGAGTTCATGTGGTTCAGAAGTTAAGCATTTTGTTCAGAATTATGTTTGACTGGTTTGATCAGAAGCTGACAGAATCTCTCAGAATTCAGATGCATTACATCAAGAACTGTGAAGATATACTTGAGGGGGAGTTTGTGACTCAGGGGGAGTACATGAATTTTATGATCCTGAGTATTGACCAGAAATTTCAGAAGTTACTGCAGTTCAGAATTAAAGGTGAGTAATGTTGAATGCTGAGTTGCAGGGGGAAGTTGTGAAGTGTGTTCATGTGTTTGTTTGTTTGTGAAGCTTCAGGGAGTGTTATCAGAAGCTGAATTTGATAGTGTATGTGTACTTCAGAAGCAGAGAATATCAGAAGCTGATATGTTGTGAAGAACTGAAGCTGTTTGTTTGTTCATGGTTAATCATAGCTGAATCCGCTGCTTATCTCTATGTTATGATTAATTTTGTGGAGTTCTTCATTGCTGAGTTTGTTTTATGATGAATTTAAGAACTTGGTTTTGTGAAACATTGATTTTAGCCATAAATTTGCCAAAGGGGGAGATTGTTGAGTATTTTGAAGTTGGCTGCATGTTTTGGCAAATGCAATGTGTTCAAGGGAAACATCTCCATGTGTATAACAAGTCTTCAGTAGCAAGAATTCGCATTTGAAGCTGTTCAGAAGCTGTTTGGACCTTCAGAAGCTGAATGCTCCTTCAGACGCAGGAACAATACTTCAGAAGCTGAAATCCTTCAGACGCGCTACAGTGCATCAGACACACTATTCATTCCGTTGACCCGCGTTGACTTCTTCAGAAGCTGGGTGTTTTTGAGTTCTTTTTGCGCGAATCTTTGCAAGATTTATCATGAATTTATTATGGATGAATTGTTCTAGAATGCTGATTGAATTGGTGAAGATCTAATGAAGATTTGGCTCGTGTTTATGAAGTCCACATTTTCTGAAGCAATCTTATAGAAGATACATTGAAGAATTATTTGTTTCCTGATTGAGCTTTTCTTATTTCAGAAACATATCATTACAGAAGATTGAATTCAAATTTAAGAAGAATTGCTGAAGCTTATAAAAGTAGAGTGCTGCCATTGTTCAAGATTTACGAGAGTTTATTGCAGAAATTAGAAATAGAGTCTTTTGTGTTTTAATACTTAGAGTTTTATTTGTACACCACTCTATTGAGTTGGTTTAGGTTTAATTGAGTTGTAATTCATTCTAAGCCTTTAGGTACGAATGAAGTTTTTGTGTTGAAGTGTTCTTCATAAAACTGGGTAGTTTTCAGAAGCTTAAGTAACTGGGTTGTAGTTGCTTGGTTAGGAAGTTAGTAGTGCCTAATACTCAACGTGTTGGGTAGAAATCACGACTAGGAGGAGATTGATTGCTTAGACTGGGAACTGGGGGTCAGTGTCTGAGTCTTAAGGATTAATTCCTATAGTGGATTTCCTTCCTGGATTGGTATCCTCCAGACGTAGGTGGCATTTGCACCGAACTGGGTTAACAAATATCTGTGCCCATTTACTTTTCTGCACTGTTTTATTGCTGCTTCTGATTGTTTTTAATAGTGCTCTGTTTTACAATCCTAGTGCCCTGTTTTGCGTATTTGTTTAAGTCCTAGCCAGAATTTCATTAATAACGAAATTTATACCCAAAATAAATGAATTATTATTAAATAATAGGAAATATATATATATATATAGTGAAATTAATTTGTTATTATTGTATCAATTTTTTAATAAAATTTTAAAAAAAACTACAGATTTTTAATTTTTTTTTTCATATTTTTAAGATTTGTTATAATATTGGTAAAAAAAAGTCAAATTATTTTAAGAAGACAAGGAGTAGTCCTAAAAAAAAAAGGGTAAAATAACAAAATTATCACATAAGCCATTCATTTTCTTTCCTTGTTGGTTTTTTAACTCCCAAATAAGGAGAAGGTTTTCCCTCTTTTTCCTCTTCCCTCCCCTCCCTTCCCTTTCCCTCGTAAGCCTTTCCTTCCCCTCTCCTCAAAACTTGCAAACAAAGCCTAAGGATATGACTTTCCTCTATTTGATGAATGTATATGAAATTGTAACCTCTTTTTGAAAGCATAAGTAAATTTTGATTGGTAACATTTTAGGCTAAGATAATTCAAATTAATTTTACTTTTCGTCATTTAAATTTTACTCAAAATTTATTTTTGTCCATTATCTTTTAAAAAATTCATTTTGGTACAAAACATATTTAAAAGCCAATAAAAAAAGTTGAAGTCCCCGTGAGCTTAGCTCAGTTGATAGGGACATTGCATAATATATGCAAGGACCGGGGTTCGACCCTGGACACCTCACTTCTCCATATTAAAAATGTGTGAGCTCCGGCCACTAGGCTACTAGTGTATTAGTCCATAAGTCTTAGTTTTGCGAACAAATATACCAAAATTGTTAGGCTAAACGTTGTGACCGAGATGCCCTAGTGTGTAACTTTTTTAATGTCTACTGTCATTTCATTTGTCTTCTACAAAAAATAAAACGACTGTGTATCATAAAATAAAAGCTGACTCCTCAAATAAAGGAATTGGACCTTACACTTGAATCATAGTTGGGAGAGTTGGTATGTGAGATGCAAGCATTAGGCATCCACATATCATATTACAATGCAATTGAAGAAAAGAAGGAAAAAAAAACTAATTGGCGTATATTACATAAAGCAAATAAAAAAAGGAAAAACGAAATGGATATGTAGAAGGACCTGGCTAGTTTACTCAGTAATGCACTTCTTTTGTTTTTTATTTTAAATTTTTGAAAATCGTTTTATAAAATAGTTTTTAAAATTAATATGATAGTGGCTATACTTTGAAGTTGCATGCCTCCAAAACTGTTGTTCCACTCCCTCTCATGTCAATATTTTTGTTAGGAAAAATAATACTCCCTCTTTCTCATTTTCCTTTTTTCTCAGTCTCAAAATAATTATCACGTTAGAAAATTAATAAAACATTTATTATTTTTTTACACTATTACCCTTTTTTATTAAATTTAATAAATAATTTGATCTTTAGAATAATATTTTTGCAGAATTAATTTTTTTCACTTTAGAATATCAATATCGACTATAAGCAATTTAACCTAACAAAAAAAAATTAATTCTGCAATTAAATTGTGAAAATCAGAACGAATAAGTCCTACATCATCAAGTAATTTGAAAAATCCTAATCAGTTTGATGAACATCCCTGAAAATTATTATCAATAATATATGCCTAGTATTTTATCTCAATGTTTCAGTTTAATATAAAAGATTAAGATAGAATGGTGTTTCTGTGGTCTCTTGTTTTTTTAGTACAGTTTCTTTTCTTGTACTCATTGTTGTCTCTCATAATTACTACATGTTTTCCTTTAATCCAGCCAAAGTGTCATATAGATGAAAGCCATACCTTGCTGCAATTTAAGGAAGACTTTATCTTTTTGAATCAATAAGGAAGACTTCATCATATCTATAAGTTTGCCTCATGGAATCCTCTAAGTAATCCAAAAACAGCATCATGGAATGGCATTAAATGCGATGAGCATAAAAATCATCTATAACTTAGTGATTCACATTGATCTTAATAGAAGCCAACTCTAAGGTATGTGATTTGTATGTTGTTTAACTGTTGTTAGTGTGAAATATTATGCAAACCAGTTGGGGCAAGGTGGTCTTCGTCAAGATTAATTGAAAGACTTGTAACAAAGGTTCTGAATTAGTTGTAATTTACCGATTATTAAAGAGAGGAGAAATCAAACAAGGTAGGTCTCTTTAGGTTTGCGACGTCTTAAAACGAGTTGAATTTGAAAGCAATAGTGAAATTTAAATTTAAAATAATTCTCTTTAGGTTCCTCAGGTATCATTCTCATACACTCGTACTTATTATATTTCTAAACTTTACACACGAAACTGGAGAAAAAGTGATAGTTAAATAACCCAAATAATCAAATTTGTTACACATAATCTAAAATCCATGTTGTCACCCCTAGAAATATAAAATCCATGAGGAGAGCTTGTTAATGGAGTTTTTTTTTTTTTTTTTTTCGGTCGTGGTGAGGTTGTGGTGATGATGACGATGAATATTGGTTTTTTATAGTGTCTTCTCCAGTGGACCGGTTGTCGAGTGGTGGTTGAATCCGAAGGAGTGTTAGATTAAGTCTTTGTTTAGGTGTTTAATTGGGCTCAGCTCTGGTGATGACAAATTGAAGTTATATTTTCAGGGTTTTGATCGATGGGATGATTTTTTAGAGGGGTTATGGTGAGCAGTAGTCAAAAGGTAACTGGAATTAGTTTTTGTGGTCACTCGCGAGGAAGTGTGGGGGTTTGACCTTGTTTTAGGTGTTAGACTTTGGCTTTGGTGGTTAGATTTCTTATTGGTGTTGATGGTAGCCATCAATTTAGGTGTGGTCTGTATTAGTGTTGTTATGATCTTCTCTTGAGTGTTCCGTCTATATACAACACCTTTGTTTTATAGTTTCTGTCTTGTGCAGAAATTTGGTTATTAATAAATTTTGTCGTTAAAAATAAATTGTCTCCTACCGTATATATCTATCTATTGACAAAGTATCACTAACAATATCAAAGAGTAATGATATTTACCTAATTATTTGATGACAACTTTTGTGACAACCTTATCTTTCTCTCTTCTTATTGGTTAAAAACAATAGAGAGAGAAAAAAAGTAAGAGAGAATAAAAACATAATACGTATAAATTCTGCTGTCAATATATGAGGATCTCGTTGTAGCTTGTAAGCATTTTTGTAACACTCTTTAAGAGTTGAAGTCTATCCTAAGAGCTCATGAAATTCAACTCAAAGTCATGGACCTTCATTTATCAATAAAAAATTTAAGTTCCACAAATTGTTGATTGAAATAATAGTAGTGAAAGTACGTAAAATCGAATATGAAGTTTGTGGATGATAGTAAAAGAATCCTCACTAAATGACAAATCATTAAATAGACCTTGTTTTTTGACAAAAATCAAATAGACCTTGTACCGTATGGGCCACGGAATTGTTGAAAGATATCATATTATGTTAGATTGAAGTCCATGTATAAAATGCATGTGTTATGAAACTATATAGCATAACAAATAAAATGAAGTATGAAAACAGCACAAAATGTTGACTAGAAAACATTTTCATGTTACAAATGTCAAATGCCGTGTGACTTGGTATGAGTATAAGAACCACCTAATGTATGTGTAGTATTTTATCTATGAATGTTCAGCTTAAATTATTAACATAAAATGGGGTTTGTGTGGTCTCTTGTTTTGTTAGTACAGTTTCTTTTCCTTTATACATTGTACTCTTTCGCATTTACTACATGTTTTCCTCAAATTCAGCCAAAGTGTCATCAATATGAAAGCCATGCCTTGTTACAATTTAAGGAAGGCTTTAACATCAACAAGAATGCCTCCGAGTACCCACTCAGTTATCCAAAAACAGCATCTCGGAATTCCAGCACAGATTGCTGCTCATGGGATGACATTAAACACAAATCAAGTGATTCAGGTTGATCTTAGTAGCAGCCAACTCTATGGTACAGTGGATGCAAATAGCAGTCTCTTTCGCCTTGTACACCTTCGAGTTCTTGATCTTTCTCATAATAACTTCAATTACTCTAAAATCCCATCCAAGATAGGTGTGCTTTTACAACTAAAATTTCTTAACCTTTCTCTTAGCTTATTGTCTGGAGAAATTCCACCACATGTTTCACAGTTGTCCAAGTTGCGGTCTCTTGATCTAGGCTTCAGAGCTATTGTAAGTCCTAAAGGCAGTGTCATCAATCTGTTGCAACTCAAATTGTCCAGCCTCAAAAAGGCTTCAGAGCTCTGTTATTGTATTTACTGAGTACACACACATTTATACAACACTGTCACTTCAGATTGAAACTGTGTCTGGTGTCTGACACCATCACTTGTAGTTAATTACTTCTATTTTCTTAAATCATTGCCGGTGTTGATGTGTATCAATGTGGTTTCCGGTGCCCGTGTCTGTAAGTACAGCTGAAATGAATATATTTTCTTTTTTACTCTGCAGATATGGTCACATGATAGACAATGTTGTTTTGATTGTTACTGGCACCTTGCATGAGAGAGATGTCCAAGAACTTCTAGAAAAATGCCATCCACTCGGCATGTTTGACAGGTACCCTGATTTCTATGCTTTTTATTTTATGCCTACTTTCTTTTTGATGTCTTCTATGCATTTTTCAATATATTGTTGGTACATAGAATATTGATTTTATCTTTTGTTTTTCCCGGTGGGATTCTCCTCAGTATTGCCACTCTGGCTGTAGCTCAGAATATGCGGGAGCTTTACAGGCTGGTTCTTGTTGATACTCCTCTGGCTCCATACTTCTCTGAGTGCATTACATCTGAGGTAAATCATCTCTCCAGATTTTTTGTTTCCCTTTATTTGGTTCAACTTCAATCAGCCTGCTGTGTTGAATGTTGTAGTGTAGAGTATTATTGCATATATCTGAATTATCTATATCTACCCCGAATTTTCATCCAATAGACTGATAAAAAATGTAACGTAAAATTATCAAAAAATGGAAGGCAAATAGCTGCTGGTTGCCATCCGGAAGACAATTTTCCTACTTAACCTTTTCTTTTGGATTATGCACATGCAATAGTAGCAAAACTTTGATATTTTTTTTGAAGAAGCACAAAACTTTGATATTATAGGCATTAATTTCATTGCCGTAGCTTCATATGTTTATATGTAACTGGTTTATTTCTTTGATGTATGTGCTCATGGTTTAGTAAATTTTCAGGACTTGGATGACATGAACATCGAAATAATGAGGAACACTCTTTACAAGGCATACCTTGAAGATTTTTACAGATTTTGTCAGGTGAAGGGTCCAACTCTCTTTTGTCAGCTATTTATTTGCACTCCCTTGTGATTTCCCCCTGACTTTCATCAACTTCAATGTTATTCACAAACAGAAACTTGGTGGTGCTACTGCTGAGATAATGTCTGACCTTCTAGCTTTTGAGGCCGATAGGAGGGCTGTGAATATTACCATAAACAGGTAAATCACTAAGAAGGTTTTGTACAATCTTTTTGTTTATCTGGATACCTGCATAACTAGCATCCATGGTTTCCACATTGTGCAGCATTGGAACTGAGCTTACCAGAGATGACCGTAGGAAGTTGTACTCTAACTTCGGTTTGTTGTAAGCTCTCATGCTTCACTTATATATTTTAAAAAGAAATCAATATACTGCTTTGTAATGCTTATTTTACTAATTACTGACTTATTTTTAACAGCTACCCATATGGTCATGAGGAACTTGCTGTCTGTGAGGACATTGATCAGGTATGATTTGCGTCTCAGTTGTGTTATATGTTTGGTTGTTGCATTGGTGGATATACTGTGTTTTCCCTCTTTCAATTTGTACGCTTCTTGGGCCCTTCTAGATTGTCTTTCTTAGGGTGGTAGATTTTTTTTACTTTTTATTAGTAGCGAAGTCGGTGTAACATGCTGCAATATTATTCCTCCTATCCCTGGTTTAAGTGCTGTTGTATGACCTTAAACCTGTATCACCAGGAGACTGCCCTACTTGTAGTTGATTATTGTTTTAGAGATCTCTTTGAAACTTTCATTTCATTTTTTGAGCACTTTCATCGATTGCCTGTTAGTTCATTTGTATTTTTAGTTGCTTTTGGCTACCAATTTCTTGCTGGTATCAGCCCTGAAATATATGAGAATCATAATAATTGTCTATAACATCCACTGATTCTAGTTTATTTCTTCTAACATTGCTTTTTGAGGCTTAATTCTCTTACATGGTTGCTCGTGTAGGTTCGTGCTGTTATGGAAAAATACCCTCCTTATCAATCAATTTTCGCCAAGTTATCCTATGGAGAGAGCCAGATGCTTGACAAGGCATTCTATGAGGAGGAGGTCAAGAGGCATTGCTTAGCATTTGAGCAACAGGTTAATTTTTAACATTTCATAGTATCGTAATAGTTGAGAACAAGGATTTTGGTGCTGAATTGCTTGAGGGATTAACTCTCAGCCTTTTGTATTTATAATAAGAATCTGTACAAAGTAAATCCCAAGATCATAGGGAGTAAATCTGGCCTAATTACATAAGAGATATTTACAAGGAAATAAAGATAATATAAATAAGGAGATAATATCTCAGTCAATGATACTATTTATCACACATATCTCAACAGTAATTTTGGTCCACAAAGCTAATCAGTTTAAATTTGATTGATTGCTGGATCTTTTTTAATAAGTGATAAGAAATGGAAGAATCATTACGCTGGAAGGAAATTGATTGGCTTAAATATAAATGTTTTTATGTAGGGTGGTATGTCTTATTCATTCACTAAGCCATCCTAATTTGTCTATATTTGCAGTTTCACTATGCTGTGTTCTTCGCCTATATGAGGTTAAGGGAGCAGGAGATCAGAAATCTTATGTGGATTTCAGAATGTGTGGCTCAGAATCAAAAGTCGAGAGTTCATGACAGTGTTGTCTTCATATTTTAGTCTGATTACTCATTGTTATAGCTTGTATGTTCGTTTGGACAAATTGTTGTGTTCCTGCATTCTACACCCGAGTTGCCGATCAGTAGAGACTAGACAATCACTGCTTAGAAGATTGTGATACAAATAAGTAAAATCTTACGCTGATGAAATCTTCTGTAATATAGATGGGAGATCTTTTGTCAAATTTGATTAAATTATGTTCAGATTCAAAAACACTTATATGGAATTTGTATGTTGTGAATTGTGATATTTGTAATAAATCTTCTTATGGAATAAACTTTGATAGATTTGTTCAGGCATTGCTTTCTTAATGTCTTTCTTCTATAGTTTTTTACTTGATTAGCTCTCGTTGCCTAGGGTCTGTTTGGGAGAAATGGAGAGAATGGTGGGCTTTGGAACGAGAGAACTTTGAGCATTTATTTTCCCTCATTAATACAAAATCCTTTTCATTTGAGAGAATTCAAAAATTATATTGAATGAGAATTTTGTAGTGTTTAAATATCAATCTCTAAAACAAAATGTTAGATTTCTATTTAGTTTATTCTCTCCAAACTATCAAAAAGACCCCCCACTCATGGTATGAAACTAAAGCATTGGGATGCTACTTTTCCCATCTCACTACTAAAATATCTTACATTTTTCCAAAAGTATATATACATTAGGATAGTACTAAAATTATATATTGCATCCGTCCCTATATACAAGACCCTTTTGCCTTTTGCCAAAAGCACGCGAATTAAGAAAATTGATATTTGTATTAAAGTTGTTTGTAATTACTTTACACTTTTATCCTTGAAGAGATAAAGTTAGTTTATGTTCTTAATATGTTATTTATTGTTGATTGAAGAAAATATATATAATAAATAAGGGTATGTAAGTAAAGAAATAATTAATGTAGTTGAAAATAGCAAAGATGTCTTATAAAAAGGGACAAAAAAAAATCTTAAAAGGGTCATATAATTAGGGACGAAGGTAATATATATGATAGGCAATATTTATTAGTCCTAAAATACACTTTTTAATAAAATTTTTTTACATATAAAACTAGTTAATTTTACAATAAAGTAGAGATTGTTTTATTCTGATTATGCACATGCTTAACTTTACAAAGTGATTATCAATAATTTTGTGCAAGCTCTTAAATAGATAGTCAGTTCTAGATTGAAGTTTTACGCATACAACCAAATAATAAAATGTTGAGTATATGAAAGGAGAAAACAAATCGTTGTGTCTAATAAGAAAATAATTTCATAGGAACAATTGACTAAGTCAATATATTAAATTGTTTTCCAAAAATGCAAGTAGCATGCCTGAAAATCAGAGCAAATTGCAGAGAATAGAAAACAAAAACTATGAATGGACAGAAAATGAAATTTGTGGAAAATAATTGATAATGAAGAAAGCCTCACTACATGATAAAACATCAAACAGACCTTGTGTATTGGATTCGCCACATAATTTGATAAGAGACCAAATTATGTTATATAAGAGTCTTGTATAAAATGCATGCGTCTGAAATAAGTACAATAAAGATGAAATAAAATTGTAGAATCAACTATAAGAGTCAAGATTCAAATACCTTTATGGAATTTAAACAATAATGGAGACAATTTTTTTTTGGAGTTGATCAAGTTAGCCTCTCCAATGGGCTAAGCCAAGATATAGACTTGTGATGTTAGTCCTAAACCAAAATGCACGGTCAATGATAATCAAGTTCACTAGAAAACATTTTTATTTGTCATATGCACTCTATTTCTTTAGTATAAGAACCACTTAGTATGTGTCTAGCATTTCATCCAAAACATTCAGTTCAAAATATTAAGATACAATGGTATTTGTCTGGACTCTTGTTTTGTTAGTAAAATTTCTTTTCCTTTATTCACTTTTCTCTTTCACATTTACTACATGTTTTCCTCAAATTCAACCAAAGTGTCATCAATATGAAAGCCATGCCTTGTTGCAATTTAAGGAAGGCTTTGTCATCAATAACTTAGCCTCTGATAATCATCTCGGTTATCCTAAAACAGCATCTTGGAATTCCAGCACAGATTGCTGCTCATGGGATGGCATTAAATGTCATGAGCACACAAATCATGTTATTCACATTGTTCTTAGTAGCAGCCAACTCTTTGGTCAAATGGATGCAAATAGCAGTCTCTTTCGCCTTGCACACCTACGAGTTCTTGATCTTTCTGACAATGACTTCAATTACTCTCAAATCCCATCCAAGATAGGTGAGCTTTCTCAACTAAAATTTCTGAACCTTTCTTTTAGCTTATTTTCTGGAGAAATTCCACCACAAGTTTCACAGTTGTCCAAGTTGTTGTACCTTAGTCTAGGCTTCAGATCTATAACATTACATCCTAAAGGTAGTGCAGTCAATCTGTTGCAACTCAAACTGTCCAGCCTCAAAAGCATAATTAAAAACTCAACAAAACTTGAGATCCTTTTTCTTAGTTTTGTGACTATTTCATCTACTTTACCAGACACACTCACAAATCTAACTTCGTTGAAAAAACTATCTCTTTTCAATTCGGATTTGTATGGTGAATTTCCAGTTGGAGTATTTCATCTTCCAAACTTGAAATATTTGGATTTGGGATATAATCCAAATCTCAATGGTAGTTTGCCTGAGTTTCAATCTAGTTCACTCACCAAGTTAGGACTTGAATACACAAGTTTCTATGGTACACTGCCAGTATCCATTGGAAAGCTTAGTTCTTTAATTGTCCTATCAATTGGAAATTGCTATTTTTCTAGGTATATTCCTTCTTCAATTGGCAACCTCACACAACTCATAGGGATAGGCCTTGCAAATAACAAATTTAGGGGCGACCCTTCTGCATCCTTGGCCAATCTTACAAAACTAAGGTACTTGGAAGTTGGTTTTAATGAATTTACTATCAAAACCTTCTCATGGGTAGGCAAGCTATCATCACTAATTTCCTTGGATATATCATCAGTCAAAATTGGCAGTGACATCCCATTATCTTTTGCAAATCTCACCCAACTAGAAGTTTTAGATGCAGATAATAGCAATATAAAAGGTGAAATTCCATCTTGGATTATGAACCTAACAAATTTAGTTGTCTTGGACCTACCCTTTAATTCTTTGCATGGAAAGCTAGAGCTTGACACGTTTCTGAATCTCAAAAAGCTACTTGTTCTAAGTTTAGCATTCAACAAACTGTCATTGTATAGTGGAAAAAGTTCTTCCCATACGACCGATTCTCGAATTCAAATCTTAGAATTGAATTTATGCAATTTAGTTGAGATTCCAACATTTATAAGAGATCTTAGTGATCTGGAAGTTCTTGGGGTGTCAAACAACAATATAACATCGCTACCCAATTGGTTGTGGAAAAAAGCAAGTCTACAAAACTTAGATGTTTCCCACAATTCATTGACAGGAGAAATATCCCCATCCATATGCAATCTCAAATCACTCACGGAACTTGATTTATCGGTCAACAACTTAAGCGGCAATGTTCCTTCATGTCTGGGGAACTTTAGCAAATCTTTAGAAAGTCTGGATCTAAAAGGAAATAGATTGTCTGGCCTCATTCCACAAACATACATGATAGGAAATTCCCTTCAGAAGATTGATTTTAGTAACAACAATTTGCAGGGTCGGTTGCCAAGGGCATTGGTCAACAACAGAAGGCTAGAGTTCATTGATGTTAGTTATAACAATATCAATGATTCATTTCCATTCTGGTTGGGAGAACTACCCGAGTTGAAGGTATTGTCTTTAAGTAACAATGAATTCCATGGAGACATTAGGTGCTATGGCAACATGACATGCACATTTTCCAAGCTTCATATCATTGACCTTTCTCACAATGAGTTCTCTGGCAGTTTTCCAACAGAAATGATTCAAAGTTGGAAAGCAATGAATACTTCCAAAGCAAGTCAATTACAGTACGAGTCTTACTCGTTCTTGACCAAAGCAGGACAATATTATTCGTCAATAAATATGTTTTATTCATTCACAATGTCAAACAAAGGGTTGGCAAGGGTTTATGAGAAGCTTCAAAATTTTTACAGCTTAATAGCCATTGATATTTCAAGCAACAAAATCAGTGGAGAGATACCACAAGTGATAGGCGAGTTGAGGGGTCTTGTTTTCCTCAACTTGTCAAATAATATGCTTATTGGCAGCATTCCATCTTCCTTAGGGAAGCTTCTAAACCTTGAAGCACTAGATCTTTCTCTCAACAGTCTTTCAGGGAAAATTCCCCAACAGTTGGCACAAATCACCTTTTTGGAATACTTAAATGTGTCCTTTAACAATCTCACAGGTCCTATACCACAAAATAATCAATTTTCTACATTCAAAGGTGATTCATTTGAGGGTAACCAAGGTTTGTGTGGGGATCAATTGATGAAGAAATGTATAGATCATGCAGGGCCTTCTACCTCTGATGATGACGATGATTCAGGATCTACCTTTGAATTTGACTGGAAAATAGTGCTTATTGGGTATGGAGGAGGTCTTGTTGCTGGAGTGGCATTGGGAAACACTTACTTTCCGCAGGTATTTGCATGGTGTAGAGATTGCCTTAGCGTTTCAGTTATAATTTTGCTTAATAAGATTTTTAAGAGACATTAAGGAGTTGTTTTTATGTTATAGCTTAAAAGGGTCTTGTCAGTCCAAAGCAATAAACAAATCTTAGTCCTCTCTATTTATGGTTCGTATTTGTTTTAGTTTCCTTCTGTTCTTGTAATTGCATTTTGTAAGAGTTTCCTTTGTATGTAAAAGCAATAAAGGTTGTATGAAAGAGCGTGTTGTGAATTACTTGTAATTCAGATTTGTGTTAAAAATGAGTGTCATACAGTACGATAAAGAATAAAAACAAAGATGAATATACAAAGAATACAAATATTTTAGTTATATATAATCATCCTGCAAAGTTGATATATGCCGCTGAGTAAAGTAGTAAATAAACATTAGAATAAAACCTGAATCTGACAAACAAGGTAATCTCTTTAGGTTTGCTACTTAAAACGAGTTGAATTTGAAAGCAAAAGTGAAATTTAAATTCATAACATTGTAGGCTAAAATATTTCAAAAAAATACTCTTGGTATTTTATCTTTTACTCGAAAATTATTTTGATGCATTATCATTGTGGTCCAAAAACTATTACTTTCTCTTCAATTTTGTTAATTTTTTTTAAACTAATTTGAGATCTATTGATCAAATCATATACAAAGAATGAAACTAATTTTGCAATCTTTTTCTTCAAATATTTGTTGGTTCCTAGCCATCCAAACCCATAAGCTATAGATATTAGGTAGATAAAATCTTCCCCCTGCAGAGCATTGAGCATGTAAACTGTCCAGTCTTTTTCTTCAATTTCGTTTATTAACTATAACAATATAATAAGTAGTTTATAATGCAATGTAAGAAAAAAAAACCTAATTTGAGTTGCATATACAGAGTACTATTACATAGAAACAAGTAAAAAAGGGCAAAAAGAAATGAAAATGTAGAAGGACAATGTAGAAGCTTCCAAGCGGTGGGAGAATCTCGTCCCATAATATGGTTATCGCTGGTGGCAGAGGCAGGGGGAGCCATGGCCACCCCATTAAAAAAAAAAATTTATACCCTGGAACAATTTAATACAGGATTATAAATTAATTTTAACTACAGTTACATAAATCAAAATTAGGATAATGTATAGCCTTTCTCCCATCTCATCAAAGTTTGTACGCTATTGCTTACTACTTTACTCATGTGGTTTGGCTTGAAACTGGAGATGGCAGACTTAGAATCTAGTTTACTTGCATTAGAGTTTAAAGATATATGTTGGTGCTTAGCCTCTGTGTCTGTAACGATCGTTTCTCAGTACCTCTATTGAAGTTTTATATTGATATTTGGGTGCTTAGCTTCTGTAGTACTAATCAATTCTTCTCACTGAATTTATGTATTGCTTGTGTTTAGGTTGGAAATGAATAAAATTTAGTTCATATTTGTTGAATTTCAATTTATTTCAAGTGCAGATGGTCAGCTTACTGCGTCATTTTATTTTCTGCCACTGTTAAAAGTGAATATTTGGGATTCTTGAGTTTTAACGTATTATTTTGTGATTTCAGTTAAGACGAAGAGTCGAAAAATTGATTCGTTTTTCAAGAGGAAGGCTGATGATATTGAAAGAGATGAAGAAGTTATAATTTCTTCATCTGAACCTGAACAAGTTCATGAGAATCCAATAATTGAAGAAAATGAGCCTTGTCCTTCAAAGGTTAATAGAGTTAATCCGGATGACATTGAGAATTCTTTAGAAAGGGATCCTGAAAAAGTATGACATTGTACAGTTTTAAAATTTTTTGCAAAAGAAACAAAAAGATTTGCCCAACGTGTGGATGCCGATAGTTCTTACAATTACTTGAAGTCTTTTGATTTCATATTTATCTTGCATTTGATGAAAGAAATTACGGGGACAACGGATTTGCTTTGTCAAGCCTTGCAAAAACAATCTCAGGATGTTGTTAATGCTATGCTTTTGGTTCGTTCAACAAAATCTCTTATTCAAGATTTGAGAGAAAATGGTTGGGATAAGTTGTTTGCCAATGTGGTGCCTTTTTGTAAAAAGCATGGTATTGAGATTTCTGACCTCAATGATTGTCATTCAACAACAAGATTTGGGCATTCTCGCCTTGAAGAGAATCAGGTAACAATAGAGCATTGTTTTAGAGTTGAATTTTTTTTTACTACCATTGACAAACAATTACAAGAGTTGAATAGCAGATTTAGTGAGCAAGCAATGGATTTGTTGACTCTAAGTCGTGCTTTGTCTCCTGAGGATAGATATAAACCTTTTGACGTTGACACTATATGTACTCTTGTTGAAAAATATTATCCCATAGATTTTAGTGATCAAGATAAGATTAATTTGCCATTTCATCTTCGACATTTCCTTTTTGATGCTCGTCAATCATCAACTTTGAAGAATGTATAAACTATTCAAGAATTGTGCTCATGTTTGGCTGCCACTAGACAAACTAAAAAATACTTCTTGATTGATAAGTTGTTGCGCCTTATTATGACTCTTCCAGTTTCTACAGCCACAACTAAAAGATCTTTTTCAGCAATAAAAATTATCAAGTCTAAGTTGAGAAATAAGATGAGACCTGGGTTTCTAGCTGATAGCATGTCAGTTTATATTGAAAGGGAAATTAGTGCATGTATTATTTCCGAGTCAATTATAGATGATTTTAAGTCACTAGGAAATCGTAAAGTGTCACTTTAAGTATTTAATGATCGACTTTATGTATTATGTAGTTTAAATTTTGAATGATCGATTTTTGGTTTATTACAACTTAAATGTGTTGTATGCAATATGATTTATATATTTTAGTTTATTTTGATGGCGGCCACCCCAAATTTTTTTGTCTGGCTCCGCCACTGTCGCCGTCTCTGGTTTGCCTGTGAACCGCCGTGAACATTAATATGCTCTTTCTTATGCCCTTACTTGAGTTGACTTGTTGCTCAAGAAATGATAGTTTTTATTTTCAAACAATGATTCTTGCTTTTCAGTGGAATTAAGGTTATAACTAGAATAACGCCTGCGGGTTGTGCGGTCGGAAATTTTCTTTATCTTTAATTTTACTATGTATTTTTTTTATCTTTAATTTTACTATGTATCTTTAATTTTTCAAAACTAGCGATTTTGGCCCACGTACTTTAAAAATTGCACTTTTAACCCTCAAACTTTCACCCCTTTGCAAAACCATGGCCCCCATTTGATTTTGACTCAGTCAACGCTGATTTGGCGCTTTTTTTAATGAAACATCTTCCACGTGAGTGATTACGTGGAATTTGATTAAAAAATTCATTTATTAAATTAAAGAATTCATTTTTTTGACAAAAAATCAATTCAGTGTAAATAGAAAAGAAAATTACCAAATCAAAAACAAAATTACAAAGAACTATAATTCCCAAAATCTATATTTTTTTATGAATTGAAGTAGAAAATGATTATTCAAGAACTTCAATCTTTTCCCTTCAATAACAGAATATGAAACAACATAAAACAAATCAAATTTTATGAGATTTATGTAGAATCTAGATTCTTCTTCTTTTGGAACTTCATCTCTAGAATTTCAGTGAAACCTTCAAAGCATAAAAATATCAAAATAAGAGTGAAGATAAGAGAAACATGAATGCAAAAAGAGAGTTTGAATTGATTTATGCTCAGAGAAACATGAATCACTTCCATTCATCTTCAACCCCAACCTTCATCTTCAACCCCAACCTGTTCTTTATCAAAACTTCAACCCTATGTGATGTGTTTTTTTTGAAAAATTGGATTCCGTTTTTTGAATCTTCAGTGAATGTTAATTTCCCTAATTTTCGAAGAACTTCATGGAATTGAAGAAACCCTAGAAATTGAATTCGGGGGAAAAAGATGGAAGCATGGGAATGATGCAGAAATTGAGTTGCATTTTGTTTTGATGGAATAAAATTGTTCTAAACCCTTTTTCCTCGGCTTGAAGATTGGAATAGAATTGTTGTTTGATGGAAAAAGGGTTCCATTAGTTAAACAAAATTGTTGTTTGGATTTGAAGTTATTCATGTTTTAAATTGGTTTGGTTTAGTTTGTTTGAGTGATTTTGATTGTTGAGGATAAAGATTAAGATTGATGTCTTGATGAAGAACAAAGTTGGGGTTGAAGATGAAGGTTGGGGTTGAAGATGAATGGAGAAGAATGTTTTAAATGTTTTTTATTTATTTTTAAGTTTTAATTTCAGTTTTCTATTTTTTTTTAATTTTAAAGTTTAATTAATTTCCATGTGGACGCACAACTGACATTATTTAATATAGAAAAAAATACCCACATCAGCTTTGACCATATCAAAACTAGGAAGAGCCAACATTTTGCAAAGTGGGTGAAAAACAAGGGGCTAAAAATGCGATTTTCAAAGTAAGGGGGCCAAAATCGCTAGTTTTAGAAATTTAGGGGGCCAAAAGTGTATTTTAGCCTTTTTTTTTTCAAAGAGATTAAGGGATTGTGACTTTAGGAGAGAGTTCTAATTCAAGAGATTAATTAGAACTATTTTGTTAATTTATTGTTAGAAAAATGAATCAGTGATAAGAAAGAGGTGTGAATTATCGTGTAGCGAGCATTAGAGGATTCAATCGGCTTAATCATTCGTCAAATTAAATTTCTAAAGCCAAAACTTACTATCTTTTCAACTGTTTATGTTGTTAAACCAGCCAATTGCCTTGTGCACCCCCCATTTATACATCCTAACTATTAATGTCATTGCTACGTAGGAGTTAAACAGTTCTCGTGGATACAAATTTAATATTATTACTTCGATAGTTTTTAGTACACTTGCCAAATATTTATCAACAACTCACAAATAATAGATACTGCTTGGATTTTCCAGCAGTTTGGTTAGGGGTTCAATGTAGTGTGTATTGCTCTCGTTTAGTAAGGATTTCAATGAATAGTGTAATGCTCTTGTGAAGCTTCTTAGATGAGGAGGATAAGAAAATAAAATTGTTGCAGATCAGGTATCAAAGAGATGAAGATGCATCTCATATGAGAAATTGTTGATACAAATCAGGAAAAATTCTTAAAATTCATTTCAAATTATCAGATAAAATTAAGACGCTAAATGAGTACATAAATGCTCTATGTAACAATCCAATATTTTATGTATGTTCTTCTAAATAATTTTCTTGATTTGTCATTTAATTGTTGGGAAAATTACATTCACCTCCCCTAAGTTCTTCTTAAATAACACTTACACCCCCTCTAGTTTTTAAATTTACACTAACCTCCCTTATTTATGTTTCAAATATACACTGACATCCCTTGCAAGATAACACTGTTACTTCTTATCTGTTAAATGAAACCAACCATCAGAACAAAAGTAAAGAAGCCTTGAGATTCTCAATCACAAAGAAACTCCCCCTTTGTTGAAATATTCTCACTAGTTTCCCTTTTCTTCACCATTTACTCCAATATCCCTTTCCAATAACTTTTATTTTTTCCAATTTTCTGAGTTTCAAATACCTAACTGTTACATAAATATTAATTTGTTGGGTGCAACTTGTTTCAAGGAAAATTGATAATTTCAATTTGCTAGGTGTGTAGTAAATTTGGTGTGCAAGTGTTGTTCCGTAATCTAACAGATAGAAATTTGAAACATGATAAACTGATGTAGATCATTTCTATGTTACTGTTCAAATCTCAACATAATTTTTCTCTGTAATCCAAGCTCTAATCACTATATCATTTTCATAGAACGTTATCGATCCAGTTTAGTGTTGTTCGTGTGTAGTATTTGTGTTTGTGGATTAATATTGGTCCTGTTTTGATGAAATGAACAATACTTGGTTGAAATTTCTCGTACACCACAAGTAGAGTTCAAGCATTGCAACAAAAGTAAACGCCGTTAAGGATAAAGGGAGGTAAGTGTTTTTTTAAAACTAAAGGGGGTAAAGGTGTTATTTAAGGAAACCTCAGGGGAGGTTGGTACAATTTGCCCTTAATTGTTTAATAATTTATTTTAGGCTTAAATATGTCTATAATCCCTGCAAATAGGGCTCGTTTGAATTTTAGTCCATGTACTTACTAATCCTTCCAAAATTTCCCTGCAAATATTAATCACTTGAACTTTGGTCCTAATCATGTTTGTTTGCTGGGGTGGATATTGATTAGCGATGTGGCACATGTTGACTGCAAAAAATACATGTGAATGGACTGTTTTGACCTTAATGAGACCAAACACATGTGTAATTACCGATTTACCCTTTTCTTCTTCCTAATCCAAAACTGAATTCCATCTTTCTTCTTCTTCCTAATCAAAACCCAGCTTCAATTTCTTCTTCTCACAGACATTCTTCACATCAACAGTTCAACCACAACTTCATTACTTCAAACAAATCCAAAAAATCAACAAAATCGTAAATTAACACAAACCCATAACAAAAATCATCCACAAACGGGTGGCATTTTCTGAATTAACACACACGAATTCCTCTCCTTTACTTTCGTTCTCGCTCTCAGATCACAAACCACACCACAAGAACAGTTCGAATTCCTCTACCTTGCATTCATTCTCACTCTTTTCTCTGCTCAGATCTGTTAAGAATATACAATCAGGAACCACACCACACCACAAGAATAGGAACTAAGAATGGAGAATATACAATTAGCAAAGGCATTAATTTTTACCCCTTTTGCTTTCTTCTTCCCCTCTTCTTCCCTCTTCACCCACTTCTCTCTATTATTATTGATGTTATTGCTATTCCAATCATCACAGTTTTCCTTTCCATCTCCAAGATTCAAGCCACGGAAACCTTGCAACACATCAAGCGGAGTTGATTGAGTCTGGACGGAGGATCCACCGCCGTTGAATCGGTTCTCCAGCGAAGCTTGAATGAGAAGGTTCAGATTCTTCTGCAACTCTTTGTTCACGCATGAGTCGTACTCTGTTCCTAAGGTCAGAGTAAGGATAAAGCGAAAATCCGCCGCCGTTGCTGCTGTTTCCGGCGAGCGATGATGGAAGATCATTAGTCAGAGCAGAGTACAACGAAGCAAACGCGCCGGCGTTCGACTGCATGCGACCGCCGGTGTTGACGCCGATGCTGTAACCGCTTTTGGATGATGGAGAACAAACGTCCTTGTTATGCATTTTGTCCTAATCAAAGAGAAGAGGGCATTTTGGTAATTTTCAGATGTCATTTGTTGACTCATCATGGTCCTTTCCCAGTCAGATTATGCCATGTCATCGCCACCTCACTAATCATGTGCCACATAAGTAATCAAATGAGATTAGGACCAAAACTCAAATGATTAATAATTGCAAAACAAGTTTGGAAGAATTAGTAAATACAAGGACGAAAATTCAAATGAACCCTATTTGCAGGGACTAAACACATATTTAAGCCTTTATTTTATGTGTGAAAAATTTAAGAAAATCTGACGTTCCCTACTTTGGTTAAATTAACTAGAATTTTATTCCATCTATTTAATTTTTATTAATCAATTTGGTGTGAGAAAAATAAATAATCATTCCTTACCTAACTTATCTTTATTCTAATAATTAATCATTTAATGTTTTATTTTTATTTGTAATTTACTCCCTCCGTTTCAAAATACATGTCCATTTTAGAAAATTTGCAGTAACCAAGGACAAGTTAGTTTGACACAAAAGTTCCTATTATACCCTTGTCTTTGATTTTCTCCATTTTACATTTATTTACCCCATCTCATAATTACTTCCAATACCAATACCAAAATTAATTAAACAAATTAGTCCATCATTTAAACACCCTTGGTCATTTCTTGGGAGAGTCCAGTAGTCATTTCTTGGGAGAGTGCATGAGTAAATACACTTAAAATTGGGTCAACATTTATTAGTAGAAAATAATTATTTTGGAGAAAATCTAGAATCCAATTAATTGGTAGGCAAGGGTAAAATAGACAAAATGTATCCTTAAATTATCAAATGGACATGTATTTTGAAACAAAAATTTTCTCCAAAATGGACATGTATTTTGAAACGGAGGGAGTATTTTAAGACAGATTTTCTTCAATCTCCCAAATTTTGTTTCTCTCTCTCTCACTATGCCTCAAGAGTCAAGACAATCATTGAATCTCATTCAATTACCATGAATTGGGTTTTATTTAATTAGGAGCAATATTTTAGTTAATTGTCTTGCCTTGCCGTCATTAAGAAATATGTAGCCTCCTATATGTTGGTCACATCTCAGTCCCCTCCTCTGACCATCTCATTCTTCTAATTTTACAATTTCCATCTTTTGGAGAAAATCATAGAAGAACAAAAAGGAAGAAACCATTTTCATTTTTATCAAACCTGTCACCGTAGAAGTACGACTGCGCCTTTGTTCACCGTTCGATCAGGCAAATTTTTGGACAGCATGATCACAATACATGGTTCTTCATTTTCAATGGTCCGATCGTCAAATTATTGTCTGTAGTGAGAGAAATCGTGTCAGTATCATAGTTGTGAATTGAGGTTTAGAGTCGCGGCGGCTTAGAATGAAAGCACATAAGTAAGGGCACTTCCCCATACTTATCATAATTGTAACTAATGGTTAGATATTATGATTTAAAAGGTATGATTCGTAATCGTTGTTGAAGAGAAATGAAATTAAAATACAAATTAAACTTATGTGGGAAAGATTTATTCTTTTATGAAACCAATGATTTTTAATTATGTTTTATATGTTATTTGTGTATGAGGATGTGTTGTGGAATGATATATGTGAATAAAATTTTGATTGTAGTGTTATATGTTTTGTGATGTTTGAGAAAGAAATGTTAGATTTTTTATTAAAATAAAGGAAGAAAAAAAAGATGGAAATGTTAGTCTTATGAAAAGATTGATTTTTGGGTCATGTGCATGATGATTATTAATATTTGACTGTGTTTGCCCAAGTGGCGGGATTGACTTTCTGTTTTCATCTGCATGACATGACATATACATTTGGTTGCCTCAATTGCGAATAAAAAAAATAAAATTATGTGTGCCTTAGTGGCGGTTAAATAATTATGTTTGCTTTAGTGGCGGTTGAATAATTATGTTTGTCTTAGTGGCGGTTAAATATTTTGTGTGCCTTAGTGGCGGGTTATATCCGGATCATTTAGTTTTTAGGAGCATACATAACATTGCATAAGAACTAAAATAAAAAGAATAAAAGAATGATGATTTTTGAGTACTTCTTTCTTCTTGGCCGCTTATGCCTTGTACACTTTATTTTATAATATATTGTACGGTTTGGTTTGGTTTGTATGGTTTGTGGTTTATGGAAGCTGACCCCTTACACCAACATTTTAGGTACCAAGAAGAGATGATGTATGGTTTGGTGTTCTCGCTTGAAGCACATACGGGAATAAAATTGAGTTTTTGATTTAATTGTAAATTTCAAAATATTTGAAGGAGGTTTATTTTAAGAACTTTAATTATATGAAGAAAAAAAATGTCCAAGTTTGTGTTGAGAATTAATCATTGATGATAAAAAAAATTGTAGTGTTTTTATAATATGAAGAAAGTAGACGTAATGTCTTGACTCAAAATCCGGGACGTTACGCTTTATATATAAAGTTTGTGAGGAATCAACAAACTATCTATCTAATAACAAACTCTAACTAACTAAATCTAATTTACCTAACTCTATATTAACTTTTGTATTCTAATAGCCCCACAAACTCAAGTAAGAGAATTCTTAATATGAGTTTGGAGTAAAAAATTAAACTAAATACAGATAAAGAAACAAATGATAAGTCCTGAAAACAATGCAATATGAAGAGTGACAGAGAGGAATAACAATGACATGGTAAAAAAGTGATGAGATGTGAACGCAATAGTTTCATGGTCTAATTTAATAATAGATAGATAGATAATAGATGATTTGGAATGAAAAAGCTCTTTAATCGCTGATAACTTTGATTCATGTTTTGCATATGTGGTACTTTCTGGCTTTAACCATTTAAATTCTTTATTGTATCGGATTAATCTTTCATTTTTTTTTTTTGGAATTAGATTGGTCACTCCCACATTATGTTAGGCCGATCATGCTAAATTTTTCTAATTACTTTCAGTAATTTTGTGTTCCTCAAATTTTATTCCGAACTAATAATTACTTAGGGTTATGCTAGAGCACTTGCTAAGGATTCGAAAAAGAAAATAATTGTGAAATTTCATGTAGAAAAAGTTGTTTTTAATCTTTCAATAAGTTGAATGCACAATTTCCAAGATAAAGTTGCTATTTATCAAGTGTCCTTATGTCACTTGTTAGCATTTCCCTATTTTTTAAGGCTGTAAAGAACAAATTGCTATTTATCAAGTTAGACCTGTGATTTATTACAATAAAGGCGAAATAAAATTGTAGAATCAACTATAAGAGCCAAGATTCAAATACCTTTATGGAATTTAAACAATAATGGAGACAAATTTTTTTTGGAGTTGATCAAGTTAGCCTCTCCAATGGGCTAAGCCAAGATATAGACTTGTGATGTTAGTCCTAAACCAAAATGCACGGTCAATGATAATCAAGTTCACTAGAAAACATTTTTATTTGTCATATGCACTATATTTCTTTAGTATAAGAACCACTTAGTATGTGTCTAGCATTTCATCCAAAACATTCAGTTCAAAATATTAAGATACAATGGTATTTGTCTGGACTCTTGTTTTGTTAGTAAAATTTCTTTTCCTTTATTCACTTTTCTCTTTCACATTTACTACATGTTTTCCTCAAATTCAACCAAAGTGTCATCAATATGAAAGCCAAGCCTTGTTGCAATTTAAGGAAGGCTTTAACATCAACAAGAATGCCTCCGAGTACCCACTCAGTTATCCTAAAACAGCATCTTGGAATTCCAGCACAGATTGCTGCTCATGGGATGGCATTAAATGTCATGAGCACACAAATCATGTTATTCACATTGTTCTTAGTAGCAGCCAACTCTTTGGTCAAATGGATGCAAATAGCAGTCTCTTTCGCCTTGCACACCTACGAGTTCTTGATCTTTCTGACAATGACTTCAATTACTCTCAAATCCCATCCAAGATAGGTGAGCTTTCTCAACTAAAATTTCTGAACCTTTCTCGTAGCTTATTTTCTGGAGAAATTCCACCACAAGTTTCACAGTTGTCCAAGTTGTTGTACCTTGGTCTAGGCGTCAGATCTATAATATTACATCCTAAAGATAGTGCAGTCAATCTGTTGCAACTCAAACTGTCCAGCCTCAAAAGCATAATTAAAAACTCAACAAAACTTGAGATCCTTTTTCTTAGTTTTGTGACTATTTCATCTACTTTACCAGACACACTCACAAATCTAACTTCGTTGAAAAAACTGTCTCTTTACCATTCGGATTTGTATGGCGAATTTCCAGTTGGAGTATTTCATCTTCCAAACTTGAAAACTTTGGATTTGGGATATAATCTAAATCTCAATGGTAGTTTGCCTGAGTTTCAATCTAGTTCACTCACCAAGTTAGGACTTGATCACACAAGTTTCTATGGTACACTGCCAGTATCCATTGGAAAGCTTAGTTCTTTAAATATCCTATCAATTTCAAATTGCTATTTTTCTGGGTATATTCCTTCTTCGTTTGGCAACCTCACACAACTCATGGGGATAAGCCTTAGAAATAACAAATTTAGGGGCGACCTTTCTGCATCCTTGGCCAATCTTACAAAACTAAGTGTCTTGGAAGTTGGTTTTAATGAATTTACTATCGAAACCTTCTCATGGGTAGGCAAGCTATCATCATTAATTGCCTTGGAAATATCATCAGTCAAAATTGGCAGTGACATCCCATTATCTTTTGCAAATCTCACCCAGCTACAACTTTTAAGTGCAGTAAATAGCAATATAAAGGGTGAAGTTCCAACTTGGATTATGAACCTAACAGATTTAGTTGTCTTGGACATATATGATAATTCTTTGCATGGAAAGCTAGAGCTTGACACGTTTCTGAATCTCAAAAAGCTACTTGTTCTAAATTTAGCATCCAACAAACTGTCATTGTATAGTGGGAAAAGGTCTTCCTATATGACCGATTCTCGAATTCAATATTTAGAACTGGAATCATGCAATTTAGTTGTGATTCCAACATTTATAAGAGATTTGGTTGATCTGGTATGTCTTAAGTTATCAAACAACAATATAACATCTCTACCCAATTGGTTGTGGAAAAAAGCAAGTCTACAAAGCTTAGAGGTTTCCAACAATTCATTGACAGGAGAAATATCCCCATCCATATGCAATCTCAAATCACTCACGTTTCTTGATTTATCGTTCAACAACTTAAGCGGCAACATTCCTTCATGTCTGGGTCAATTTAGTCAATCTTTAGAAAATTCCCTTGAGATGATTGATCTCAGTAACAACAATTTGCAGGGTCGGTTGCCAAGGGCATTGGTCAACAACAGAAGGCTAGAGTTCATTGATGTTAGTTATAACAATATCAATGATTCATTTCCATTCTGGTTGGGAGAACTGCCCGAGTTGAAGGTATTGTCTTTAAGTAACAATGAATTCCATGGAGACATTAGGTGCTCTGGCAACATGACTTGCACATTTTCCAAGCTTCACATCATTGACCTTTCTCACAATGAGTTCTCTGGCAGTTTTCCAACAGAAATGATTCAAAGTTGGAAAGCAATGAATACTTCAAACGCAAGTCAATTACAGTACGAGTCTTACTCGTTCTTGACCAAAGCAGGACAATATTATACGTCAATTGATAAGTTTTATTCATTCACAATGTCAAACAAAGGGTTGGCAAGGGTTTATGAGAAGCTTCAAAATTTTTACAGCTTAATAGCCATTGATATTTCAAGCAACAAAATCAGTGGAGAGATACCACAAGTGATAGGCGAGTTGAAGGGTCTTGTTTTGCTCAACTTGTCAAATAATATGCTTATTGGCAGCATTCCATCTTCCTTAGGGAAGCTTTCAAACCTTGAAGCATTGGATCTTTCTCTCAACCATCTTTCAGGGAAAATCCCCCAACAGTTGGCAGAAATCACCTTTCTGGAGTACTTAAATGTGTCCTTTAACAATCTCACAGGTCCTATACCACAAAATAATCAGTTTTCTACATTCAAAGGTGATTCATTTGAGGGTAACCAAGGTCTGTGTGGGGATCAATTGTTGAAGAAGTGTATAGATCATGCAGGGCCTTCTACCTCTGATGATGACGATGATTCAGGATCTACCTTTGAATTTGACTGGAAAATAGTGCTTATTGGGTATGGAGGAGGTCTTGTTGCTGGAGTGGCATTGGGAAACACTTACTTTCCGCAGGTATTTGCATGGTGTAGAGATTGCCTTAGCGTTTCAGTTATAATTTTGCTTAATAAGATTTTTAAGTGACATTAAGGAGTTGTTTTTATGTTATAGCTTAAAAGGGTCTTGTGAGTCCAAAGCAATAAACAAATCTTAGTCTTCTCCATTTATGGTTCTTATTTGTTTTAGTTTCCTTCTGTTCATGTAATTGCATCTTGTAAGAGTTTCCTTTGTATGTAAAAGCAATAAAGGTTGTTTGAAAGAGTGTGCTATGAATTACATTTTGGTATTTCAGTGAGGTTTAATCTCAACACCAAAAAGTATAATTTTAGTGGCCTATATGAATTGAATTGTTCTATATAGTCTTCTTTTTCTGCTAGTTATTTTTAGTCCAACATTGCAGTTGTATTAGATTATGAAATATTTAATCAATTTCTTCATTATATGTATAATAGAGGATTCTACCCTGCACCACCATGTCCATGATTGTGCATAGTACCAAAAAGGTTTTTCAAATCTCCATCAAAACAAAAATGAAATAATGCATCAACAATCAATTTCATGTTACCACAACTTATATGCCTTAAGTTATCAATTTAATTATAATCTTTCTCTTAATAACTTAAACCGAAGAGCAAAAATATTGACTATAAGAAAAAATATTTTCCAAAAGCCACCAAAGTAGAACACAAGGACTTGGAACAAGAATATTGACTATAAGCAATTTAACCTAACAAAAAAAAAAATAGTTCTGCAATTAAATCGTGAAAATCGGAACGAATAAGTCCTACATCATCAAGTAATGGAGGTTTTTTTTTCCATCGTGGTGAGGTTGTGGTGATGACGACGATGAATAGTGGTTTGTTTTTGTTTTTGGATTTTTTTTTTCTTCGGGGGGGGGGGGGGGGGGGGGGGGCGGTGTTCTTCAACTGTCTAGATGATCTTAAATATGGGTTCATCTCCACTGCCGTTAGTTTGTGCCAGTGTTGGGTCTTCAATTGGCTTATGACTTGATTTTGGGTTGTTCTTAGTTTTTTTTGATGTTTTTGGGTTTGTTATCTGGTTTTTGGTTGGCTGATCGGTTTTGATTCGAGATCGGAAGTTAATGGCTAGTTCCAAATTTTTGGGCTCTTTATGGTGATTTTCGGTAGACCAGGAGTTGACGGGTGCCTTGGTGATTTGTTTCTGGAGTCTGGTTGGTCGATTGCTTTTGATTTGAGATCGGGAGTCAGTTTCTTGACTCAAGTTTTTGGGTTTTTTATGGTGTCTTCTCCGGTGGACCGGTTGTCGAGTGGTGGTTGAATCTGAAGGAGTGTTAGATTAAGTCTTTGTTTGGGTGTTTAATTGGGCTCAGCTGTGGTGATGACAAATTGAAGTTATGTTTTCAGGGTTTTGATCGGTTGTATGGTTTTTAGAGGGGTTATGGTGAGCAGTAGTCAGTAGGTAACTGGATTTAGTTTTTGTGGTCACTCGCGAGGAAGTGTGGGGGTTTGACCTTGTTTTAGGTGTTGATTTTGGCTTTGGTGGTTAGATTTCTTATTGGTGTTGATGGTAGCCATCAATTTACGTGTGGTCTGTATTAGTGTAGTTATGATCTTCACTTGGGTGTTCTGTCTATATACAACACCTTTGTTTTATAGTTTCTGTCTTGTGCAGAGATTTGGTTATTAATAAATTTTGTCGTTTAAAAAAAATTGTCTCCTCTAGTATATATCTATCTATTGACAAAGCATCACTAACAATATAAAAAAGTAATGATATTTGCCTAATTATTTGATGACAACTTTTGTGACAACAATAGAGGGAAAAAAAAGTAAGAGAGAATAAAAACATAATATGTATAAATTCTGCTGTCAATATACGAAGATTGTGGCTTGTAAGCATTTTTGTAACACTCTTTAAGAGTTGAAGTCTATCCTAAGAGCTCATGAAATTCAACTCAAAGTCATAAACCTTCATTTATCAATAAAAAAGTTCCACAAATTGTTGATTGAAATAATAGTAGTGAAAGTACGTAAAATCGAATATTAAGTTTGTGGATGATAGTAAAAGAATCCTTACTAAATGACAAATCATTAAATAGACCTTGTCTTGACAAAAATCAAATAGAGTTTGTACCGTATGGGCCACGGAATTGTTGAAAGATATCATATTATGTTAGATTGAAGTTCTTGTATAAAATGCATGTGTTTTGAAATTATATAAGAGAACAAATAAAATGAAGTATGAAAACAGCACAAAATGTTGACTAGAAAACATTTTCATGTTACTAATGTCAAATATAAGAACCACCTAACGTGTGTCTAGTATTTTATCTATGAATGTTTCAGCTTAAATTATTAACATAAAATGGGGTTTGTGTGGTCTCTTGTTTTGTTAGTACAGTTTCTTTTCCTTTATTCATTGTACTCTTTCACAATTACTACATGTTTTCCTCAAATTCAGCCAAAGTGTTATCAATATGAAAGCCATGCCTTGTTACAATTTAAGGAAGGCTTTAACATCAACAAGAATGCCTCCGAGTACCCACTCAGTTATCCAAAAACAGCATCTCGGAATTCCAGCACAGATTGCTGCTCATGGGATGGCATTAAACACAAATCAAGTGATTCAGGTTGATCTTAGTAGCAGCCAACTCTATGGTACATTGGATGCAAATAGCAGTCTCTTTCGCCTTGTACACCTTCGAGTTCTTGATCTTTCTGATAATAACTTCAATTACTCTAAAATCCCATCCAAGATAGGTGTGCTTTCACAACTAAAATTTCTTAACCTTTCTCTTAGCTTATTGTCTGGAGAAATTCCACCACATGTTTCACAGTTGTCCAAGTTGCGGTCTCTTGATCTAGGCTTCAGAGCTATTGTAAGTCCTAAAGGCAGTGTCGTCAATCTGTTGCAACTCAAATTGTCCAGCCTCAAAAGCATAATTCAAAACTCAACAAAACTTGAGTTCCTTTTTCTTAGTTACGTGACGATTTCATCTTATTTACCAGACACACTCACAAATTTAACTTCGTTGAAAGCAATATCTCTATACCGTTCTAAACTTATGGGGAATTTCCAGTTGGAGTATTTCATCTTCCAAACTTGAAAATTCTAGATTTGAGATTGAATCCAAATCTCAATGGTAGTTTGCCTGAGTTTCAATCTAGTTCACTGACCAAGTTAGGACTTGATCACACAAGTTTTTATGGTACACTGCCAGTATCCATTGGAAAGCATAGTTCTTTAATCTCCTTATCAATTCCAGATTGCCATTTCTTTGGATATATTCCTTCATATCGCTTGGCAACCTCACACAACTCATGCAGATAAGCCTTGAAAATAACAAATTTAGGGGTAACCCTTCTGCATTCTTGGCCAATCTTACCAATCTAAGATTCTTGGATATTGGTCACAATGACTATGGAGACCATCTCATGGATAGGTAAGCTTTCATCATTGATTGCCTTGGATATATCCTTGATCAATATTGGCAGTGACATCCCATTATCTTTTGCAAAACTCACCCAACTAGAATTTTTAAGTGCAAATGATAGCAATATAACGGGTGAAATTCCGTCCTGGATAATGAATCTAACAAATTTAGATACCTTGAGCCTACGTGCTAATATTTTGCATGGGAAGCTAGATCTGGACATGTTTTTGAAGCTCAAAAAGCTAGTTTTTCTTAATTTATCGTTCAACAAACTGTCATTGTACAATGGGAAAAGTTATTCCAATGTATCTGATTCACAAATCTCTGCAATAGGTCTGGCTTCATGCAATTTAGTTGAGATTCCAACATTTATAAGAGATCTCGGTGATCTAGAATGTCTTCTGTTGTCAAACAACATTATAATGTCGCTACTCGATTGGTTGTGGAAAAAATCAAGTCTACAAATCTTATCTTCTTTTAACAATTCATTGACCGGAGAAATATCCCCATCCATATGCAATCTCAAATCACTCATGCATCTTGATTTATCACTCAACAACTTAAGCGGAAATATTCCCTCATGTTTGAGTAACTTCAGCCAATCTTTACAAAATCTAGATCTAAGTGTGAACAAATTGTCTGGCCTCATTCCTCAAACATACATGATAGGAAATGTCATTGAGATGATTTATCTCAGAAACAACAATCTGCAAGGTCAGTTGCCAAGGGCATTGGTCAACAGTAGAAGGTTAGAGTTCTTTGATGTTAGTTATAACAATATCAATGATTCATTTCCATTATGGATGAGGGATCTACCCGAGTTGAAGGTATTATCTTTAAGTAACAATCAATTTCAAGGAGACATTAGGTGCTCTGGCAACATGGCATGCTTATTTCCCAAGCTTCACATCATTGACCTTTCTCACAATGAGTTCACTGGAAGTTTTCCATTGGAAATACTACAAAGTTGGAAAGCAATGAAAACTTCCAACACAAGTCAATTATAGTATGAACAACTGTACTCGTGGTCCAACAAGGCAGGACAACATCATACAACATTACATAACAAGGCAGGACAACATCATACTGAGATTAGAAGCTTTTTGGGTTTGGTTGGTTATTACAGGAGGTTCATATTAGGTTTTTTGAAGTTGGTTCTACCTTTGACGCAGTTAACTTGGAAGGGTCAGGCGTTTGTTTGGGATGCTAAGTGCGTAGAGAGTTTCCAAGAGCTGAAGAAGAGGTTGATATTAGCGTCAGTTTTGATTTTGCCGAATGTGAATGAGTCTTTTGTGGTGTGTTTTGATGCATCTAAGATGGGATTGGGCGGAGTGCTTATGTAGAACGAACAAGTTGTAGCGTATGCTTCGAGGCAGTTGAAGGTACATGAGAGGAATTACCCAACCCATGATTTTCAATTGGCAGCAGTAGTATTTGTACTTAAGATTTGGAGGCACTATTTGTTTGGTTCGAAGTTTGAAGTTTTCAGCGATCACAATAGTTTGAAGTATTTGTTTGATCAAAAGAAGTTGAATATGAGGCAGAGGCGTTGGATGGAATTTCTTAAGGATTATGATTTTAAGTTGAGTTATCATCCAGGAAAAGCTAATGTGGTAGCAGATGCGTTGAGTCAGACGTCTTTCCATATGTCGGCACTTATGGGGAATGAATTGGAATTAGTGGAGTAGTTCAGAGATTTAAGCTTAGTGTGTGAGTTGATGCCGAATGGTGTGAAGTTGGGATTGTTGAAGTTGTCAAGTAATATTTTGGAGGAAATCAAAGAAGGTCAGAGAGTGGACTTGAAACTTGTAGATTGGTTGGTGTCGATTAATCAAGGTAAGGCAGAAGACTTTAGAGTGGATGATAACGGAGTTATAAGGTTTTGTGATCGAGTTTGTGTACCGGATCTACCTGGACTTAAGAAAAGAATCTTGGAGGAAGGTCACAAGAGTAGTTTGAGTATTCATCCCGGAGCGACGAAGTGTATGAGGATCTTAAGAAGTTGTGTTGGTGGCCATGAATGAAGAAGGATATTGCTGAGTTTGTGTATGCTTGTTTGGTTTGTCAGAAGTCTAAGATTGAGCATCAAAAGCCGTCTGGAGTGATGCAACCGTTGTTTGTTCCAGAATGGAAGTGGGATAGTATTTCGATGGATTTTGTAAGTGGTTTACCGAAGACTGTGAAGGGAAGTGATTCGATTTGGGTGATTGTTGATAGGTTGACGAAGTCAGCACATTTTATTCCTATCAAGACCGGTATGTCTTTAGCGAAGTTGGTGGAGATCTACATTGAGCAGATTATCAGATTGCATGGTATTCCATCTAGCAGAAGTCTAAGAACTTAACCCGGTGACCGGTGTTGGTCGTGCTTTGAAGCATAGTAAGACCTTTTAATATAAATAAAATATTAAATTTTGTAGAGTTGAATTTTAACTAGGTTGATATGAGACCCTCATCTTAGATGATGATCTATAACTTATTTATCAATAGTTTTTGTATATGAACTGAGTTTAATTTTTTTAAACTTTTTTGAATAAACTTTCAATTTAGTCTATAAACTGTCATTATCTTACGAATTTAGTCTCTAAACTTTTAAAATCAACTAAAATGTCATTAAACTATAAGAAATACATCAATTTGGTTCTTCAGTTGACTGATTTATGAGAACCAAGTTTATGGACTAGACTATAATTTAGGACCAAATTGATGTATTACTTCTAGTGTAAGGATTTTTTAGGTGATTTTAATAGTTATGGGACCAAATTGGTGATAGTGTGATAGTTTAGAGACTAAATTGACCGTTTATTCAAACATTTTTAGTGTAAGTTTTGAGGTCTAAACTCTAAGTTCGTCCTCTTTGGCCCTTTAGCCAAGCCTTGCAACCACCAGTACCCCAACTAAAACAATTATTTCCATTTTTAGATTAAAAAACTCTATCAGATAGGAAAAGTTGAAAGCAAATTTGATTTTGCTTAAACCAGAAGTCTCAAGCCCAAATGCAAATGACAAAGATGTAAATTCAGTGCATATTATTATATATGAAAGTTTTCCACTATTTTTTAATAAAAAATGTTTCCAATTATTATTTAATTCGTTAAAGTTAATTTACATTGAGTTGTTAAGTTTATTACGTAAAGTAATAATAATATAAGATAATAATATAAAATATTTCAAATTATTAGTATATTCTTAAATATATAAAATATGTGATATATAGACTTATGGATGAATAATTTATGAACATTTTTTTTTTGAGCAAAATTTATGAACATTTTTATCATAGGAAGTACCGTAAATTATAGATAGCGTGGGGTAACCAAACTCCAGTAGATGAATCCGAAAAAACTAGATTAAAAAAACCTTCATTATGCAATCATGTTGTCTTTTATTGCCTGTTAAATTAGAAAACTGTCCAACGTTGCTATTTTATTTATATGGTCACAATAGAACAAAAAGCATTCTGGATCTTTTCTGTCAACTACCATTAAAAAAATTAATTTATACACATTAATAGTGTAAATTTTTTCATAGAGATATATCCAATTAAATCATAATATAACATATAGCATTTTCCTATTTTTTATTTTTTTATAAACTTTAGAGCATGCAGAAACATCATTATAAAGGAAGGTGAACAAGTGATAATCTTTTCACTTTTCCGTTTCTACTAATTTTTGGCTTATTACATTTGTGGATAGTTAAATGTAAAAGATATAATGACCGCATGTACTAAAAAATGTCGAAATTATTAGTCCAAACGGTATGATTCGATTTGAACCCCGACACCTATATTTATATATGTGAATTTATAATGGTTTTGTCATTTCATCTATCTATAAAAAATAAAATAAAGATATAGCTAATTATTCAATAAAATGAAATTTGGATAGTCAAGACTACTTCATGAATTAGGTACCGCTCCTTCATGTGTGATTAAATGCATATGTAAAACAATTTACACCCGTGCAAATAAATTAAATCCTCAGAAAATGAATTGTTCGATTGCAGATTTTGTCTGGCTTCTGTTTACCTTCAGTATCGTTCACTATATTTAATAGGGGTTGAGGTTCGAACCCCAAACACCTCATTTTCACCTTTAAAAGTGAATTCTAGTCATTAGACTAATGTGACCGGAGAGAGTATTTGACACATATGATTTAGAGACAAGAATAATCGCGAATTGATCACGAATGAAAACTGGCCAATGAAAATCAGTCTTGAGTGGAAAACACTGAAGGTTGGGAGAAACAAATGAAAATCATTAAATAACGGGTGAGCGGAATTCATGCCACATGTGTCGTGAAACATTCGCTTGTTATTATTTCGCTTTAAATAGCATTTTCCTTAGAAAAAAATGTTCTATTACTTTATAAAAAAAAATCTATTACACTAGCAAATGAGTAATAGACATATTACCTAATAAAAGTGGGGTTTTGACTTAAATTTTGGGACATCACTGTCACTTTGGGAAAGTGGTTCTTATTTGAGGCAAGGGGAGGATATAATTCTCACTAAGCAAATACTCCCTCCGGTCCTTATTATAAGTAGAAAAATATAAAAACATCAAAACCAATACAATCATTAATTAATATAACTTTTTTAATATTTTTACAACTATACCCTCATAAAAAATTGTGAAGCATTAAATACATTCACAATTATTAAAAAGACAAACATTAAATCAGGGGTAGAAAAGTCTTTTAAACAATAACTCCACGTTAAAAGTTGTGACATTTTCTTATAAATAAGACCAAAATTTTTTTTAAAAATTTTCTTATATATAAGACCGAACTTTGAGCTGGTAACACAAAATTCCCCATGAAATTATCGTCACCCTTGTTTGTAACTTCAATCATTTAGTTGTGTTTGTAACAATAAATACAAAACAACATAATAAGACCAAAACAACCATGCATCATACAATTATTATATAACACATACCTCGCACACATTGTATCAAGTTCGGTACTAAGTTGAGAAGAATTAGGAACAAACTCTTACCTAACATTAACAACATCAAATAATCACAAGAAATTTATGGCAATGTTGATAGAAAATGAAGTCATGTGTTTGGGAAAGAGTCAAAGGTCCATGGAAGGAAAAGAGGTAAAAGGAGCACGTTGTGTTAAGAGACAAAGAAGAGAACATGCTATTGCACCAAAAATAGGTGATGATGGTAACAAGATGTCACAGCAACAAGTTGGTGAAATTTCTACAACTAACACTTCAAAGAGAAGCTCAAGATTTCGTGGTGTTAGCAGGTTATTATAAAAAGGATTTTCCTTTGTTCTATAGATTTATACATAGCTCTAATATCTAAGTGATGGTTGCTCTTTTTTGTTCAACAAGCAATAAATATCATATTCATAATATCTAGCTCAATATCATTAGCACACACTCTTCCCAAAACTTTGATATCACAGCAAAATATAGATAAAGCAGTTGATGCAACCAAAATATCATTAGGCCTAACTTTATTGTTGTTAGTTTTTAAAAGGTCTCACTTCAAATTTATTATTTTCTTGCACATATATATATATATGTTGGACTTATTGGTTGCAAAAACTTCTAAAACTTTTATATTGTTGCTACAAATGAAGTTGCATACTGCAATTTAAAATCATGGTTTCAAATAGACCTTAGACACCAGCTATTTCATTACCTGTGTTCATTTTTCTAATCACAATTGAACTGCAAACAAAACAGACATAGATGGACTGGTCGATTTGAAGCTCACTTGTGGGACAAGCTTTCTTGGAACATAACACAAAAGAAGAAAGGGAAGCAAGGTAAAATTTTTTCATTTTGTTTTAGCATTAACCGTATTAATATGTTGTTTCTCATTTCATTTGTTAACAACACTAACATTTTTTTTCTTCATGTTTATGATGCTTTCCATTTGGAATTTTGGCTGGAATTTGATATTGGAACTAACAGTTTACCTTGGTGAGTATCTTAGATATTAAAGCCAAGATTTTGATATATTCATTCTGTTAGTTAAGTATAAGATGAGAAGTTATGTTTCAAATATTGTAGGGGCTTATGATGAAGAAGAATCTGCTGCAAGAGCATATGATTTAGTATAGCTAACTGCTTTTCTTTTTCATTTGATTTATGACTTGAATCTTGAATTATTGTGGTTTTGTATAGCTTATAATTTAGTAGAGTCACTCACATGTTTTTACTTAAAAATGTCCAAATTTCACTGGCTATGTATTTTACAAGTCATAATACGATTTGATTCACGATTTGAAAAAATAGATCTTGCAATTCACAAATTAAATCTCGATTTGATAATCATGGTTCCTAGTCATGAAAATTTAATGACGGTTATTTTGGATATTTGATCTACTTTGGATGAATGATCTATTGAGTCTATGATTTTATTACCCTATTATTGTGAACTTCAGTAAGATCTTGTTTGTTTTTGTTATCATATTTGTGTAAAAGTTAACTGTTATTACTGCAGGTTTTGTTCAATATTCTTTGTTGAATGAAGATTTAGAGGATTTTCATAAATTATTGATTCAGTAGAGACTAGACAATCACTGCTTAGAAGATTGTGATACAATTGTGGAGAAATGTACTCTTAAGCTGGTTGATGATTACAAGCACATGATGTGCCAAGCTACAGAACCCTTGTCAACCTTCTTAGAGTATATCACGTATGTGAACTTTTCATTTTCTGTTTGCTCTGTTATTGTATTTACTGAGTACACACACATTTATACAACACTGTCACTTCAGATTGAAACTGTGTCTGGTGTCTGACACCATCACTTGTAGTTAATTACTTCTATTTTCTTAAATCATTGCCGGTGTTGATGTGTATCAATGTGGTTTCCGGTGCCCGTGTCTGTAAGTACAGCTGAAATGAATATATTTTCTTTTTTACTCTGCAGATATGGTCACATGATAGACAATGTTGTTTTGATTGTTACTGGCACCTTGCATGAGAGAGATGTCCAAGAACTTCTAGAAAAATGCCATCCACTCGGCATGTTTGACAGGTACCCTGATTTCTATGCTTTTTATTTTATGCCTACTTTCTTTTTGATGTCTTCTATGCATTTTTCAATATATTGTTGGTACATAGAATATTGATTTTATCTTTTGTTTTTCCCGGTGGGATTCTCCTCAGTATTGCCACTCTGGCTGTAGCTCAGAATATGCGGGAGCTTTACAGGCTGGTTCTTGTTGATACTCCTCTGGCTCCATACTTCTCTGAGTGCATTACATCTGAGGTAAATCATCTCTCCAGATTTTTTGTTTCCCTTTATTTGGTTCAACTTCAATCAGCCTGCTGTGTTGAATGTTGTAGTGTAGAGTATTATTGCATATATCTGAATTATCTATATCTACCCCGAATTTTCATCCAATAGACTGATAAAAAATGTAACGTAAAATTATCAAAAAATGGAAGGCAAATAGCTGCTGGTTGCCATCCGGAAGACAATTTTCCTACTTAACCTTTTCTTTTGGATTATGCACATGCAATAGTAGCAAAACTTTGATATTTTTTTTGAAGAAGCACAAAACTTTGATATTATAGGCATTAATTTCATTGCCGTAGCTTCATATGTTTATATGTAACTGGTTTATTTCTTTGATGTATGTGCTCATGGTTTGGTAAATTTTCAGGACTTGGATGACATGAACATCGAAACCTTGAAGATTTTTACAGATTTTGTCAGGTGAAGGGTCCAACTCTCTTTTGTCAGCTATTTATTTGCACTCCCTTGTGATTTCCCCCTGACTTTCATCAACTTCAATGTTATTCACAAACAGAAACTTGGTGGTGCTACTGCTGAGATAATGTCTGACCTTCTAGCTTTTGAGGCCGATAGGAGGGCTGTGAATATTACCATAAACTGGTACAATCTTTTTGTTTATCTGGATACCTGCATAACTAGCATCCATGGTTTCCACGTTGTGCAGCATTGGAACTGAGCTGACCAGAGATGACCGTAGGAAGTTGTACTCTAACTTCGGTTTGTTGTAAGCTCTCATGCTTCACTTATATATTTTAAAAAGAAATCAATATACTGCTTTGTAATGCTTATTTTACTAATTACTGACTTATTTTTAACAGCTACCCATATGGTCATGAGGAACTTGCTGTCTGTGAGGACATTGATCAGGTATGATTTGCATCTCAGTTGTGTTATATGTTTGGTTGTTGCATTGGTGGATATACTGTGTTTTCCCTCTTTCAATTTGTACGCTTCTTGGGCCCTTCTAGATTGTCTTTCTTAGGGTGGTAGATTTTTTTTACTTTTTATTTGTAGCGAAGTCGGTGTAACATGCTGCAATATTATTCCTCCTATCCCTGGTTTAAGTGCTGTTGTATGACCTTAAACCTGTATCACCAGGAGACTGCCCTACTTGTAGTTGATTATTGTTTTAGAGATCTCTTTGAAACTTCCATTTCATTTTTTTAGCACTTTCATCGATTGCCTGTTAGTTCATTTGTATTTTTAGTTGCTTTTGGCTACCAATTTCTTGCTGGTATCAGCCCTGAAATATATGAGAATCATAATAATTGTCTATAACATCCACTGATTCTAGTTTATTTCTTCTAACATTGCTTTTTGAGCCTTAATTCTCTTACATGGTTGCTCGTGTAGGTTCGTGCTGTTATGGAAAAATACCCTCCTTATCAATCAATTTTCGCCAAGTTATCCTATGGAGAGAGCCAGATGCTTGACAAGGCATTCTATGAGGAGGAGGTCAAGAGGCATTGCTTAGCATTTGAGCAACAGGTTAATTTTTAACATTTCATAGTATCGTAATAGTTGAGAACAAGGATTTTGGTGCTGAATTGCTTGAGGGATTAACTCTCAGCCTTTTGTATTTATAATAAGAATCTGTACAAAGTAAATCCCAAGATCATAGGGAGTAAATCTGGCCTAATTACATAAGAGATATTTACAAGGAAATAAAGATAATATAAATAAGGAGATAATATCTCAGTCAATGATACTATTTATCACGCATATCTCAACAGTAATTTTGGTCCACAAAGCTAATCAGTTTAAATTTGATTGGTTGCTGGATCTTTTTTAATAAGTGATAAGAAATGGAAGAATCATTACGCTGGAAGGAAATTGATTGGCTTAAATATAAATGTTTTTATGTAGGGTGGTTGTCTTCATATTTTAGTCTGATTACTCATTGTTATAGCTTGTATGTTCGTTTGGACAAATTGTTGTGTTCCTGCATTCTACACCCGAGTTGCCGATCAGTAGAGACTAGACAATCACTGCTTAGAAGATTGTGATACAAATAAGTAAAATCTTGCGCTGATGAAATCTTCTGTAATATAGATGGGAGATCTTTTGTCAAAATTTGATTAAATTATGTTCAGATTCAAAAACACTTGTATGGAATTTGTATGTTGTGAATTGTGATATTTGTAATAAATCTTCTTATGGAATAAACTTTGATAGATTTGTTCAGGCATTGCTTTCTTAATGTCTTTCTTCTATAGTTTCTTACTTGATTAGCTCTCGTTGCCTAGGGTCTGTTTGGGAGAAATGGAGAGAATGGTGGGCTTTGGAACGAGAGAACTTTGAGCATTTATTTTCCCTCATTAATACAAAATCCTTTTCATTTGTGAGAATTCAAAAATTATATTGAATGAGAATTTTGTAGTGTTTAAATATCAATCTCTAAAACAAAATGTTAGATTTCTATTTAGTTTATTCTCTCCAAACTATCAAAAAGACCCCCCACTCATGGTATGAAACTAAAGCATTGGGATGCTACTTTTCCCATCTCATTACTAAAATATCTTACATTTTTCCAAAAGTATATATACATTAGGATTAGGATAGTACTAGTCCCTGTATACAAGACCCTTTTGTCAAAATCAAGCGAATTAAGAAAATTGATATTTGTATTAAAGTTGTTTGTAATCACTATTGTTTTTACAATTTTATCCTTGAAGAGAGAAAGTTAGTTTATGTTTTCAACATGTTATTTATTGTTGATTGAAGAAAAAAATGTATAATAAATAGGGGTATGTAGGTAAAGAAACAATTAATGTAGTTGAAAATAGCAAAGAAGTCTTATAAAAAGGGACAAAACAATTCTTAAAAGAGTCATATAATTAGGGATGGAGGTAATATATATGATAGGTAATATTTGTAGTCCTAAAATACACTTTTTAATCAATTTTTTTTACATAAAACTAGTTAATTTACAATAAAGTAGAGATTGTTTTATTCTGATTATGCACATGCTTAACTTTACAAAGCGATTATCAATAATTTTGTGCAAGCTCTTAAATAGATAGTCAGTTCTAGATTGATGTTTTACGCATACAACCAAATAATAGTGTTGAGTATATGAAAGGAGAAAACAAATCGTTGTGTCTAATAAGAAAATAATTTCATAGGAACAATTGACTAAGTCAATATATTAAATTGTTTTTCAAAAATGCAAGTAGCATGAAAATCAGAGCAAATTGCAGAGAATGGAAAACAAAAACTATGAATGGACAAAAAATGAAATTTGTGGAAAATAATTGATAATGAAGAAAGCCTCACTATATGATAAAACATCAAATAGACCTTGCGTATTGGATTGGCCACATAATTTGATAAGAGACCAAATTATGTTATATAAGAGTCTTGTATAAAATGCATGCGTCTGAAATAAGTACAATAAAGATGAAATAAAATTGTAGAATCAACTATAAGAGCCAAGATTCAAATACCTTTTTGGAATTTAAACAATAATGGAGACAATTTTTTTTAGGAGTTGGTCAAGTTAGCCTCTCCGATGGGCTAAGCCAAGATATAGACTTGTGATGTTAGTCCTAAACCAAAATGCACGGACAATGATAATCAAGTTCACTAGAAAACATTTTTATTTGTCATATGCACTCTATTTCTTTAGTATAAGAACCACTTAGTATGTGTCTAGCATTTCATCCAAAACATTCAGTTCAAAATATTAAGATACAATGGTGTTTGTCTGGTCTCATGTTTCGTTTGTAAAATTTCTTTTCCTTTATTCACTTTTCTCTTTCACATTTACTACATGTTTTCCTCAAATTCAGCCAAAGTGTCGTCAATATGAAAGTCATGCCTTGTTGCAATTTAAGGAAGGCTTTGTCATCAATAACTTGGCCTCTGATATTCTTCTCAGTTATCCTAAAACAGCATCTTGGAATTCCAGCACAGATTGCTGCTCATGGGATGGCATTAAATGTCATAAGCACACAAATCAAGTGATTCACGTCGATCTTAGTAGCAGCCAACTCTATGGTACAGTGGATGCAAATAGCAGTCTCTTTCGCCTTGCACACCTACGAGTTCTTGATCTTTCTGACAATGACTTCAATTACTCTCAAATCCCATCCAAGATAGGTGAGCTTTCTCAACTAAAATTTCTGAACCTTTCTCTTAGCTTATTTTCAGGTGAAATTCCACCACAAGTTTCACAGTTGTCCAAGTTGCTGTCTCTTGATCTAGGCGTCAGATCTATAACATTACATCCTAAAGGTAGTGCAGTCAATCTGTTGCAACTCAAACTGTCCAGCCTCAAAAGCATAATTAAAAACTCAACAAAACTTGAGATCCTTTATCTTAGTTTTGTGACTATTTCATATACTTTACCAGACACACTCACAAATCTAACATCGTTGAAAGCACTATCTCTTTACAATTCGGATTTGTATGGTGAATTTCCAGTTGGAGTATTTCATCTTCCAAACTTGAAAATCTTGGATTTGGGATATAATCCAAATCTCAATGGTAGTTTGCCCGAGTTTCAATCTAGTTCACTCACCAGGTTAGGACTCGATCAAACAGGTTTCTATGGTACACTACCAGTATCCATTGGAAAGCTTAGTTCTTTAAATACCCTATCAATTCCAGATTGCAATTTTTCTGGGTATATTCCTTCTTCGTTTGGTAACCTCACCCAACTCATGCAGATAAGACTTAGAAATAACAAATTTAAGGGCGACCCATCTGCATCCTTGGCCAATCTTACAAAACTAAGTATCTTGGAAGTTGATTTTAATGAATTTACTATCGAAACCTTCTCATGGGTAGGTAAGCTATCATCATTACTTGTCTTGGATATATGCTCAGTCAAAATTGGCAGTGACATCCCATTATCTTTTGCAAATCTCACCCAACTAGAATTTTTAAGTGCAGAAAATAGCAATATAAAGGGTGAAATTCCATCTTGGGTAATGAACCTAACAAATTTAGTTGTCTTGAACCTACCCATTAATTCTTTGCATGGAAAGCTAGAGCTTGACACGTTTCTGAAGCTCAAAAAGCTAGTTGTTCTAAATTTATCATTCAACAAACTGTCATTGTATAGTGGGAAAAGGTCTTCCCATATGACCGATTCTCGAATTCAATATTTAGAATTGGAATCATGCAATTTAGTTGAGATTCCAACATTTATAAGAGATATGGCTGATCCGGTATTTCTTAAGTTGTCATACAACAATATAACATTGCTACCCAATTGGTTGTGGACAAAAGCAAGTCTACAACACTTAGATGTTTCTAACAATTCATTGGCAGGAGAAATATCCCCATCCATATGCAATCTCCAATCCCTCACGGAACTTGATTTATCGTTCAACAACTTAAGCGGCAATGTTCCTTCATGTCTGGGGAACTTTAGCAAATCTTTAGAAAGTCTGGATCTAAAAGGAAATAAATTGTCTGGCCTCATTCCACAAACATACATGATAGGAAATTCCCTTCAGAAGATTGATCTCAGTAACAACAATCTGCAGGGTCGGTTGCCAAGGGCATTGGTCAACAACAAAAGGCTAGAGTTCATTGATGTTAGTTATAACAATATCAATGATTCATTTCCATTCTGGTTGGGAGAACTACCCGAGTTGAAGGTATTGTCTTTAAGTAACAATGAACTCCATGGAGACATTAGGTGCTCTGGCAACATGACATGCACATTTTCGAAGCTTCACATCATTGACCTTTCTCACAATGAGTTCTCTGGCAGTTTTCCAACAGAAATGATTCAAAGTTGGAAAGCAATGAATACTTCCAACGCAAGTCAATTACAATACGAGCCTTACTCGTTCTTGAACAATGCAGGACAATATCATAAGTCAGAAGATATGTTTTATTCATTCACAATGTCAAACAAAGGGTTGGCAAGGGTTTATGAGAAGCTTCAAAATTTTTACAGCTTAATAGCCATTGATATTTCAAGCAACAAAATCAGTGGAGAGATACCACAAGTGATAGGCGAGTTGAAGGGTCTTGTTTTGCTCAACTTGTCAAATAATATGCTTATTGGCAGCATTCCATCTTCCTTAGGGAAGCTTCTAAATCTTGAAGCACTAGATCTTTCTCTCAACAGTCTTTCGGGGAAAATTCCTCAACAGTTGGCACAAATCACCTTTTTGGAATACTTAAATGTGTCCTTTAACAATCTCACAGGTCCTATACCACAAAATAATCAGTTTTCTACATTCAAAGGTGATTCATTTGAGGGTAACCAAGGTTTGTGTGGGGATCAGTTGTTGAAGAAATGTACAAATCATGCAGGGCCTTCTACTTCTGATGATGATGCCGATGATGACGACTCAGAATCTTTCATTGAATTATACTGGACAGTAGTTCTGATTGGATATGGAGGCGGTCTTGTTGCTGGAGTTGCATTGGGAAGCACTTTCTTTCCAGAGATATATGGATGGCTTAAAAGGATGTTCTGACTTGAAAGCAAAAAAACATATATTTCCTATGTATTTATGGTTTTCATTTGTTCGAATTTCATGTTGTTGTTGTGAATTGTGATTGCCTTTAGTAAGAGTATGCTTTGTATGTATTTTAATTGTTGTTGGTATGAAATATTATGAAATAAAGGAAGTCCATCCAATGAATTTGCAGATTCAGAAAAGGTGGGACACAGTAGCAAGGTTACTTGAAATACTTGTAAATAAATGAATTGTAATTTAGCTAGAGATAGATACAATTTCTTGTCAAAATGTCGTATAAATTATATCTATCTCGTGTATCTCATTTACATCCTTTTTTAGTTAATATACAATTGTACCTCATGAGTATCAATATGCTCTTTATTTCTCCTAAGGCTTTGTTTGGGAGTGGGGTTTTGGAGGGGAGGGGAAGGGAAGGCTTGTGGAGAGATAATCTCTTGTTTGGGAGTTTAAAAAAAAACAAGGAAAGGTTTTGAAGGGCTTATTTGGTCCAATTTCAGAGTTCCCTCATATTGGGGGTTTTGGGGGGTTAAACATACAAATTGACAATTTTAACCTTTTTAAAATTAATAACGAAATTTATACCCAAAATAAATGAATTATTATGAAATAATAGGAAATATAATATATATATATATATATATATATAAATATATATATAGTGAAATTAATTTGTTATTATTGTATCAATTTTTTAATAAAATTATAAAAAAAAAACTACAGATTTTTAATTTTTTTTTTCATATTTTTAAGATTTGTTATAATATTGGTAAAAAAAAGTCAAATTATTTTATGAAGACAAGGAGTATTCCTAAAAAAAAAAGGGAAAAATAGTAAAATTATCACATAAGCTGTAACACCCATACTAAATTATCTAGAATATTTAGCATGCGTATTAGTCTGATACTGGGTACATTAAAATTTTCAATAATAATAATAAATACATCTGAATGAGTACAAGTTGTCTCGTTAATACATTTATCCAAATATCATCTACAAATACATAAACATATCCTGATAACCTTCTGAGCTTATCCGCGACGAGCAACTGCACTCCATCCAGCGTCTTCCTGGTGAAAAATCTTCATGAACATCACTAGCTTACCTGAAAACCTGCACCAGAAGGATTGGGGTGAGACATTACGTCTCAGTGAGCTCCAGCCCAACCTACTGTTGGCAACCACGGGGGAAACCTAGGGTCGCCGTGCCTACTCTCGGCAATCTTGGGGATACCTATGATCGCCAAGTCTTATCCTTACCCATAGAGGGCTACCTGACTGTTCATGCTAAACTGGGTAGTCATGACTGGACTACATCTGCTAATCTAGTGATCAAGGGAAACCCTAGGATCATTGTCTGAGTCTGATACTGAATAGTCATGAGATCTAGACTATATCCTGATAACTGGGTGATCGAGGGGAAACCTAGGATCACCGCCTGATAACTGATTCCTGTCTGATAATTATTCTCTGTCTGATAACATAATAAAATATTAACTGATACATGTCTTTATGTTAGCTGTTAGCGTTGAACAAGCAATATTATCTGAGTTCATTTTACGGAATGCCCCCGGGTGGAGTAACCCCGAAGCACATTCCCCTGATAACCGGTGAAAATTCCTATCATATCAGGCTAACACCGGACTCCTCTTGTCGTCGTGCGGTCATCCTTGCGGAATAACGCGTCCCACTGGCGTGAACCTCCTGTGTCCCACTGGCATGAACAACAGAAGACACGACTTAATAATAGTCTTAACTTACGCGTATACCTCCCGTGTCCCACTGGCGTGAACGACGGAAGACGCGGATTAATATTCTTTAAACTTATGCGTGAACCTTTCATGTTCCACTGGCGTGAACGGTGAAAGTCACGACTTAAAAATATTAATCTTAGTCTTTACTTTGCATGAACCATTCGTGTCCCACTGACGTGAACGACGAAGGCCATGGCTTAATATCTTAATAATTCTTTGAAATAAGTCTTGAATACATAACCTCAAAAGGTTCTTAACATAGAACATTAAATCATTCCCATCTTAGGTGCTTATGAGTACTTCTATCACTTCACTATAAATTGGCATAATCAATGCATTCTTAAGGAAGATAACCCCAATACTTAACTTAGAAACTTATAGTCTTAGGCTCATCGTTCTCATAAGCCATTGCTTGGTTATTGGAAACATTCCATAACTTAAATAACCTTATTCTTACATTTTTAATGCTTTGTCCAATCCTTAATTCATCCATTCCTTAAATGTTGAAACCACCTTCCGGCTATGTCAAGAATGGTGTTTTTCTTAGAAATTAAAGTTCTCATTGAAAACGGTTATTAAAAGCCTCGCCGAATGCGTTTACAGCACCCAGAATGAACCAGAACAGACCTGAGCTGTCTGCCTGATTTCGCTGAGCTAAAGGTTGGCGAAATGTCTGATTTCGCCGAGCGAAATCTTGGCGAAAGGTTGGCGAAACAACGCAGGGAAAAATGTTGGTAATCGCCGTTTTCTCGCCCCGAGTTCGCCGGGCGAAATTGACAGTTCAAAACATGTTAAAAATGTGATTTTTCCACCATTTTGACACAACTAATCATACCCAGGCATCCCAACAGTATAAGGAATGAATTTCTAACACAATTTGATAGTTTAAAACATGACTATTCAAGGAATTGGCAAGCATATGAGATTAGGGTAAAATCTCTAATCTTGGCTCAAATCGTAAAATTACTCTTAAACTTACTAAAGTGGGTTCTAAAACCCTAGGGAGCTCACCTTAACCACAATTGGTGCTTAGTAACTCTGATTCCCAAAGCCTTGACTTCAATCTACTACTTTCTCTTAACTCTTTCTTTCTTAATTCTCCTTGTTCTTCTTTTCTTTCTTTTACTCTAGCTTCCAACACAAGTTTGCTTGCATAAACTTTCTCACAAGAGTTGGATGAAGTTTAGATGAGTGAGAGAAGGAGGGGTGAGGGCGTGTACTAGAGAGTGAGAGGGAGGGAGAGCTGGTTTTTGGATGAGGGTGAAGAGAAAGAAGTGTAAATGGTAAGAAAAATATCTTACCTCTTCTTTTTTAAATGTTCCTCACTTATCAAATAATTACCATAATGCCATTCCACTTATTTACAAGTTTGCCATGCTTCTTAAGGACTTCTAACACTGATAATAATTACGTCTAAGCGGGATGTTACAATCTACCCCCCTTAAAGAAATTTCGTCCTCGAAATTTAGAATCCACTCATTATCATATATGAATGAATCTCTCATACTACTTCCTCTACTAGCCAAAACTCCAGTTCGTTTTGCTTATCGGAATCCCTTGGACTTCCAACTCTATATGTCGAATATACTCGACAACTTTCTTTAACTGAAATACTTGTGATGAATTGCATAACTCTTACGTAGTAGGATGCGAGGTTATCTGAACCATCGTATCCAACTCGCTTGGCCACGTTCCTGGTTCATACACTTTTTGCAAATCCAATCTGAAGTTGTCCAGCTCTGACACTTGTACTGATTCTTATAAATACCTTCATAGTCCATGTAACCTTATTCGGACGACATTGGGTCGATCTCATTTTCTCAATATTTTTAGTATAAGCAGGAGGTTTTACCTCTAGCACTTGCTTCATTCTTTTCAACATCTCGATGTGATACTTGTCACAACATAACCATCACTTCTATTATGGAATTCTCAAGAGCTCGCGGATTTTATAGATTACCCGTGTTCCGCTTCAACAGCCTATGACGTCTCTTATCTTAATATTTTAAGAATCATTCTTCATACTGGGAGTTTGCTAATCTCCCATCGTTCTTATCACTACTTATTCTTGTTTTCTTGCCGTAGCATAAATATTTTCTATATTGGTAAATCCAAACTCATAGGAGTTTAGCCCAAATGATGAGTGGTATAAATCATTTCACATAACACCATATGGTACATTTCATAGCATATAATTTACATACATAAGCGAGCACGTGTACACTACTGACGGGTACACAATACATCACCTCATCCTTGTCCGACTAACGAGACATCATTCATGGTCTTAACACATTTGAGGCACTACCACATCATTTGGAAATCTTTTCTTACTCTTAACTCATTCTGTAACATCCGGGATTTGCCTTTCAACTGGCTTGCCAGGTTTGCCCCGCCAATGTTACTCATGTTTAGTGCTTGAGTATACATCAACCCATAACATAAATTATGGTTACACTCTTTTGGCGTTAAAAACATATTTCGTTCAAAGACATCCTTTTGTTTTCGAAAAGAAAACTCTATTCTGGCCGCTACTCATACAGCAGACTTAATCTCAACAATCCTTTAATCCTTTATTTATATTCTGAATTTGCGTAGAAATGTCCTTCTTCATTTACCTACGAACACTAAGTTCAAGAATTTCTGAACTCCTTCGCTAAGATATGTTTGTTATCAACAAACCTGCTCCGATCAATACCTTCCCCTTTGAACTTTACTGACTGTGTATTACGATTACCGATACATGTCATATGACTGAACTATGTCACTTGATACACAATTGTCTGAGTAGCATGAGTACTGACTGACGAGTACGTAATGCTAACGAAATTTGACACATGAGACATGTTTACATACTATGAGTATCACAAGAAATTAAACTTATAATCCACTATATTTGTCGTTCCAGATCGACGCTTCAAATCCGAAGATACCATCTTACAAGTGCAACATTTACTGTTGTTGCCTCATGAATAATTCTTTCTTGGCTGAACTTACTCTTCAAGTCTACTTGAAATTATGGAGCTAAAATAGCTGGGTTACCTTACTAGCGGTGACTTACTCACTTAAGACTTAACCTAGTAGGAACACATCTTCCTTATATCTTACCACGTACTCTTAAACTATTTCGATGTTTCATTTCTCATGGGTTTCGAGGTTTGAAGTATTCCTTAACTTAACTTCCCAAAATTTTCCATTAGAACTTGTGATATATTCAAGTCGTCTCTACTTACTGCTATTCCATATAATAAGAAGTAAGCACTTAACATTTTCTCGTTCTCTAAGCTTCAGCTTAGCATTGTTCATTAAATCATTCTTGAATTGCTACTCCGCTGCGCAACTCTGATTCTTAACAACTCGAGTTAGAATTGGAGCAATACACCACTATTGTCACATAAAATTTCATCGACCAATCCTCTCACTTTATCACTTTGTAGTTACCGTAGCAAACCACTTGACATTACTGTTTCTCTTGCGGCTTAAATCATCTGCTTAGCTTACGGATTGGTCATCACCTGACTCGTGTTTCCTTTCGGACTTAAGCCATATACTTCCTTTCACGAAAATACGCCAAAACCTGTAAATGGTTTTCAGCAACTGTTACGAGCTCTACAAGGCTCCTGCCAACAGCTTAAACACTGGTTCTAGCTTTACTCTCCATATTCTGAATTTCTGTAACTATCTCTTGGCCAGCACATCATATATAATCATTAAACATTGCGGAAATCCGATTGAAAACATGCTTAGGGCAACTTAATTTTACACACAATCACTTGTGGCAGCTTCTAATTACGACTTACGGTTTCTGAAGGTTCACCTCTTTCATACACGGAGTCCACTGGGGTTTGAATCCCATTACTAATCATTCTATCTTTATCCGTAAGAATTTCATATCCATAATCTTGTTCTTAACATCTGCATAACTCTGCCTATGGTTAACAATCCGAAATCTATACCTTATTACCGCCCTCGGCAACTTATTGACACGAGGTGATCTCTTCCAGCTTCTAAAATGGTTGTGGAAGAAAACTCTTCAGTTAAGAACATATAACTCCTTAACATTAACCTTAATCTTAACCTTTCATATTCAAGACGATCCTTTGTATATTAAAATCTCAACATAGTTTCTCGGCTGAAATTCCGATCATCCTTTCAAGCTGGTCTACTTTAATCTTGAACTTGCCTTCTTCGACCAATCGAGGAAATTCAATACTGTTCATCCAATCAAAGAAATCCGACTTGTTTGTCCATCAGTTCACTACATTCCAATAACTTATTATTCAATATCCATCTTAGTTCCTAGGTTGCATTCCATCTTCTCTTCTTATTTCACAAATCTGGTTCAGGAGACGAGGCTGATCCGATAGGGTTAAACTTACTTGCGATTCATACTCAATGACCATACTTGAGTGGTTAGTTTCATCTATACAAATAACTCACTTAATCTATAATTAATTCTCTTAACTATCCGGACATTCAATCTCATCCGATTCGAGTTCGATTCTTCAACACTCAATCTTTGCTGAGAATCAGAGGTTTCAAGAACTGATCGATAATTCCTCATTTCATTTCTCTAGGTTTGGTACTGCTATTCTTCAACTTTGTACTCAGAATTGTTACTTAGTCCACACTTCACTTTAACTTCTCAACTGCGGTTCCCGTCAAGGTTCCACGTTATTCCCTAGAGCATTCCATGATTCCTTAATCCTTATGTCTTCCGCATATGAAGTATCGTCCCACGAAGCATCCAACTGGGTTGAGGTGCTTCACCTTACCTTAAGTATCTCTTATGTTTCTGAAACCTTGCCTCTAACAGGCTTTGTTACTTTACGGCTTGATGGCCACCAATTGGCATTTGAATACTCCTTCACTAATTCCGTCTTAAAATTCTGTCACCTTAATCGTCGCCCTTTATACACTTCATTCCTCCTTGGTCACATTCAGCTCTCGGACATTTATCCTAACTGTCATAAACTAGATTGAGTTGATCAGGCTCAACTAGCTGTGACATTTAGAACAACATCCGGAACCCAATGGTTCCACTACTTTTTATTGAAACTTTAATGACCCAAGGCACGGTCTGAATCGACCTGCTCTGATACCAATTGTAACACCCATACTAAATTATCTAGAATATTTAGCATGCGTATTAGTCTGATACTGGGTACATTAAAATTTTCAATAATAATAATAAATACATCTGAATGAGTACAAGTTGTCTCGTTAATACATTTATCCAAATATCATCTACAAATACATAAACATATCCTGATAACCTTCTGAGCTTATCCGCGACGAGCAACTGCACTCCATCCAGCGTCTTCCTGGTGAAAAATCTTCATGAACATCACTAGCTTACCTGAAAACCTGCACCAGAAGGATTGGGGTGAGACATTACGTCTCAGTGAGCTCCAGCCCAACCTACTGTTGGCAACCACGGGGGAAACCTAGGGTCGCCGTGCCTACTCTCGGCAATCTTGGGGATACCTATGATCGCCAAGTCTTATCCTTACCCATAGAGGGCTACCTGACTGTTCATGCTAAACTGGGTAGTCATGACTGGACTACATCTGCTAATCTAGTGATCAAGGGAAAACCTAGGATCATTGTCTGAGTCTGATACTGAATAGTCATGAGATCTAGACTATATCCTGATAACTGGGTGATCGAGGGAAAACCTAGGATCACCGCCTGATAACTGATTCCTGTCTGATAATTATTCTCTGTCTGATAACATAATAAAATATTAACTGATACATGTCTTTATGTTAGCTGTTAGCGTTGAACAAGCAATATTATCTGAGTTCATTTTACGGAATGCCCCCGGGTGGAGTAACCCCGAAGCACATTCCCCTGATAACCGGTGAAAATTCCTATCATATCAGGCTAACACCGGACTCCTCTTGTCGTCGTGCGGTCATCCTTGCGGAATAACGCGTCCCACTGGCGTGAACCTCCTGTGTCCCACTGGCGTGAACAACAGAAGACACGACTTAATAATAGTCTTAACTTACGCGTATACCTCCCGTGTCCCACTGGCGTGAACGACGGAAGACGCGGATTAATATTCTTTAAACTTATGCGTGAACCTTTCATGTTCCACTGGCGTGAACGGTGAAAGTCACGACTTAAAAATATTAATCTTAGTCTTTACTTTGCATGAACCATTCGTGTCCCACTGACGTGAACGACGAAGGCAACGGCTTAATATCTTAATAATTCTTTGAAATAAGTCTTGAATACATAACCTCAAAAGGTTCTTAACTTAGAACATTAAATCAATCCCATCTTAGGTACTTATGAGTACTTCTATCACTTCACTATAAATTGGCATAATCAATGCATTCTTAAGGAAGATAACCTCCCAATACTTAACTTAGAAACTTATAGTCTTAGGCTCATCGTTCTCATAAGCCATTGCTTGGTTATTGGAAACATTCCATAACTTAAATAACCTTATTCTTACATTTCTAATGCTTTGTCCAATCCTTAATTCATCCATTCCTTAAATGTTGAAACCACCTTCCGGCTATGTCAAGAATGGTGTTTTTCTTAGAAATTAAAGTTCTCATTGAAAACGGTTATTAAAAGCCTCGCCGAATGCGTTTACAGCACCCAGAACGAACCAGAACAGACCTGAGCTGTCTGCCTGATTTCGCTGAGCTAAAGGTTGGCGAAATGTCTGATTTCGCCAAGAGAAATCTTGGCGAAAGGTTGGCGAAACAAGGCAGGGAAAAATGTTGGTAATCGCCGTTTTCTCGCCCCGAGTTCGCCGGGCGAAATTGACAGTTCAAAACATGTTAAAAATGTGATTTTTCCACCATTTTGACACAACTAATCATACCCAGGCATCCCAACAGTATAAGGAATGAATTTCTAACACAATTTGATAGTTTAAAACATGACTATTCAAGGAATTGGCAAGCATATGAGATTAGGGTAAAATCTCTAATCTTGGCTCAAATCGTAAAATTACTCTTAAACTTACTAAAGTGGGTTCTAAAACCCTAGGGAGCTCACCTTAACCACAATTGGTGCTTAGTAACTCTGATTCCCAAAGCCTTGACTTCAATCTACTACTTTCTCTTGACTCTTTCTTTCTTAATTCTCCTTGTTCTTCTTTTCTTTCTTTTACTCTAGCTTCCAACACAAGTTTGCTTGCATAAACTTTCTCACAAGAGTTGGATGAAGTTTAGATGAGTGAGAGAAGGAGGGGTGAGGGCGTGTACTAGAGAGTGAGAGGGAGGGAGAGCTGGTTTTTGGATGAGGGTGAAGAGAAAGAAGTGTAAATGGTAAGAAAAATATCTTACCTCTTCTTTTTTAAATGTTCCTCACTTATCAAATAATTACCATAATGCCATTCCACTTATTTACAAGTTTGCCATGCTTCTTCAGGACTTCTAACACTGATAATAATTACATCTAAGCGGGATGTTACATAAGCCATTCATTTCCTTTCCTTGTTGGTTTTTTAACTCCCAAATAAGGAGAAGGTTTTCCCCCTTTTTCCTCTTCCCTCCCCTCCCTTCACTTTCCCTCGTAAGCCTTTCCTTCCTCTCTCCTCAAAACTTGCAAACAAAGCCTAAGGATATGACTTTCCTCTGTTTGATGAATGTATATGAAATTGTAACCTCTGTTTGAAAAGCTTAAGTAAATTTTGATTGGTAACATTTTAGGCTAAGATAATTCAAATTAATTTTACTTTTCGTCATTTAAATTTTACTCAAAATTTATTTTTGTCCATTATCTTTTAAAAAATTCATTTTGGTGCAATACATATTCAAAAGCCAATAAAAAAAGTTGAAGTCCCCGTGAGCTTAGCTCAGTTGATAGGGACATTGCATAATATATGCAAGGACCGGGGTTCGACCCTAGACACCTCTCTTCTCCATATTTAAAATGTGTGAGCTCCGGCCACTATGCTACTAGTGTATTAAGTCCATAAGTCTTAGTTTTGCGAACAAATATACCAAAATTGTTAGGCTAAACGTTGTGACCGAGATGCCCTAGTGTGTAAATTTTTTAATGTCTACTGTCATTTCATTTGTCTTCTACAAAAAATAAAACGACTGTGTATCATCAAATAAAAGCTGACTCCTCAAATAAAGGAATTGGACCTTACACTTGAATCATAGTTGGGAGAATTGGTATGTGAGATGCAAGCATTAGGCACCCACATATCATATTACAATGCAATTGAAGAAAGAAGGAAAAAAAAAAACTAATTGGCGTATATTACATTAAGCAAATAAAAAAAGGAAAAACCAAATGGATATGTAGAAGGACCTAGCTAGTTTACTCAGTAATGCACTTCTTTTGTTTTTTATTTTAAATTTTTGAAAATCGTTTTATAAAATAGTTTTTAAAATTAATATGATAGTGGCTATACTTTGAAGTTGCATGCCTCCAAAACTGTTGTTCCACTCCCTCTCATGTCAATATTTTTGTTAGGAAAAATAATACTCCCTCTTTCTCATTTTCCTTTTTTCTCAGTCTCAAAATAATTGTCACGTTAGAATATTAATGAAACATTTATTATTTTTTTACACTATTACCCTTATTTATTAAATTTAATAAAGAATTTGATCTTTAGAATAATATTTTTACAGAATTAATTTTTTTTCACTTTAGAATATCAATATCGACTATAAGCAATTTAACCTAACAAAAAAAATTAATTCTGCAATTAAATTGTGAAAATCAGAACGAATAAGTCCTACATCATCAAGTAATTTGAAAAATCCTAATCAGTTTGATGGACATCCCTGAAAATTATTATCAATAATATATGCCTAGTATTTTATCTCAATGTTTTAGTTTAATATAAAAGATTAAGATAGAATGGTGTTTCTGTGGTCTCTTGTTTTTTTAGTACAGTTTCTTTTCTTGTACTCATTGTTCTCTTTCATAATTACTACATGTTTTCCTTTAATCCAGCCAAAGTGTCATATAGATGAAAGCCATACCTTGCTGCAATTTAAGGAAGACTTTATCTTTTTGAATCTGATGTAGGAGGGTTTTTATAGTATTTTTAATATTTCAGTTTGTTATTTTATTTATTTTATTTTAGTTTGTTATTTTTTTTTTATTTCAGTTTGTTATTTTTCGGCCCATTAGGGGTTTGTTATTTCCCTATTTAAGTTTAACAGTTGTAGCCTATGAGACAACTTTTATTCAATCAATAATATTTTAGAGAGTTTTTCTCAACTTCTGGTGGATTCCGGAACCCTATTTTCACAAGTTTGTCGCTTGCAAACTTGTTTCTTTTCAACCTAGGTTTAGCGCTTGCTAGCCTACGCTTTCGTACTGCGTCATTTGGCATCAGAGCAGGTTTCTCCTGTTCTTTTCCTAACGTGATCAGCCATGGGAGATCAATTTGTTACGAAAGCAGACTTCAACGTTTTAGCTGCGACGGTCAACGATTTAGCCGCGACGGTCAAGGCGTTATCAGATCAGATGGCGGTTTTAACAACTAGAGTCGATGACATCACCAACAACAACAACAAAAACAATCCGAACAGGAGAGGTGGACCAATTAGGGTTCCACGTGGTAGAACTAATCAAATTATTGAGAATTTGAGTTCTGAAGTCGAAGAAGTATCGATGGCGGAACCGGCAGAACAACTTTTTGAGAAATCTTTGGCTGCTGTTGTCGCTGAAAGACCCCCACTCATGGTATGAAACTAAAGCATAGAAGCACTGGGATGCTACTTTTCACGTCTCACTACTAAAATATCTTACATTTTTCCAAAAGTATATATACATTAGGATAGTACTAAAATTATATACTACATCCGTCCCTATATACAAGTCTCTTTTGCCAAAAGCACGCGAATTAAGAAAATTGATATTTGTATTAAAGTTGTTTGTAATTACTTTACACTTTTATCCTTGAAGAGATAAAGTTAGTTTATGTTCTTAATATGTTATTTATTGTTTATTGAAAAAAAATATTATAATAAATAAGGGTATGTAAGTAAAGAAATAATTAATGTAGTTGAAAATAGCAAAGATGTCTTATAAAAAGGGACAAAAAAAAATCTTAAAAGGGTCATATAATTAGGGACGAAGATAATATATATGATAGGCAATATTTGTAGTCCTAAAATACACTTTTTAATAAAAAAATTTTACATATAAAACTAGTTAATTTTACAATAAAGTAGAGATTGTTTTATTCTGATTATGCACATGCTTAACTTTACAAAGTGATTATCAATAATTTTGTGCAAGCTCTTAAATAGATAGTCAGTTCTAGATTGAAGTTTTATGCATACAACCAAATAATAAAGCCTCACTACATGATAAAACATCAAATAGACCTTGCGTATTGGATTGGCCACATAATTTGATAAGAGACCAAATTATGTTATATAAGAGTCTTGTATAAAATGCATGCGTCTGAAATAAGTACAATAAAGGTGAAATAAAATTGTAGAATCAACTATAAGAGCCATGATTCAAATACCTTTATGGAATTTAAACAATAATGGAGACAAATTTTTTTTGGAGTTGATCAAGTTAGCCTCTCCAATGGGCTAAGCCAAGATATAGACTTGTGATGTTAGTCCTAAACCAAAATGCACGGTCAATGATAATCAAGTTCACTGCATTCCATTCCTTTAGTATAAGAACCAATTAGTATGTGTCTAGCATTTCATCCAAAACATTGAGTTCAAAATATTAAGATACAATGGTGTTTGTCTGGTCTCTTTTGTTAGTAAAATTTCTTTTCCTTTATTCACTTTTCACTTTCACATTTACTACATGTTTTCCTCAAATTCAGCCAAAGTGTCATCAATATGAAAGTCATGCCTTGTTGCAATTTAAGGAAGGCTTTAGCATAAACAAGGTTGCCTCGGATTACCCTCTCAGTTATCCAAAAACAACATCTTGGAATTCCAGCACAGATTGCTGCTCATGGGATGCCATTAAATGTCATGAGCACACAAATCATGTTATTCACATTGTTCTTCGTAGCAGCCAACTCTTTGGTCAAATGGATGCAAATAGCAGTCTCTTTCGCCTTGCACACCTACGAGTTCTTGATCTTTCTGACAATGACTTCAATTACTCTCAAATCCCATCCAAGATAGATGAGCTTTATCAACTAAAATTTCTGAACCTTTCTCTTAGCTTATTTTCTGGAGAAATTCCACCACAAGTTTCACAGTTGTCCAAGTTGTTGTACCTTGGTCTAGGCGTCAGATCTATAACATTACATCCTAAAGGTAGTGCAGTCAATCTGTTGCAACTCAAACTGTCCAGCCTCAAAAGCATAATTAAAAACTCAACAAAACTTGAGTTCCTTTTTCTTAGTTTTGTGACTATTTCATCTACTTTATCAGACACACTCACAGATCTAACTTCGTTGAAAAAACTGTAATATCCCGCCTAAGATTTGAATATTTATTAATATTGAGACGATGTATCAGAAATGTTTGAGCAAGGGACAATTTGGTAAATTGTCAGTTAATGGGTTTATTTATACGGTGAGTGTGTTATCCCGCTCATAAGTATCAGTTACTTGTGTTAGAAACTTGAGAAGCAAGTATGGCATTATGGTAAGTAAGTGGAGATGGCAAATTAGTAAATAATGAGAGTGAGAGGAATGTTTTAAAAACAAATAGTAAGATTTTTCTTACCACTTTCTTTTCACTTCCACACTCTTCCACACTCTTCCAATCAGCCCTCTCCCTTCTCCTTCCTTCATCTCACGCCATCCCCTCCCCTCCTCACTTCAATCTTCATTAATCCTCCTTCCATAAAGACATGTTTATGAGCAAGTACCAATTTTGGGAACACTTAAGCCATTGGAGGTCCAGAAAACAAGAGAAAGGAAAGGAATTGGAAGCTAGGATTTGAGGAAAAGATGGCAAGCAAGCAATCAAGCATTGATTAAGATTCAGGTGAGCTCCCTAGGGGTTTTAGTACCCACCTTGTTGAGTTTTGATTAATATGTTGTCTATTGGATAAATTTATAATTAGTGCCCAATTTCTTATGTTTGTCTAATTCCTTAGTTAATCATGTTGTTAGCTACCAATATGTCTTGAAAATTATTCCCTTAAGCTGTTATGAAGTTTGGGAATGTTTAGATTAGCCAAGGAAGCAAAATTTTGAACCCTGCAGATGATGAAATCGGCCACCGATTTCCTAGAATCGGCCACCGATTTTGTGGCTTGAATTTCATGGTGGTTTCGACAAATTTCGGCTCCCGATTTCTCCAAATCGGCCCCCGATTTCCCTGTTCTTCAGAAATGCATAAATTAACATAGGTTAAGGATAGGACAATTATGAGAGATGGATACCCAAATCCCTAAGTTATATAGAGAGGTAGAAGAGCTAGCATTGGGAATTACCCTTATTAAGCAAATTTTATATACTTAGCTACATATACACAAGTCCAAGGATGGAACAGCACTCAAGTGTAGAACCTTTCATGGGTTAAGTAACTAAGAGTGATTAATTAAGAGTACATTAGTTATGCGCAAGAATAAGAATTAAAGAGAATAAGGATACATTAGGCATACATAAGTTATAAGATATATATATATATATATATATATATATATATATATATATATATATATATATATATATATATATATATATATATATATATATATATATATATATAAGAAGAATAAGAACAAGAGTTATTAAGATAATAAGCCGTGGCCTTCGTCGTTCACGCCAGTGGGACACGAATGGTTCATGCAAAGTTAAGATTAAGATTAATATTATTAAGTCGTGACTTTCATCGTTCACGCCAGTGGAACATGAAAGGTTCATGCATAAGTTTAAAGAATATTAATTTGCGTCTTCCGTCGTTCACGCCAGTGGGACACGGGAGGTATACGCATCAGTTAAGACTAATGTTAAGTCGTGTCTTCTGTTGTTCACGCCAGTGGGACACAGGAGGTTCACGCCAGTGGGACGTGTTATTCCGCAAGGATGACCGCACGACGACAAGAGGAGTCCGGTGTTAGCCTGATATGATAGGAATTTTCACCGGTTATCAGGGGAATGTGCTTCGGGGTTACTCTACCTGGGGGCATTCCGTAAAATGAACCCAGATAATATTGCTTGTTCAACGCTAACAGCTAACATAAGACATTTAACATTTAATATTTTATTATGTTATCAGACAGAGAATAGTTACCAGACAAGTATCAGTTATCAGGCGGTGATCCTAGATTCCCCTCGATCACCCAGTTATCAGGATATAGTCTAGATCTCATGACTATTCAGTATCAGATTCAGACAGTGATCCTAGGTTTTCCCTTGATCACTAGTTTAGCAGGATGTAGTTCCGTTTATAACTACACAGTTTAGCAGGAACAGTCAGGAAGCCCTCTATGGGTAAGGTTAAGACTTGGCGATCATAGGTATCCCCAAGATCGCCGAGGTAGGCACGGCGACCCTAGGTTCCCCGTGGTTGCCAACAGTAGGTAGGGTAGGAGCTCACTGAGACATTATGTCTCATCCCTATCCTTCTGGTGCAGGTTTTCAGGTAGCCAAGTGGTTTTCAGATGAAGATCTTCAAGAAGACGCTGGATGGAGTGCAGTTGCTCGATGTGGACACGCTCAGGAGGCTGACAGATTGTATATATGTATGTAGGAGTATATGTTATGATATTTGGATAATTGTATAACGAGCCAACTTGTACCCATTCAGTTGTATGTATTATTGTTATTATTATTGAAAATTTTAATGTACCTAGTATCAGATTAATACACATGCTAAATATTCTAGATAATTTAGTATGGGTGTTACAAAAACTATCTCTTTTCCATTAGGATTTGTATGGTGAATTTCCAGTTGGAGTATTTCATCTTCCAAACTTGAAATATTTGGATTTGGGATATAATCCAAATCTCAATGGTAGTTTGCCTGAGTTTCAATCTAGTTCACTCACCAAGTTACTACTTGACCAGACAAGTTTCTATGGTACACTTCCAGTATCCATTGGAAAGCTTAGTTCTTTAGATACCCTATTGTTCTTAGAAAAACTAGGGTTTTTCTTGGATTGATCCCAAGGTTCTATTTATAGTCCCGATATGGGCCTATCCAGCCATGATTTTGGGGGCCCAAAATCATGTGACTGTCAGGTGGGCCTTGTACCCTTCTGGAGAGCGCCCAGCCTAATTCTAAGGGTACAAGCCCTTGTTCGTGGGGCCTGAAGGCCTAAATTATCAGATCTACAGTCCACAGCCCAACAAGCACGAGCTTTGGGACAAGGCGAAGTGATTAAACTGCTAGCCTAACATGGGTGCTAGCCCAACATAGGTGCTAGCCCAGCATAGGTGCTAGCCCAACACAGGTGCTAGCCCAACACGGGTACTAGCCCAACATGGGTGCTAGCCCAGCACGGGTGCTAGCCCAATCATGGGTGCTAGCCCAACACGGGTGCTAGCCCAACATGGGTGCTAGCCCAGCACGGGTGCTAGCCCAGCACGGGTGCTAGCCCAGCACGGGTGCTAGCCCAGCACGGGTGCTAGCCCAACACAGGTGCTAGCCCAACATGGGTGCTAGCCCAAACATGGGTGCTAGCCCTAACCTGAGTTTTTAGCACACGACGTTCTTAGAGCCCTTTTATAGGGTTAAGGAATTAGGCGGCGATTTCATTTTCTGCTCGCGACGTCTTAGAGCCCCTTTGGGGTTAAGGAATTAGGCGGCGATTTCATTTTCTGCTCGCGACGTCTTAGAGCCCTTTGGGGTTAAGGAATTAGGCGGCGATTTCATTTTCTGCTCGCGACGTCTTAGAGCCCCTTTGGGGTTAAGGAATTAGGCGGCGATTTCATTTTCTGCTCGCGACGTCTTAGAGCCCCTTTGGGGTTAAGGAATTAGGCGGCGATTTCATTTTCTGCTCGTGACGTCTTAGAGCCCCTTTGGGGTTAAGGAATTAGGCGGCAATCTCATTTTCTGCTCGCGACGTCTTAGAGCCCCTTTGGGGTTAAGGAATTAGGCGGCGATCTCATTTTCTGCTCGCGACGTCTTAGAGCCCCTTTGGGGTTAAGGAATTAGGCGGCGATTTCATTTTCTGCTCGCGACGTCTTAGAGCCCCTTTGGGGTTAAGGAATTAGGCGGCGATCTCGTTTTCTGCTCGCGACGTCTTAGAGCCCCTTTGGGGTTAAGGAATTAGGCGGCAATTTCTTTTTAAGCACACGACGTCTTAGAGCCCTGTCTTTTAGGGTTAAGGAATTAGGTGTGCAACCCTCACTGGGGTTTGGCGAGTGCAAGCTTCATTTTGTCTCCGGATATTGCGATTGTGTCGCCATCTTTTACTTCAAATCTTTAAAGTGCGACACTTCGTATCTCACCTATGCAAGAATTCAAACTATCCCAGTGAAAGCATGTAGAGAATAGTAGTGCTATTAATTAATCATATGAGTACAATAACAACCAACAAGTACTTACGCCATGTTGACAAACAACAATTTTCACAGATTTTGGTGTTAGCACAATGAAATGTGAGCTAAGACTTAAATGTGCCTGTTATGTTGAGCTTCACCAGCTCATTTTTACCACCAAATAGTTCGAAATAATTGGAAATAAAGTAATAAACACAGTTTAGACTTTGTATACCAGTTGCAGCAATTATAAGATTGTACCCTCCCTCCAAAACAAACGCAACACCACCATATATTAGAGTCAAAGCAAAGCAGAGCACATGTATATATAATTCCAGGACACAAACTGTAGGAATTTAGGCAGTAAGTGTCTTGTCAGATGTTAATTAACACTATCACACTAGTGCTATTCTAGCTTCGGAACCGCAGACATGATTTTCATAATAAGTCAACACAGAAGAGGAGACCAAAGCACAAGACAGAAGACCTTTTGATCTTTTGGTATGTATGTTTCCATATATGATATGTGAATCAGTGAACCAATGATAGCTTCTTTTTCTTTGTTACTTGTGAATGAATATTAAGAAACTGCCTTTATGGATCACCAAGTAACCTGGGGTATGCAATACAAGCTAAAAATCATATGATAAATAATATAAAAGATTCTAGAAGCATGAATTGGACTATTTTAACTGCTATATCAGTGGTATATTGGCTGAAAGAAGAAGCTTTCTACAGCTTCGAGTCATTTGGAAGATATAAGAATTAATTAACCAACATGCAAAATTTAAGATAAATCATCTGACAACATTTGAATAATATATACACATTTTCTTACGATCAGTATGAATATTTCTAATAATTACTTGATTACATTTCATTATACTACAATTAATTGCTTTTGCCTAACTGTTACCATTTGAGACTCTCTAACAGTGAAAGAGACACCCTATATAGAATTAGAAAATATTTTCCTCGCTCAATTTAGTAAAATTTATCTAGTATTAGTTCATTGTTTCTTCTGATCTGGCATTGGAAAATGAGCATATACATTAAATACAAGCACTGATCGGAAATTTGAAGTTAGCTATGAATATCATTGCAGTCATTAAGATGAAAGTTATTGCAAACCAGAGGGGTGATCGAAACCTGGTGCAGCTACTCGGTCCACTTCAAAGGTTAATATGAACCAAAGATGCTCCAAAAGATGTCTTGCTAATCATTTAACAGCAGAAAATTCTTATTCCTTCCTAATCAATATATCATATCATCCTCCTAATGAAAAACAGAGAAGTGAGAATGTTCTGCAGGATTATGAGCACGGTGATCACGGTGATGGTGATGATGATGATGATCAATCTCAAACGGAGTAGATTTTGCATCCTGAACCGAAACTTCTTCTGATCTAACAATGTCCAAAAGAATATCTCCGATTTCGTGAACAACAAGCCAATCACTGACATACAACTCCGGAAAAACCACAGGAACACCATTATTCAGCAAAAACAAATCACTACCAGCACTAGTTTTCACATTCAATGTGAAATCTCTCTGATAAGTCCAAATCAACGTTCCTTCCTCTAACGCAACCAAATCATTCCACACTATCTTACACGGCACGAGATGACGGCGAAGTATATCGGAATATTCCGTCACGTTTCCGACGTGACTCACCATAGCTTCATCAATCGGCGCGAAAACAGTTAACTGATCAGGTCGTTCTTTCAGACCTAGAAACTGTAAGTCAAGAAACGCCGCCATAACAGAACAACCTCTCGATCTCAAAACACCGCTAGCTTCCTTGAATGGAAACGTCGACGAATCGGTGATTAACCGTTTCGATCCAAAAACGCCGGCGCCGGAGATTTTTCTTGATGAAAAACAACTTGTTCCGGAAGAGTGGTCTAAGGCGCCAGAGGCCGAGTGGTCTAAGGCGCCAGATTTAGGCTCTGGTCCGAAAGGGCGAGGAAGGGTTGGAAGTTGTTGTGACGGTGAGGACATGGCGGTTCGATGAGGTGGTGAGAAAAGGAATAGAAAAGAGAAGAAAATGGGTAAACAGAATCGAAGGAGAGGCGAAGTATGATGGTGAATCGAACACAACAAACACGTAACCAAACGTTGAATCGACATAGAGAAGATAAATTTGTGAAGAGGTTTATGGGTTCCTCGGTGGTTAGCCTTAGAGTGTGCGGAATTTGTGAAAGAGAGAGAAGGTCATAGTAAGAAGAAGAGAAGCGGAGGTTTCCCCTCCTTCTAGCGCCACTGTTCTTAGAAAAACTAGGGTTTTTCTTGGATTGATCCCAAGGTTCTATTTATAGTCCCGATATGGGCCTATCCAGCCATGATTTTGGGGGCCCAAAATCATGTGACTGTCAGGTGGGCCTTGTACCCTTCTGGAGAGCGCCTAGCCTGATTCTAAGGGTACAAGCCCTTGTTCGTGGGGCCTGAAGGCCTAAATTATCAGATCTACAGTCCACCTATCAATTCAAGATTGCTATTTTTCTGGGTATATTCCTTCTTCACTTGGCAACCTCACACAACTCATGGGGATAAGCCTTGTAAATAACAAATTTAGGGGCGACCCTTCTGCATCCTTGGCCAATCTTACAAAACTAAGTCTCTTGGAAGTTGGTTTTAATGAATTTACTATCGAAACCTTCTCATGGGTAGGCACGCTATCATCACTAATTTCCTTGGATATATCATCAGTCAAAATTGGCAGTGACATCCCATTATCTTTTGCAAATCTCACCCAGCTACAATCATTAAGTGCAAGCGATAGCAATATAAAGGGTGAAATTCCATCTTGTATTATGAACCTAACAAATTTAGTTGTCTTGAACCTACCCATTAATTCTTTCCATGGAAAGCTAGAGCTTGACACGTTTCTGAAGCTCAAAAAGCTAGTTGTTCTTATTTTATCATTCAACAAACTGTCATTGTATAGTGGGAAAAGGTCTTCCCATATGACCGATTCTCGAATTCAAATCTTAGAATTGGATTTATGCAATTTAGTTGAGATTCCAACATTTATAAGAGATGTGGCTGATCTGGAATGTCTTACGTTGTCAAACAACAATATAACATCGCTACCCAATTGGTTGTGGAAAAAAGCAAGTCTACAAAACTTAGATGTTTCCCACAATTCATTGACAGGAGAAATATCCCCATCCATATGCAATCTCAAATCACTTGTGAGAATTGCTTTATCGTTCAACAACTTAAGTGGCAATGTTCCTTCATGTCTGGGGAACTTTAGCAAATCGTTAGAAAGTCTGGATCTAAAAGGAAATAAATTGTCTGGCCTCATTCCACAATCATACATGATAGGAAATTCCCTTCAGAAGATTGATCTTAGTAACAACAATTTGCAGGGTCAGTTGCCAAGGGTATTGGTCAACAACAAAAGGCTAGAGTTCATTGATGTTAGTTATAACAATATCAATGATTCATTTCCATTCTGGTTGGGAGAACTACCCGAGTTGAAGGTATTGTCTTTAAGTAACAATGAACTCCATGGAGACATTAGGTGCTATGGCAACATGACTTGCACATTTTCCAAGCTTCACATCATTGACCTTTCTCACAATGAGTTCTCTGGCAGTTTTCCAACAGAAATGATTCAAAGTTGGAAAGCAATGAATACTTCCAACCCAAGTCAATTACAGTACGAGCCTTACTCGTTCTTGAGCTATGCAGGAGAACATCATACAACATTACATAACTTTTATTTGTTCAGAATGTCAAACAAAGGGATCACTAGGGTTTATGAGAAGCTTCAAGAATTTTACACCTCGATAGCCATTGATGTTTCAAGCAACAAAATCAGTGGAGAGATACCACAAGTGATAGGCGAGTTGAAGGGTCTTGTTTTGCTCAACTTGTTAAATAACATGCTTATTGGCAGCATTCCATCTTCCTTAGGGAAGCTTCTAAACCTTGAAGCACTAGATCTTTCTCTCAACAGTCTTTCAGGGAAAATTCCCCAACAGTTGGCACAAATCACCTTTTGGAATACTTAAATGTGTCCTTTAACAATCTCACAGGTCCTATACCACAAAATAATCAGTTTTCTACATTCAAAGGTGATTCATTTGAGGGTAACCAAGGTTTGTGTGGGGATCAATTGATGAAGAAATGTATAGATCATGCAGGGCCTACTACCTCTGATGATGACGATGATTCAGGATCTACCTTTGAATTTGACTGAAAAATAGTGCTTATTGGGTATGGAGGAGGTCTTGTTGCTGGAGTGGCATTGGGAAACACTTACTTTCCGCAGGTATTTGCATGGTGTAGAGATTGCCTTAGCGTTTCAGTTATAATTTTGCTTAATAAGATTTTTAAGAGACATTAAGGAATTGTTTTTATGTTATAGCTTAAAAGGGTCTTGTGAGTCTAAAGCAATAAACATATTAGTCCTCTCTAGTTTTGGTTCGTATTTGTTTTAGTTTCCTTCTGTTTTTTGTAATTGCATCTTGTAAGAGTTTCCTTTGTATGTAAAAGCAATAAAGGTTGTATGAAAGTGCGTGTTGTGAATTACTTGTAATTCAGATTTGTGTTAAAAATGAGTGTCATACAGTACGATAAAGAATAAAAACAAAGATGAATATACAAAGAATACAAACATTTTAGTTATATATAATCATCCTGCAAAGTTGATATATGCCGCTGAGTAAAGTAGTAAATAAACATTAGAATAAAACCTGAATCTGACAAACAAGGTAATCTCTTTAGGTTTGCTACTTAAAACGAGTTGAATTTGAAAGCAAAAGTGAAATTTAAATTCATAACATTGTAGGCTAAAATATTTCAAAAAAATACTCTTGGTATTTTATCTTTTACTCGAAAATTATTTTGATCCATTATCATTGTGGTCCAAAAACTATTACTTTCTCTTCAATTTTGTTAATTTTTTTTAAACTAATTTGAGATCTATTGATCAAATCATATACAAAGAATGAAACTAATTTTGCAATCTTTTTCTTCAAATATTTGTTGATTCCTAGCCATCCAAACCCATAAGCTATAGATATTAGGTAGATAAAATCTTCCTCCTGCAGAGCATTGAGCATGTAAACTGTCCAGTCTTTTTCTTCAATTTCGTTTATTAACTATAACAATATAATAAGTAGTTTATAATGCAATGTAAGAAAAAAAAAACCTAATTTGAGTTGCATATACAGAGTACTATTACATAGAAACAAGTAAAAAAAGGGCAAAAAGAAATGAAAATGTAGAAGGACAATTTGGAGAGAAGAGCGAGTAGTAAGGTAGAAGCTTCCAAGCGGTGGGAGAATCTCGTCCCATAATATGGTTATCGCCGGTGGCAGAGGCAGGGGGAGCCATGGCCACCCCATTCAAAAAAAAAAATTATACCCTGGAACAATTTAATACAGGATTATAAATTAATTTTAACTACAGTTATATAAATCAAAATTAGGATAATGTATAGCCTTTCTCCCATCTCATCAAAGTTTGTACGCTATTGCTTACTACTTTACTCATGTGGTTTGGCTTGAAACTGGAGATGGCAGACTTAGAATCTAGTTTACTTGCATTAGAGTTTAAAGATATATGTTGGTGCTTAGCCTCTGTGTCTGTAACGATCGTTTCTCAGTACCTCTATTGAAGTTTTATATTGATATTTGGGTGCTTAGCTTCTGTAGTACTAATCAATTCTTCTCACTAAATTTATGTATTGCTTGTGTTTTGGTTGGAAATGAATAAAATTTAGTTCATATTTGTTGAATTTCAATTTATTTCAAGTGCAGATGGTCAGCTTACTGCATCATTTTATTTTCTGCCACTGTTAAAAGTGAATATTTGGGATTCTTGAGTTTTAACGTATTATTTTGTGATTTTAGTTAAGACGAAGAGTCGAAAAATCGATTTGTTTTTCAAGAGGAAGGCTGATGATATTGAAAGAGATGAAGAAGTTATAATTTCTTCATCTGAACCTGAACAAGTTCATGAGAATCCAATAATTGAAGAAAATGAGCCTCGTCCTTCAAAGGTTAATAGAGTTAATCCGGATGACATTGAGAATTCTTTAGAAAGGGATCCTGAAAAAGTATGACATTGTACAGTTTTAAATTTTTTTGCAAAAGAAACAAAAAGATTTGCCCAACGTGCGGATGCCGATAGTTCTTACAATTACTTGAAGTCTTTTGATTTCATATTTATCTTGCATTTGATGAAAGAAATTATGGGGACAACGGATTTGCTTTGTCAAGCCTTGCAAAAACAATCTCAGGATGTTGTTAATGCTATGCTTTTGGTTCGTTCAACAAAATCTCTTATTCAAGATTTGAGAGAAAATGGTTGGGATAAGTTGTTTGCCAATGTGGTGCCTTTTTGTAAAAAGCATGGTATTGAGATTTCTGACCTCAATGATTGTCATTCAACAATAAGATTTGGGCATTCTCGCCTTGAAGAGAATCAGGTGACAATAGAGCATTGTTTTAGAGTTGAATTTTTTTTTACTACCATTGACAAACAATTACAAGAGTTGAATAGCAGATTTAGTGAGCAAGCAATGGATTTGTTGACTCTAAGTTGTGCTTTGTCTCCTGAGGATAGATATAAAGCTTTTGACGTTGACACTATATGTACTCTTGTTGAAAAATATTATCCCATAGATTTTAGTGATCAAGATAAGATTAATTTGCCATTTCATCTTCGACATTTCCTTTTTGATGCTCGTCAATCATCAACTTTGAAGAATGTATAAACTATTCAAGAATTGTGCTCATGTTTGGCTGCCACTAAACTAAAAAATACTTCTTGATTGATAAGTTGTTGCGGCTTATTATGACTCTTCCAGTTTCTACAGCCACAACTAAAAGATCTTTTTCAGCAATGAAAATTATCAAGTCTAAGTTGAAAAATAAGATGAGACCTGGGTTTCTAGCTGATAGCATGTCAGTTTATATTGAAAGGGAAATTAGTGCATGTATTAGTTCCGAGTCAATTATAGATGATTTTAAGTCACTAGGAAATCGTAAAGTGTCACTTTAAGTATTTAATGATCGACTTTATGTATTATGTAGTTTAAATTTTGAATGATCGATTTTTGGTTTATTACAACTTAAATGTGTTGTATGCAATATGATTTATATATTTTAGTTTATTTTGATGGCGGCCACCCCAAATTTTTTTGTCTGGCTCCGCCACTGTCGCCGTCTCTGGTTTGCCTGTGAACCGCCATGAACATTAATATGCTCTTTCTTATGCCCTTACTTGAGTTGACTTGTTGCTCAAGAAATGATAGTTTTTATTTTCAAACAATGATTCTTGCTTTTCAGTGGAATTAAAGTTATAACTAGAATAACACCGGCGGGTTGTGCGGTCAGAAATTTTCTTTATCTTTAATTTTACTATGTATTTTTTTATCTTTAATTTTACTATGTATCTTTAATGTTTCAAAACTAGCGATTTTGGCCCACGTACTTTGAAAATTGCACTTTTAACCCTCAAACTTTCACCCCTTTGCAAAACCATGACCCCCATTTGATTTTGACTCAGTCAACGCTGATTTGACGCTTTTTTTCATGAAGCATCTTCCACGTGAGTGATTACGTGGAATTTGATTAAAAAATTCATTTATTAAATTAAAGAATTCATTTTTTTGACAAAAAATCAATTCAGTGTAAATAGAAAAGAAAATTACCAAATCAAAAACAAAATTACAAAGAACTATAATTCCCAAAATCTATATTTTTTTATGAATTGAAGTAGAAAATGATTATTCAAGAACTTCAATCTTTTCCCTTCAATAACAGAATATGAAACAACATAAAACAAATCAAATTTTATCAGATTTATGTAGAATCTAGATTCTTCTTCTTTTGGAACTTCATCTCTAGAATTTCAGTGAAACCTTCAAATCAAAAAAATATCAAAATAAGAGTGAAGATAAGAGAAACATGAATCCAGAAAGAGAGTTTGAATTGATTTATGCTCAGAGAAACATGAATCACTTCCATTCATCTTCAACCCCAACCTGTTCTTTATCAAAACTTCAACCCTATGTGATGTGTTTTTCTTGAAAAATTGGATTCCGTTTTTTGAATCTTCAGTGATTGTTAATTTCCCTAATTTTCGAAGAACTTCATGGAATTGAAGAAACCCTAGAAATTGAATTCGGGGGAAAAAGATGGAAGCATGGGAATGATGCAGAAATTGAGTTGCGTTTTGTTTTGATGGAATAAAATTGTTCTAAACCCTTTTTCCTCGGCTTGAAGATTGGAATAGAATTGTTGTTTGATGGAAAAAGGTTCCATTAGTTAAACAAAATTGTTGTTTGGATTTGAAGTTATTCATGTTTTAAATTGGTTTGGTTTAGTTTGTTTGAGTGATTTTGATTGTTGAGGATAAAGATTAAGATTGATGTCTTGATGAAGAACAAAGTTGGGGTTGAAGATGAAGGTTGGGGTTGAAGATTAATGGAGAAGAATGTTTTCAATGTTTTTTGTTTATTTTTAAGTTTTAATTTCAGTTTTCTATTTTTTTTTTAATTTTTAAGTTTAATTAATTTCCATGTGGACGCACAACTGACATTATTTAATATAGAAAAAAATACCCACATCAGCTTTGACCATATCAAAACTAGGAAGAGCCAACATTTTGCAAAGTGGGTGAAAAACGAGGGGCTAAAAATGCGATTTTCAAAGTAAGGGGGCCAAAACGCTAGTTTTAGAAATTTAGGGGGCCAAAAGTGTATTTTAGCCTTTTTTTTCAGAGAGATTAAGGGATCGTGACTTTAGGAGAGAGTTCTAATTCAAGAGATTAATTAGAACTATTTTGTTAATCTATTGTTAGAAAAATGAATCAGTGATAAGAAAGAAGTGTGAATTATCGTATTCAATCGGCTTAATCATTCGTCAAATTAAATTTCTAAAGCCAAAACTTACTATCTTTTCAACTGTTTATGTTGTTAAACCAGACCAATTGCCTTGTGCACCCCCCATTTATACATCATAACTATTAATGTCATTGCTACGTAGGAGTTAAACAGTTCTCGTGGATACGAATTTAATATTATTACTTCGATAGTTTTTAGTACACTTGCCAAATATTTATCAACAACTCACAAATAATAGATACTGCTTGGATTTTCCAACAGTTTGGTTAGGGGTTCAATGTAGTGTGTATTGCTCTCGTTTAGTAAGGATTTCAATGAATAGTGTAATGCTCTTGTGAAGCTTCTTAGATGAGGAGGATAAGAAAATAAAATTGTTGCAGATCAGGTATCAAAGAGATGAAGATGCATCTCATATGAGAAATTGTTGATACAAATCAGGAAAAATTCTTAAAATTCATTTCAAATTATCTGATAAAATTAAGACGCTAAATGAGTACATGAAATGCTCTATGTAACAATCCAATATTTTATGTATGTTCTTCTAAATAATTTTCTTGATTTGTCATTTAATTGTTGGGAAAATTACATTCACCTCCCCTAAGTTCTTCTTAAATAACACTTACACCCCCTCTAGTTTTTAAATTTACACTAACCTCCCTTATTTATGTTTCAAATATACACTGACATCCCTTGCAAGATAACACTGTTACTTCTTATCTGTTAAATGAAACCAACCATAAGAACAAAAGTAAAGAAGCCTTGAGATTCTCAATCACAAAGAAACTCCCCCTTTGTTGAAATATTCTCACTAGTTTCCCTTTTCTTCACCATTTACTCCAATATCCCTTTCCAATAACTTTTATTTTTTCCAATTTTCTGAGTTTCAAATACCTAACTGTTACATAAATATTAATTTGTTAGGTGCAACTTGTTTCAAGGAAAATTGATAATTTCAATTTGCTAGGTGTGTAGTAAATTTGGTGTGCAAGTGTTGTTCCGTAATCTAACAGATAGAAATTTGAAACATGATAAACTGATGTAGATCATTTCTATGTTACTGTTCAAATCTCAACATAATTTTTCTCTGTAATCCAAGCTTTAATCACTATATCATTTTCATAGAACGTTATCGATCCAGTTTAGTGTTGTTCGTGTGTAGTATTTGTGTTTGTAGATTAATATTGGTCCTGTTTTGATGAGATGAACAATACTTGGTTGAAATTTCTCGTACACCACAAGTAGAGTTCAAGCATTGCAACAAAAGTAAACGCCGTTAAGGATAAAGGGAGGTAAGTGTTTTTTTTAAAACTAAAGGGGGTAAAGGTGTTATTTAAGGAAACCTCTGGGGAGGTTGGTACAATTTGCCCTTAATTGTTTAATAATTTATTTTAAGCTTAAATATGTCTATAGTTCCTACAAATAGGGCTCGTTTGAATTTTAGTCCAAGTATTTACTAATCCTTCCAAAATTTCCCTGCAAATATTAATCACTTGAACTTTGGTCCTAATCATGTTTGTTTGCTGAGGTGGATATTGATTAGCGAAGTGACACATGTTGACTGCAAAAATATATGTGAATGGACTGTTTTGCCCTTAATGAGACCAAACACATGTGTAATTACCGATTTACCGTTTTTTTCTTCCTAATCCAAAACTGAATTACATCTTTCTTCAACCCTATGTGATGTGTTTTTTTTTGAAAAATTGGATTCCGTTTTTTGAATCTTCAGTGAATGTTAATTTCACTAATTTTCGAAGAACTTCATGGAATTGAAGAAACCCTAGAAATTGAATTCGGGGGAAAAAGATGGAAGCATGGGAATGATGCAGAAATTGAGTTGCGTTTTGTTTTGATGGAATAAAATTGTTCTAAACCCTTTTTCCTCGGCTTGAAGATTGGAATAGAATTGTTGTTTGATGGAAAAAGGGTTCCATTAGTTAAACAAAATTGTTGTTTGGATCTCTGTTGTCAAACGCGGCCGCTACCGGCGCTATCGCGGCGCGGAGCGGCCAAATTAAGCCTACCGAGTTGCGACGCTCCAAGGCGGAGCGTTTGGGCTTCGCGGCGAAAGCGGCCGCGTTTCTGGGTGGCACGTTGCGGCGCTACGTGTCCAAAGCGGGCGCTACAGACCATTTCGGGTCAGAACCGGGTCAATTCGGGTCAGGGGGCCAATTTTGTAATTACAAAAACCCTAAGTTACTTTTCAGCATCAAATGAACACAGACAGCCGCACAAGACTAATACAAACTCTTCTCTTCAACTGTTCAACGTGAAAACACTCTCAAAGCAGCCCTCTCTTCTCTTCATAGCACAACAACATTGATTTTCATCTCTTCACCACTCTATTTCACTCACAAGTATTCATCTTCTCTGTTTCACATTTTCTTCTCTGTTTTTAATTTCATCTTCTCTGTTTCACTGTTTAATTTCATCTTTGTTTTTAATTCTGTTTCTTTTTTTAGTTTGTTTTTTAATTCTGTTTTCTTTTTATAATTCTGTTTTTTTTATTTTGTTTTTTAATTCTGTTTTCTTTTTATAATTCTTTTTTTTTTATTTTGTTTTTTAATTCTGTTTTTGTTTTTATAATTCAGTTTTGTTTGTATAATTCTGTTTTAATTCTGTTTTTGTTTTTATAATTCTGTTTTGTTTTTTTAATTCTGTTTTTGTTTTTATAATTCTATTTTGTTTTTATAATTCTGTTTTGTTTTTATAATTCTGTTTTGTTTTTTTAATTCTGTTTTTGTTTTTATAATTCTGTTTTGTTTTTATAATTCTGTTTTAATTCTGTTTTAATTCCTTTCACATATATTTTCTAATTCTGTTTTTTTCCCTCTCTGTGTTGGCTACCTTAATTCTTGCAAGTATGTTGTTATGTTTTGTTTAAGACTTGTTTTATTTCAAATTATGAATACATTATGAATTTTATTAGTATTTTTTTTCAACATTATAGTATTTTAGTATTAAAATATTAGTGTTCGCGTCACGGGAATAGCACCCGCATCCCGCGCCGCGTCAATTTTTGGGGTGGCCGCGCCGCGCCGCTTTTCCGCATTGACAACAGAGGTTTGGATTTGAAGTTATTCATGTTTTAAATTGGTTTGGTTTAGTTTGTTTGAGTGATTTTGATTGTTGAGGATAAAGATTAAGATTGATGTCTTGATGAAGAACAAAGTTGGGGTTGAAGATGAAGGTTGGGGTTGAAGATGAATGGAGAAGAATGTTTTCAATGTTTTTTTTATTTATTTTTAAGTTTTAATTTCAGTTTTATATTTTTTTTTAATTTTTAAGTTTAATTAATTTCCATGTGGACGCACAACTGACATTATTTAATATAGAAAAAAAATACCCACATCAGCTTTGACCATATCAAAACTAGGAAGAGCCAACATTTTGCAAAGTGGGTGAAAAACGAGGGGCTAAAAATGCGATTTTCAAAGTAAGGGGGCCAAAATCGCTAGTTTTTGAAATTTAGGGGGCCAAAAGTGTATTTTAGCCTTTTTTTTTTCCAAAGAGATTAAGGGATTGTGACTTTAGGAGAGAGTTCTAATTCATGAGATTAATTAGAACTATTTTGTTAATCTATTGTTAGAAAAATGAATCAGTGATAAGAAAGAGGTGTGAATTATCGTGTAGCGAGCATTAGAGGATTCAATCGGCTTAATCATTCGTCAAATTAAATTTCTAAAGCCAAAACTTACTATCTTTTCAACTGTTTATGTTGTTAAACCAGACCAATTGCCTTGTGCACCCCCCATTTATACATCCTAACTATTAATGTCATTGCTACGTAGAAGTTAAACAGTTCTCGTGGATACAAATTTAATATTATTACTTCGATAATTTTTAGTACACTTGCCAAATATTTATCAACAACTCACAAATAATAGATACTGCTTGGATTTTCTAGCAGTTTGGTTAGGGGTTCAATGTAGTGTGTATTGCTCTCGTTTAGTAAGGATTTCAATGAATAGTGTAATGCTCTTGTGAAGCTTCTTAGATGAGGAGGATAAGAAAATAAAATTGTTGCAGATCAGGTATCAAAGAGATGAAGATGCATCTCATATGAGAAATTGTTGATACAAATCAGGAAAAATTCTTAAAATTCATTTCAAATTATCTGATAAAATTAAGACGCTAAATGAGTACATGAAATGCTCTATGTAACAATCCAATATTTTATGTATGTTCTTCCAAATAATTTTCTTGATTTGTCATTTAATTGTTGGGAAAATTACATTCACCTCCCCTAAGTTCTTCTTAAATAACACTTACACCCCCTCTAGTTTTTAAATTTACACTAACCTCCCTTATTTATGTTTCAAATATACACTGACATCCCTTGCAAGATAACACTGTTACTTCTTATCTGTTAAATGAAACCAACCATCAGAACAAAAGTAAAGAAGCCTTGAGATTCTCAATCACAAAGAAACTCCCCCTTTGTTGAAACATTCTCACTAGTTTCCCTTTTCTTCACCATTTACTCCAATATCCCTTTCCAATAACTTTTATTTTTTCCAATTTTCTGAGTTTCAAATACCTAACTGTTACATAAATATTAATTTGTTGGGTGCAACTTGTTTCAAGGAAAATTGAAAATTTCAATTTGCTAGGTGTGTAGTAAATTTGGTGTGCAAGTGTTGTTCCGTAATCTAACAGATAGAAATTTGAAACATGATAAACTTATGTAGATCATTTCTATGTTACTGTTCAAATCTCAACATAATTTTTCTCTGTAATCCAAGCTCTAATCACTATATCATTTTCATAGAACGTTATCGATCCAGTTTAGTGTTGTTCGTGTGTAGTATTTGTGTTTGTGGATTAATATTGGTCCTGTTTTGATGAGATGAACAATACTTGGTTGAAATTTCTCGTACACCACAAGTAGAGTTCAAGCATTGCAACAAAAGTAAACGCCGTTAAGGATAAAGGGAGGTAAGTGTTTTTTTAAAACTAAAGGGGGTAAAGGTGTTATTTAAGGAAACCTCTGTGGAGGTTGGTACAATTTGCCCTTAATTGTTTAATAATTTATTTTAAGCTTAAATATGTCTATAGTTCTTACAAATAAGGCTCGTTTGAATTTTAGTCCAAGTACTTACTAATCCTTCCAAAATTTCCCTGCAAATATTAATCACTTGAACTTTGGTCCTAATCATGTTTGTTTGCTGAGGTGGATATTGATTAGCGACGTGACACATGTTGACTGCAAAAATACATGTGAATGGACTGTTTTGCCCTTCATGAGACCAAACACATATGTAATTACCGATTTACCCTTTTCTTCTTCCTAATCCAAAACTGAATTCCATCTTTCTTCTTCTTCTTCCTAATCAAAACCCAGCTTCAATTTCTTCTTCTCACAGACATTCTTCACATCAACAGTTCAACCACAACTTCATTACTTCAAACAAATCCAAAAAATCAACAAAATCCTAAATTAACACAAACCCATAACAAAAATAATCCACAAACGGGTGGCATTTTCTGAATTAACACACACGAATTCCTCTCCTTTACTTTCGTTCTCGCTCTCAGATCACAAACCACACCACAAGAACAGTTCGAATTCCTCTACCTTGCATTCATTCTCACTCTTTTCTCTGCTCAGATCTGTTAAGAATATACAATCAGGAACCACACCACACCACAAGAATAGGAACTAAGAATGGAGAATATACAATTAGCAAAGGCATTAATTTTTACCCCTTTTGCTTTCTTCTTCCCCTCTTCTTCCCTCTTCACCCACTTCTCTCTATTATTATTGATGTTATTGCTATTCCAATCATCACAGTTTTCCTTTCCATCTCCAAGATTCAAGCCACGGAAACCTTGCAACACATCAAGCGGAGTTGATTGAGTCTGGACGGAGGATCCACCGCCGTTGAATCGGTTCTCCAGCGAAGCTTGAATGAGAAGGTTCAGATTCTTCTGCAACTCTTTATTCATGCATGAGTCGTACTCTGTTCCAAGGTCAGAGTAAGGATAAAGCGAAAATCCGCCGCCGTTGCTGCTGTTTCCGGCGAGCGATGATGGAAGATCATTAGTCAGAGCAGAGTACAACGAAGCAAACGCGCCGGCGTTCGACTGCATGTGACCGCCGGTGTTGACGCCGATGTTGTAACCGCTTTTGGATGATGGAGAACAAACGTCCTTGTTATGCATTTTGTCCTAATCAAAGAGAAGAGGGCATTTTGGTAATTTTCAGATGTCATTTGCTGACTCATCATGGTCCTTTCCCAGTCAGATTATGCCACGTCATCGCCACCTCACTAATCATGTGCCACATAAGTAATCAAATGAGATTAGGACCAAAACTCAAATGATTAATAATTGCAAGACAAGTTTGGAAGGATTAGTAAATACAAGGACGAAAATTTAAATGAACTCTATTTACAAGGACTAAACACATATTTAAGCCTTTATTTTATGTGTGAAAAATTTAAGAAAATCCTGACTTTCCCTACTTTGGTTAAATTAACTAGAATTTTATTCCACCTATTTAATTTTTATTAATCAATTTGGTGTGAGAAAAATAAATAATCATTCCGTACCTAACTTATCTTTATTCTAATAATTAATTATTTAATGTTGTATTTTTATTTGTAATTTATTTTAAGACAGATTTTCTTCAATCACCCAAATTTTGTTTCTCTCTCTCTCACTATGCCTCAAGAGTCAAGACAATCATTGAATCTCATTCAATTACCATGAATTGGGTTTTAATTAATTAGGAGCAAAATTTTAGTTAATTGTCTTGCCTTGCCGTCATTAAGAAATATGTAGCCTCCTATATGTTGGTCACATCTCAGTCCCCTCCTCTGACCATCTCATTCTTCTAATTTTACAATTCCCATCTTTTGGAGAAATTCATAGAAGAACAAAAAGGAAGAAACCATTTTCGTTTTTATCAAACCTGTCACCGTAGAAGTATGACTGCGCCTTTGTTCACCGTTCGATCAGGCAAATTTTTGGACAGCATGATCACAATACATGGTTCTTCATTTTCAATGGTCCGATCATCAATTTATTGTCTGGAGTGAGAGAAATCGTGTCAGTATCATAGTTGTGAATTGAGGCTTAGAGTCGCGGCGGCTTAGAATGAAAGCACATAAGTAAGGGCACTTCCCCATATTTATCATAATTGTAACTAATGGTTAGATATTATGATTTAAAAGGTATGATTCGTAATCGTTGTTGAAGAGAAATGAAATTAAAATACAAATTAAACTTATGTGGGAAAGATTTATTCTTTTATGAAACCAATGATTTTTAATTATGTTTTATATGTTATTTGTGTATGAGGATGTGTTGTGGAATGATATATGTGAATAAAATTTTGATTGTAGTGTTATATGTTTTGTGATGTTTGAGAAAGAAATGTTAGATTTTTTATTAAAATAAAGGAAGAAAAAAAAAAAGATGGAAATGTTAGTTTTATGAAAAGATTGATTTTTGGGTCATGTGCATGATGATTATTAATATTTGACTGTGTTTGCCCAAGTGGCGGGATTGAATTTCTGTTTTCATCTGCATGACATGACATATACATTTGGTTGCCTCAATTGCGAATAAAAAAAATAAAATTATGTGTGCCTTAGTGGCGGTTAAATAATTATGTTTGCTTTAGTGGCGGTTGAATAATTATGTTTGTCTTAGTGGCTGTTAAATATTTTGTGTGCCTTAGTGGCGGGTTATAACCGAATCATTTAGTTTTTAGGAGCATACATAACATTGCATAAGAACTAAAATAAAAAGAATAAAAGAATGATGATTTTTGAGTACTTCTTTCTTCTTGGCCGCTTATGCCTTGTACACTTTATTTTGTAATATATTGTACCATATGTTAGGTTTGGTTTGTATGGTTTGGGGTTTATGGAAGCTGACCCCTTACACCAACATTTTAGGTACCAAGAAGAGATGATGTATGGTTTGGTGTTCTCGCTTGAAGCACATACGGGAATAAAATTGAGTTTTTGATTTAATTGTAAATTTCAAAATATTTGAAGGAGGTTTATTTTAAGAACTTTAATTATACGAAGAAAAAAAATGTCCAAGTTTGTGTTGAGAATTAATCATTGATAATAAAAAAAATTGTAGTGTTTTTCTAATATGAAGAAAGTAGACGTAATGTCTTGACTCAAAATCCGGGACGTTACGCTCTATATATAAAGTTTGTGAGGAATCAACAAACTAACTATCTAATAACAAACTCTAACTAACTAAATCTAATTTACCTAACTCTATATTAACTTTTGTATTCTAATAGCCCCACAAACTCAAGTAAGAGAATTCTTAATATGAGTTTGGAGTAAAAAATTAAACTAAATACAAATAAAGAAACAAATGATAAGTCCTGAAAACAATGCAATATGAAGAGTGACAGAGAGGAATAGCAATGACATGGTAAAAAAGTGATGAGATGTGAACGCAATAGTTTCATGGTCTAATTTAATAATAGATAGATAGATAATAGAAGATTTGGAATGAAAAAGCTCTTTAATCGCTGATAACTTTGATTCATGTTTTGCATATGTGGTACTTTCTGGCTTTAACCATTTAAATTCTTTATTGTATCGGATTAATCTTTCATTTTTTTTTTTGGAATTAGATTGGTCACTCCCACATTATGTTAGGCCGATCATGCTAAATTTTTCTAATTACTTTCAGTAATTTTGTGTTCCTCAAATTTTATTCCGAACTAATAAAATACCAATTATATATGACGAGAGAAAAACCAAATTGCAGTGTCGAATACCAAATAAAATTGCATAAAAACTGTCCAAATTGAAAATCGACTGTGTCAAGATATTATATTTTTTTAGGGTTATGCTAGAGCACTTGCTAAGGATTCGAAAAAGAAAATAATTGTGAAATTTCATGTAGAAAAAGTTGTTTTTAATCTTTCAATAAGTTGAATGCACAATTTCCAAGATAAAGTTGCTATTTATCAAGTGTCCTTATGTCACTTGTTAGCATTTCCTTATTTTTTAAGGCCGGAAAGAACAAATTGTAACCCAAAATACAAGATATTGTATTTTTGAAGGCTGTGTATGGAATTGATTGGAGAGATAATAGTAAGATTGAAATTGTAACTGAAAATACAAGATATTTTATTTTTGCGGAATGCTAAGTAAAGTTGTTTTGGAATTTATCAAGTTAGACCTGTGATTTATTACAATAAAGGCGAAATAAAATTGTAGAATCAACTATAAGAGCCAAGGTTCAAATACCTTTCTGGAATTTAAACAATAATGGAGACAATTTTTTTTTTGGAGTTGATCAAGTTAGCCTCTTCAATGGGCTAAGCCAAGATATAGACTTGTGATGTTAGTCCTAAACCAAAATGCACGGTCAATGATAATCAAGTTCACTAGAAAACATTTTTATTTGTCATATGCACTCTATTTCTTTAGTATAAGAACCACTTAGTATGTGTCTAGCATTTCATCCAAAACATTCAGTTCAAAATATTAAGATACAACTAGACTCTAACCCGTGCGATGCACGGGTTTTGTATAGCTTCATATATAACTATCAAATGACTATATTATTACTTTTATAGTTATATTCAGTATTATGTTATCAAACTATCTCAAAAAGTAACAAAAATAAAAGATGGACTGCAATAAAAATGACAAATCAAAAGAAAAAATATATACAAAAGCTAGCACCAAAAAATTGATCATAACCGCAAAAGTTGTTAATCGAAAGAAAAAAAATAAGGAAAAGGAATTGTTATTTAGTAACCGAAAGAAAAAAAAATAAAAAGGAACGTTACGTGGTAATTGAAATAAAAAATAATAATAATAAAAAGGAACCGCTAATAATGAAAAGGAACTACTATCAAAAAAGGAATTGCAATTGCGTTAGTGACTTTTAAAAAAATGACATTTTCATGTGTTATCTGATTCAATTCATTGCATATTTTTTTTTCATAAAAATTAATTAGGTCCGTCAAAAAGGGTGCTGTTATGGTTATTAGGTTCAATTGCAAGATGGTGAGAGAGATGAAAGTGAGTGAGAAATGATTTAGGAATTGTCAGATTGAAAGAAAGAGGACCCGAGATTTGTGTTGAATACACAACATTGAAACAATCACATGTCATAAAAAACATCAGTACCTTGGTGGTAAGAGTTGTGAATTGAAAGCATGTGGTACCTGGTTCGATCCCCATCCGAAGTTTTTTTCATAAATTTTTATAACTAAAAAGTAGGGCTAATCATTAGGGTCAGAGCAACACTACTGAACATTTAGTATGAAAAAAAGAATAATGAAGAAAAAGCTAAAATTCACACAATCACATAACAAAATCAATAATTTTCAAACCCTAATGTCAAGGATTCGAAATTAACAAAATTCAGACAATCAATATCAACATTGGTCATAATTTTTTGTCAATTCGATGAAAGATGGTGTGAATCGGTGAGAGAAAGCGAGTTATCGGCAATGACATTTACGGCAGTTAGTTGTTGGTGAGGTGGCAGTTGCGGCGGCGGCGTGATGTGTGTGGATCAGTGAGAGAAAGTGATTTTCCGGCGGTGGCAGTTACGGCGGCATGTGTTGTTGAAGTGGCAGTTGCAACGGTGGCGGGATGTTGTTATTGGGGTCACCGGCGGCGGTGAAAATGAAGTTGAATCGCATGATGTGTGTGAATGACGTTCAATTCGTGTTCAAATGATGTTGGAATTCAGGGTTGTGAGAATGACTTAAAGTGAACTCGCATTTGTGCTAGATAAATAAAATGAAAGCAACTATAAGTCACAAAAAACTTTAGTGATCTAGTGGTAATGGTTGTAATCTACCAGAACTTGGTCTGGGGTTCAACTCTCAGCAGGAATTGTTTTTCATAAATTTTTTTCAAAACCAAAAATTAGGGTTAGGGTTAGCTATTTTAGGGTTGCAAAAGTGGTTATCAGACAGCCTAGGATTTATATAAGTGATGGTATTTGTCTGGACTCTTGTTTTGTTAGTAAAATTTCTTTTCCTTTATTCACTTTTCTCTTTCACATTTACTACATGTTTTCCTCAAATTCAACCAAAGTGTCATCAATATGAAAGCCAAGCCTTGTTGCAATTTAAGGAAGGCTTTGTCATCAATAACTTAGCCTCTGATAATCATCTCGGTTATCCTAAAACAACATCTTGGAATTCCAGCACAAATTGCTGCTCATGGGATGGCATTAAATGTCATGAGCACACAAATCATGTGATTCACATTGTTCTTAGTAGCAGCCAACTCTTTGGTCAAATGGATGCAAATAGCAGTCTCTTTCGCCTTGCACACCTACGAGTTCTTGATCTTTCTGACAATGACTTCAATTACTCTCAAATCCCATCCAAGATAGGTGAGCTTTCTCAACTAAAATTTCTGAACCTTTCTGTTAGCTTATTTTCTGGAGAAATTCCACAAGTTTCACATTTGGCCAAGTTGTTGTACCTTGGTCTAGGCGTCAGATCTATAATATTACATCCTAAACCAGTCAATCTGTTGCAACTGAAACTGTCCAGCCTCAAACGCATAATTAAAAACTCAACAAAACTTGAGATCCTTTTTCTTAGTTTTGTACTATTTCATCTACTTTACCAGACACACTCACAAATCTAACTTCGTTGAAAAAACTATCTCTTTACCATTCAGATTTGTATGGTGAATTTCCAGTTGGAGTATTTCATCTTCCAAACTTGAAATATTTGGATTTGGGATATAATCCAAATCTCAATGGTAGTTTGCCTGAGTTTCAATCTAGTTCACTCACCGGGTTAGGACTCGATCAAACAGGTTTCTATGGTACACTACCAGTATCCATTAGAAAGCTTAGTTCTTTAGATACCCTATCAATTCAAGATTGCTATTTTTCTGGGTATATTCCTTCTTCACTTGGCAACCTCACACAACTCATGGGGATAAGCCTTAGAAATAACAAATTTAGGGGCGACCCTTCTGCATCCTTGGCCAATCTTACAAAACTAAGTGTCTTGGACGTTGGTTTTAATGAATTTACTATCTAAACCTTCTCATGGGTAGGCAAGCTATCATCATTACATGTCTTGGATATATCATCAGTCAAAATTGGCAGTGACATCCCATTATCTTTTGCAAATCTCACCCAGCTACAACTTTTAAGTGCAGTAAATAGCAATATAAAGGGTGAAATTCCAACTTGGATTATGAACCTAACAAATTTAGTTGTCTTTGACCTATCCATTAATTCTTTGCATGGAAAGCTAGAGCTTGACACGTTTCTGAATCTCAAAAAGCTACTTGTTCTAAATTTAGCATTCAACAAACTGTCATTGTATAGTGGAAAAAGTTCTTCCAATGTGACTGATTCTCGAATCCATGTTTTACAATTGGCTTCATGCAATTTAGTTGAGATTCCAACATTTATAAGAGATCTTAGTGATCTGGAATCTCTTGAGTTGTTATACAACAATATAACATCGCTACCCAATTGGTTGTGGAAAAAAGCAAGTCTACAAAACTTAGATGTTTCCCACAATTCATTGACAGGAGAAATATCCCCATCCATATGCAATCTCAATTCACTCACAAAACTTGATTTATCGTTCAACAACTTAAGTGGCAATGTTCCTTCATGTCTGGGGAACTTTAGCAAATCTTTAGAAATTCTGGATCTAAAAGGAAATAAATTGTCTGGCCTCATTCCACAAACATACATGATAGGAAATTCCCTTCAGAAGATTGATCTCAGTAACAACAATTTGCAGGGTCGGTTGCCAAGGGCATTGGTCAACAACAGAAGGCTAGAGTTCATTGATGTTAGTTATAACAATATCAATGATTCATTTCCATTCTGGTTGGGAGAACTACCCGAGTGGAAGGTATTGTCTTTAAGTAACAATGAACTCCATGGAGACATTAGGTGCTCTGGCAACATGACATACACATTTTCAAAGCTTCACATCATTGACCTTTCTCACAATGAGTTCTCTGGCAGTTTTCCAACCGAAATGATTCAAAGTTGGAAAGCTATGAATACTTCCAACGCAAGTCAATTACAGTACGAGCCTTACTCGTTCTTGAGCAATGCAGGACAATATCTTAACTCCGAAGATATGTTTTATTCATTCACAATGTCAAACAAAGGGTCGGCAAGGGTTTATGAGAAGCTTCAAAATTTTTACAGCTTAATAGCCATTGATATTTCAAGCAACAAAATCAGTGGAGAGATACCACAAGTGATAGGCGAGTTGAAGGGTCTTGTTTTGCTCAACTTGTCAAATAATATGCTTATTGGCAGCATTCCATCTTCCTTAGGGAAGCTTTCAAACCTTGAAGCATTGGATCTTTCTCTCAACCATCTTTCAGGGAAAATCCCCCAACAGTTGGCAGAAATCACCTATCTGGAGTACTTAAATGTGTCCTTTAACAATCTCACAGGTCCTATACCACAAAATAATCAGTTTTCTACATTCAAAGGTGATTCATTTGAGGGTAACCAAGGTTTGTGTGGGGATCAGCTGTTGAAGAAGTGTATAGATCATGCAGGGCCTTCTACTTCTGATGATGATGCCGATGATGACGACTCAGAATCTTTCATTGAATTATTGTAACACCCATAATAAGATTGTCTAGGATCTTATACGAGTATTAAAATTTCGTACTGGATACATTAATTTACAATATAAAAAGTTCATTCAAAATATTACATCACATTGTAATATTACAACCCAAGTTTATACAATATTTCTTGCTACATGTACATCATTATACAACAACATATAAACCAGTCAAACTATAAACACATAACATCAGCATGATCAGTCCAACGCTTTTTCTTTACCCTTGTTGCGTGCTGTCTGAGATCCTGCCTGTGAACCTGCACCAGAAGGAATGGGATGAGACATAATGTCTCAGTGAGCTCTACCCAACCTACTGTTGGCAACCACAGGGGACCTAGGGTCGCCATGCCTACCTTGGCAATTTGGGGAAATTCTAGAATCGCCAAGTCTTATAAACCTGCCTATAACTTTATCTATAATCTACCTTTAACTGTAAAACTTCCTGTAACTATAACTTTTACTATAACTGTATAACATAAAGCATATAAAGTGTTTTATATTAGCTGTTAGCGTTGAACAAACAATTAATCTGAGTTCATTTTACGGAGTGCGGCCCGGGTGGAGTAACCCCAAGGACATCTCCCTATGACCCGATGAAACTCCTGACAATCAGGCTAACACCGGACTCCCTATGAAATTGCATGTGGACAACCCTCTCGGAGAAGTCCCATCCGGCGAATCCCGGAGTCTGCTGAACATGCCTTTGACTTTGAAATATTATTATTCTTTAACTTTGATAAATGAGTGTATATATAAATATACATATCTATTACTTTGATCATATAAGCAATTCCTGTAACTCTTAACCTATAACACATGGTGAAATTCTGGCCAGGCAAAACTAAGAGAATACCAGGTTCTGAACCAGACAGGTTCTGAACAATATGCAGGGCACAATAGATCGCAAAACAGAGCACAAGTAAACACAATACAAGAGCAGAAAATAAAGTGCAGGAAAGCTAAAGAACACACAAGGTTTGTTAACCCAGTTCGGAGTAAACACCTCCTACTCTGGGGGATACCAATCCAGGAAGGAAATCCACTATTGGATTTAATCCTTAAGACTCAGACACTGACTCCCAGTTCTTATCCCAAGCAATTAACCTCCACCTAGTAAGACTTCTACCCAACTCTGTGTAATAGAAACCACTATCTTCCTATTCAAGTAACTAAACCCAGTTACTGAACCTCTTAACTATAACACTCTGTTTTTAAGAAAAACTTCAAAAACACAAAGACTTCATTCGTACCTAAAGGCTTAGAATGAATCACAACTCTCTAAAACTCTAAACCAACTCAAAACATATGAGTGGTGCACAATAAACTCTAAGTTAAAACACAGACTCAATTTTCTGATTTTCTAACTCTCTAAATCGTATGTTGAATAGCAGCAGCCCTCCTCCTTATATAGCCTTCAGTCTTGCAAAATAAAACTAATCTTCTGATTTGATTTGTTACAGAAATAAGATTGGTCCAATAATGTAACAAATAAAACTGTACTGAATCTTTTAAAGATTATAACAGGAAAATATGAATTTCATATCTTTGAACCAAATCTTCAATAAAATCTTCTTCAAATAAATCAGCATTCTAGAAGCAATACATGTGAATAATTCCTTGATCAATCTTGCAAAGATTCATGCCAAAACAATTCTGAAAACCCAGCTTCTGATGAGGTCAACAAAAGTCAACGCTGGACTTCAGAACCTGAATCAGCTTCTGAAGTGCTACAGTGCTTCTGATGAGCATTCAGCTTCTGATCTAATTTTGAGCTTCTGAACAGCTTCAAAATGAAAGACTTCCAACTGAAGAAATGTTCTACATATGGAGATGCTTCTATTCAATACCTTGGTTTTGCCAAACAATGCAGCCAACACCAAAATACTCAACAATCTCCCCCTTTGGCAAATTTTTGGCTAAAACCATCCAAGTTCTTCAATCTCCCTTATAAACAACTCAGCAATGAAGAACTCCACAATGATCAATCATAACATAGCAGCGGATTCATTTATGACTATCATGAGAAACACAAACCAGCTTCAGTTCATATCAGCTACTGAAGCACACATAACCTACTGATCACCTCCTGATCATCACAAACAAGGTATCAGAGCTACTCCAAGGTATCAGAGCTACTGATCAACTCCTGAACAACATAATACTCCCCCTGAAGCTTTACAAACAAACTCCCCCTTACTACCAAAAGGTATCAGAGCACACTTCAGGAGCTGAGCACAAATCTTCTTCAGGATCACTCTTCTTCAGGACCACTACACTTCAGGAATATAACAAACTTGTACTCCCCCTGAGACACATACTCCCCCTTAATAACATCTTGACAGTTCTTGTTATATTGGTTCTGAACTCTGAGCTTCACAAATAACTACTGAACCACACTGAAAACTGAACATCTGAAATTTGAACTTCTGAGCAGCAACACTTTGCATAAGACTTTTAGTATCAGAGCCAACACATTACATAAGATTTTCTCCCCCTTTTTAGCCACAAAATTCTGACAAATCATAGTCTTCAAATAGGGAAGGAAAACTGCACAAACATCTTCAACTACTGTCCCAGTTTGAACTTCAGACTTAGTATCAGAGACAGGATCACACTTAGCACTAACAAAGCTGGCAGGTACTCTATCTTCCTCACATCCAGTTTGCTTTAATTGCTAGAATTCTTCAAATAAGCACACACCTAACTTGCTCCTTAAGTTTTCAAACTGCTTAGCATCCAAGGCCTTTGTGAATATGTCAGCAACTTGTTCTTCAGTAGCTACATGTTCTAGCTGAACAATCCTGTCCTCCACAAGGTTTCTAATAAAATGATGTCTGATGTCTATGTGTTTAGTTCTGCTGTGCTGTACACTACAAGAAATTATGTCATTACCCAGGGGCAAAAGCCGTCGGTAAGTGCAAAAAGCCGTGGGTAGTCAGAATTACCCACGACTTACCAAGGGCCTCGGGGCCGTGGGAAAAAGCCTCGTCGGTAACGTTACCCACGGCCAAAAAAGCCCACTGTAATTACCCTCGGTTATGCCATGGATAATTTGTGGGTAATCATTGTTTTAACAACAAATTATCGGTCCTATATTACCCATGGCTAAACCATCTATAAAGTTACCCACGGCCAAGCCTTGGGTAAGTTATGTGTGTTTATGGAGTAATTTTACCCACGGCTAAGCCCTCGGTAACATAACATTTAAAAAAAATTGCATACATTTATATTGGCCCATTTCATCCGTACTACAAAATTAAGAAAACTATGTGTTGTGTTACATCTCTCAAAGGTTTAATGACACAAGAAGTCAACTAAAACAAATTGCAATAAACTTTTTTATATATAATACATAAAATAGACAGTAAACTGGAAAAAAAAAATACATAAGAATTGAAGCTAACATCAAAGTGCAATCTCCTTCTCAAACGTGACCTCCATCTGTCTGTGGCTGATAGGTGTGACGCCTAAGCTGAGAATCAACATTTGGTTGCTGCAGAAATATTCTTGTTGGATCATTAGGATCAACGTACCTGCATAATGTTTTCAACTATAAATCCTCGGTTCCTGGATTATAAACAATACAATCCATACCAGAAGCCTAACCTTATCAATGATCTTGTGCTTCAAGAGCTAGACGGTACCACCACCTATTCTCCTTCCACTGGTTTCCAATATGATAATAGAATAATCATTCTGCTCTTGATCAGCTAAACTTTCTTGGAGAAGAATACTATTTGTTAGGTACCTAATGGAATCAAATCGAATCAAATCATTGAACAATGATAACAAATCAATTGAGAATTAGAGAATGATAACAAACAATTAGAGAATGGCACGATATCAATTTTCATACCATATGATATGCTAAGAATAGATAAAAAGAAATTGGAACTGTGAACAAAACTACGTAACAATACCCCCAAAATCTTACTGTAACTACACATACCATGCTAGGTTAAAGTGTCCCACATCAGTTTCAATCCCTCCCATAAAGCACAACTATCAGGAAAACAAACGAAGGCGACAGAGCTTGGTGATAGTAACAGGACCACACCTTCACATTAAGCTCAAGCAAATTGTGGACAGATTACTAATTTGCAAGGGGAATGTTACATGTGAATGAATTTCCATGCAAAAAGGGTGAACTGCAACATCCCCCTCTTGTTTATTTAAGTGGATCAATGATTCAACATATCTTCAACATATTTAAGTAGATGACTAATTTAAGTGGATCAATGCATCATCCATTGCCATTGTCAACATGTTTAAGAGATGCAAAACTTCAAGAATGCACCCACAATTGCCATTGATCAACATGTTCAACAATTTCTAGAGTAAACAAAACTCAAAAAAGATAAGTTGAATATCAATTTCAAGAGATGAAATTGGTCTAAATGTTCACCAATGCATGATCCACACGCAAAATATAAGCACAAAAATAATCAGAAATCAAGAAATGAATAATATAACATGGAACAGGCATTGACAAACATCCATTTTTATTTTAGTCTTGCAATGAATAAGATATATTTGTCTATTAAAACTATAAAGACACTGCATTGAGACACATATTGACCTCTTCACTTTATTCTACACTTTTTAGTAGAAATATCCTTTGTGATTTACATATTTCTTTTAAAAACCTCCATAGGTTGTGTTCACTATCCTTCTAGATGATTTGTCAAGTGTTTCAAGAATAAATTTACATAAGATAAAAACAAATCACATAGACAACACAGTCGAAGATGACATAAACCTAAAGCATAGAAAATCATAGAGACAACAAAGTCGAAGAAGACATATTACCTTCAAAGTTTGAAAGTCTATTGACAATTTTTTGTGTGAAAACACCATCTTTATGCCACCAGCCCCAAATCAAAATTCTCATAAACTATAACTCCATTAGCTTATATCACTAAGATCAAATCAAGAAGTGATATTTGATATCAAATTCCAGAAAAATGCAACCCAAATGCAATGAACTTATGACCAATCTAGCTGCATCCGTTATATAAAGTAACAAAGAATTAGTAATAGAGACTAATGCATAAAATAAAATACCAATGACAGATACACACAGTATACAATTCCAATGATAGTTAAAGAAATAAACAATAAACAGTTTACAATTATAATAACCTATCAATTGTTGAAGGTTGAAGTACCAATAACAAAAAATTCAATTAAACCCTGGAGTTCACAACAAATATAAGTGGAAGGTGGAAAAAAATGAAAATTGAAATAAATAGGATAGCCAAAGGGGAAGATGGCTTACACGACTGGGGATTAGAGGAATGTGGCTAACCCAAACAAACAAATAAAATGAAAAACAGTATCTTTTCAAATACCTTGGTTTAAACTTCTGTGAAACCCATTAAGGTAGAAGATTATGAAGATAGTCATGGCTTCCCAAGGTAAGAAAAATGAACCATGGACAAGCAAAAAGAAGCACATTTTACTAGACTGTCCTAACTCCTAACATGAACCAGGGATCATGATGATTGTGAAGATAAATTCAGCTTTAGTTTTCAATTTTCGTTCTTCAAAAGCTGCAACTAATTCAGTACTAGAAGAACTGTAAAACAAAAAAAATAATTACAGTTGCAAAGGATTAGCATTCTCATTTGAAAAACTTATCTACCAAACCAGGGCAAATTTATTGATATACATGATACATATTGACAAATGAAGTCTTCGAGAAAGAAATGTATGAAGTGTAAAACATGAAGAATCTACGAATTAATATCTGGTCCAAACAGTAAATACCTGACACAGCTTCTTCAGCAACTTTAGAATGCTGCTTTACCATGTCTTCTTTGGCACTAATATCTAACAGAGCTGCAGCTAATTCGTTTGTAAGAGTCTTCACGTCAATACCCTTAGCTTTGAGACGACCCCCATGACTTCTGACCATTGATAACAGAGTTCAACTCATCTCACAAAATCAAAATCAACAAAATCAAAATCAAAATCAAAATCAAAATCAAATCAAAAACAGAATCAACAAAAACCCCCAAATCAAAATCAACAAAATCAACAAAAACAAAAACAGAACCAGAATATCTCATCTCACAAAAACCCAAATCAAAATCAAAATATTGTAAACCTATATTCCCAAAACATAAACATAAACATATCAATTGAAAAACACAATCAAATGAAAATCTAAACCCTAATAACCACAAAATCTAACCTATATTCCTAATTAACGATGAAGAAGGTGAAAAGGCTTACCAAAATCGAAAATGGAGAATCCCCTTCCTCACGAGATCCCCTTTTCTCACAAGAACCCTTTCTCACGAGAATCCCAAGATCGAAGAGAGAGAGAGAGAGAGAGAGAGAAAGTCGGTGGGCGATCGAAGAAGAGAATGAGCCGGTGGAGGAAATTTCACGAACGAGAGAGAGAGGAATGGTAACTGTTCTACAGTCAGTGAATAACATGTATAATACGTTTTGTTTTATATTGTTGCTACTATGAATATGAATCCATTAATATAAATAAATAAATGTATCATATAGAGGGATAGACCGTGGGTAACTATTGACAATAAAAAGCCGTCTATAATTATTGATGGCTAAGCCGTGGGTAGCAATTTCAAAAAATTCACATTAAGCTTTTAGCCTTATAGACAGTTTAGTCGTGGGTAATCCGTCACTACTCTCAAAAATTACCCACGGCCTTACGGCCGCGGGTAATTGTTCGTGGGTAATGACAGATTTTCTTGTAGTGGTATTGGATTCTTAGAAATGTTGATAGCACTCAAATTGTCACAAAATAAGGTCATGGTTCCTTGTTTCATGTTGTACTCCTCCAGCATCTGTTTCATCCAAACCAGTTGTGAACAACTACTCCCAGCAGCAATATACTCAGCTTCAGCAGTTGACAGTGAAACACAATTTTGTTTCTTGCTGAACCAAGAGATTAGATTGTTTCCCAAAAAGAAACAACCTCCTGAGGTGCTCTTCCTGTCATCAGCACTTCCAGCCCAGTCAGCATCACAAAATCCCATCAGTTCAGAACTTGAACTATGTGAATACATGATTCCATAGTCACTTGTGCCATTCACATACTTCAGGATCCTTTTGACTTGTGTCAGATGACTCATCTTAGGATCAGCTTGGTATCTTGCACATACTCCAACAGCATAAGTGATATCAGGTCTGCTTGCAGTTAAATACAATAGGCTCCCTATCATGCTTCTGTATTGACTCTGATCAACTGATACTCCTTGTTCATCTTTGGTTAGCTTCAGATGAGTAGCAGCTGGTGTCTTCTTATGAGCAGCAGATTCCATACCAAACTTCTTCACTATGTTCTTGGCATATTTACTCTGAGAAATGAAGATTGTATCTTCCATTTGCTTGACTTGTAATCCAAGAAAATAAGTAAGTTCTCCAACCAAACTCATTTCAAACTCTGATTGCATTTGCTGAACAAACAGTTTGACCATCTTCTGAGACATTCCTCCAAACACAATATCATCCACATAAATCTGAGCAATCATCAGACTCCCATTTTCATCTTTCACAAACAAAGTCTTATCAGAACCACCTTTTCTGTATCCTTGACCCACAAGAAACTGAGTCAGTCTGTCATACCATGCTCTTGGTGCTTGTTTCAATCCATATAAAGCCTTCTTTAACTTGTACACATGTTCTGGAAACTTAGGATCCACAAAACCCTTAGGTTGTTCAACATATACTTCTTCTTGCAGATATCCATTCAGAAATGCACTCTTCACATCCATCTGAAATAGCTTGAACTTGAGAATGCAGGAAACACCCAACAGTAGTCTTATGGACTCTAGTCTGGCCACAGGTGCAAAGGTCTCATCAAAATCCAATCCCTCAACTTGAGTATAACCCTGAGCAACCAACCTTGCCTTGTTTCTGACTACAGTACCACTTTCATCTGTTTTATTCTTGAATATCCACTTAGTGCCAATCACATTCAGCCCTTCAGGTCTTGGAACAAGATCCCACACTTCACTCCTTTTGAACTGATTCAACTCATCTTGCATTGCTTCAATCCAAAATTCATCAGTTAGGGCTTCTTTCACATTTTTAGGCTCAACCTTTGACACAAAACATGAATCAGTAGCAGCTGGTTCTGATCTCCTGGTTCTGACCCCTTGATCCAAACTCCCAATGATCAGCTCCTTAGGATGATCCTTCTGAACTCTAATTGATGGCCCTTTATTGGTAGGATCATGTTCTGGATGAACTTCTGCATCTTCAGACTCTGGATGCTTTTCTGCTTCTGAAGTTTGTTCTTCTGAGGCTTCAGACTCTGGAACTACTTCAGAACCATCTCTTTCTTTCTCAGCAGTCAGGTCATCAATCACAACATTAATGGACTCCATCACAACCTTGGTTCTGGAATTAAACACCCTGTAAGCTCTGCTGTTTACTGAATAACCCAGGAATATGCCTTCATCAGACTTAGGATCCAGCTTTCTCCTATTTTCTCTATCAGCCAAAATATAGCATCTGCTCCCAAAAACATGGAAATATTTGACAGTTGGCTTTCTTCCTTTCCATAATTCATACAAAGTACAAGTGGTTCCCTTCTTCAAAGTAACTCTGTTATGAATATAACAGGCAGTATTCATTGCTTCAGCCCAGAACATATATGGCAGCTTCTTTGCATGCAGCATAACTCTTGCACATTCTGCTAATGTCCTATTCTTCCTCTCAACTACACCATTTTGTTGAGGTGTGATAGGTGCAGAGAACTCATGCTTTATACCTTCAGAGGCACAGAATTCTGAGAAACTCTTGTTTTCAAATTCTTTGCCATGGTCACTTCTGATTCTGACTATGCCACAATCTTTTTCTCTTTGTAATTGAACGCACAGGTCTTTAAATACTTCAAATGTATCAGACTTTTCTCTAACAAAGCTGATCCATGTGAATCTTGAGTAGTCATCTACCATTACAAAAGCATACCTCTTCCCTCCAATACTTTCTACTTGCATAGGCCCCATTAAATCCATATGAACAAGTTCTAGTACTTTAGTAGTTACCTGGTGAACTAATCTGGGATGAGACTTTCTTGTTTGTTTACCAATCTGACAATCACCACAAACACTGTCCTCATTGATCTTCAGATTAGGCACACCTCTGATAGCTTCAGTACTTAGGATTTTCTTCATGCCTTTCAGATGCAGATGTCCCAGTTTCTGGTGCCAGAGCTTGACTTCCTCTTCTGAGCTCATAAGACAAGAAGTCAGACTTCTTTCTTCTTCAGAAACCCACAAATAACAATTGTCTTTGGATCTGCAGCCTCTCATCTGAATCTTATCTTCCTGATCAGTAACAATGCATTCTTGCTTGTTGAAATTAACCTTCAATTCTTGATCACAAAGTTGGCTGATACTGATCAGATTAGAGGTTAATCCTTCCACCAGTAGCACATCATTAAGTCTGGGCAAGCCTTCTCTGATCAAATCTCCAATACCCAGAATCTGACCTTTTACACCATCTCCAAATGTCACATAACTTCTGGAGTATGATCTGATATTGCTCAGTAGCTTCTTCACACCAGTCATGTGCCTTGAACACCCACTATCAAAATACCAGTCTTCTTTTGAGGTAGCTCTCAAAGAGGTATGAGCAATCAGGCCTACATTCTGAACTTTGGGCTTCCACACCTTCTGAACATTGTGACTGACAGTAGCTGGTTCAACTCTTCTATATTGGAAGTGTTCAGGGTAACCATACAATTTAAAGCAGAATGGTTTGATATGCCCTCTCTTTCCACAATGATGACAGACCCATGGATGATTCCTCCTCCTTCTGTTTCTGAACAATTTCTGGGGTTGCTTCTGAGGTAGCATCTGAACATGTTTCTGACCTTGCATCTGAACATACTTCTGACCTTGCATCTGAGGTCTCTTCTGAGCTTGCATCTGGGCTTGTTTCTGAGGTCTCCTCTTTGATGTTCCAACCATAGAGTCATGATTTTGAGTAGCAGGAACAAAACTCATCTGTTTAGGAATCTGAGTCTGATCAACAAAACCTAAACCAGTTTTTCCTTGTTGCTGATTCCCCAAAATGTCCTCCAACTTATCAGTAGCAGAATTCAACATCTTCACTTGCTTTTTCATTTGATCGAGTTGGGAGTTCAGTTGCTTCACTTCTTCTTTTAAATCTGAATTCTGCACTAACAGTTCACCTTTTTCAGCCTCCAGTTGAAGAATAGTCTCCTTCTGATCCAAAACTTGTTTGCAAACCTCAGCACTTCTGGTATACAGCTTCTTGTAGTTATCAGCTAATTCATCATATGAGGTTTTAGCAGCTTCAGACACATATGAGGCTTCAGACTCTGAGTCAGACTCTGAAAAGGTCTCAGACTCTAAAACAGCTTCCTTCTTCAAGATAGCTCCTGACCTCACAACTAGACCAGTATCACACATATCAGATTCACTAACATCATCATCTTCAGAACCATCATCAGACCATGCAACAGCTAGGCTCTTCTTCTGCTTCTTAAGAAAAGTAGGACATTCAGATTTGATATGCCCATAGCCCTCACACTCATAGCACTGCACACCTTTGGCTTGGTTGCTTTTCTCCTCAGACTTGGTCTTCTTCTCATCAGTTTGTTGCTTCTTGTTATTGAATCTGAAGTTCTGACCTTTGGCTTTGGCTTTTCTGTTAACATTCTTCAGAATCTTGTTGAATTGTTTTCCCAGCAACACAAGAGCTTCTGATAAGTCATCCTCTTCAGACTCTTGTTGATCATCAGCTTCAGAATTTACACTAAAAGCTACACCTTTTCCTTTCTTCTCAGTCTGTTTACAAAAGGCAGTTTCAAAATTGAGTAGTGACCCAATCAGCTCCTCAACCTTCATAGCAGAAATATCATGAGCCTCCTCAATTGCAGTGACCTTCATATCAAACCTTCTAGGCAGGGACCTGAGGATTTTCCTGACTAACTTCTCATCAGACATCTTTTCACCAAGAGAGTCAAAGGAATTGGCCATATCCAGCACATTCATGTAAAAATCCTGAATGGATTCATCCTCCTTCATCTTCAGGTTCTCAAACTTGGTGGTCAGCAACTGTAATCTGGACATCTTCACCTTAGAAGTTCCTTCATGAGTTGTCTTTAAGATTTCCCAGGCCTCCTTTGCAACAGTGCATTGTTTGATAAGTCTGAACATGTTCTGATCAACACCATTAAAGATAGCATTCAAAGCTTTTGAATTTCCCAGTGACAGATCATCTTCAGCTTTGGTCCATTCCTCCTCAGGCTTCAGAACCTCAGTCTTGTTACCATCTTTGTCTGTATACACAGGATGATCCCAGCCTTTAATCACAGCTTTCCAAGTCCTGCTGTCAATAGATTTTAAGAAGGCACACATCCTAGACTTCCAATACTCATAGTTTGTGCCATCTAATAGGGGTGGTCTATTGACATAGCCTCCTTCTCTATCCATGCTTGCCAGAAATAAAATCCTCTGGATCTCACCCAATTTACAGGCAGGGTGCCTGCTCTGATGCCAATTGAAATTCTGGCCAGGCAAAACTAAGAGAATACCAGGTTCTGAACCAGACAGGTTCTGAACAATATGCAGGGCACAATAGATCGCAAAACAGAGCACAAGTAAACACAATACAAGAGCAGAAAATAAAGTGCAGGAAAGCTAAAGAACACACAAGGTTTGTTAACCCAGTTCGGAGTAAACACCTCCTACTCTGGGGGATACCAATCCAGGAAGGAAATCCACTATTGGATTTAATCCTTAAGACTCAGACACTGACTCCCAGTTCTTATCCCAAGCAATTAACCTCCACCTAGTAAGACTTCTACCCAACTCTGAGTAATAGAAACCACTATCTTCCTATTCAAGTAACTAAACCCAGTTACTGAACCTCTTAACTATAACACTCTGTTTTTAAGAAAAACTTCAAAAACACAAAGACTTCATTCGTACCTAAAGGCTTAGAATGAATCACAACTCTCTAAAACTCTAAACCAACTCAAAACATATGAGTGGTGCACAATAAACTCTAAGTTAAAACACAGACTCAATTTTCTGATTTTCTAACTCTCTAAATCGTATGTTGAATAGCAGCAGCCCTCCTCCTTATATAGCCTTCAGTCTTGCAAAATAAAACTAATCTTCTGATTTGATTTGTTACAGAAATAAGATTGGTCCAATAATGTAACAAATAAAACTGTACTGAATCTTTTAAAGATTATAACAGGAAAATATGAATTTCATATCTTTGAACCAAATCTTCAATAAAATCTTCTTCAAATAAATCAGCATTCTAGAAGCAATACATGTGAATAATTCCTTGATCAATCTTGCAAAGATTCATGCCAAAACAATTCTGAAAACCCAGCTTCTGATGAGGTCAACAAAAGTCAACGCTGGACTTCAGAACCTGAATCAGCTTCTGAAGTGCTACAGTGCTTCTGATGAGCATTCAGCTTCTGATCTAATTTTGAGCTTCTGAACAGCTTCAAAATGAAAGACTTCCAACTGAAGAAATGTTCTACATATGGAGATGCTTCTATTCAATACCTTGGTTTTGCCAAACAATGCAGCCAACACCAAAATACTCAACACATGGTACTTGGCTTATCGTTCTCATAAGCCACCTGTAATTGTTGGAGAACCAACACTATAAACTTAAGTGAAACTATGATTGATAAACCATTCCTGTTACTTTGTATCCTAATGTGAATACAACTATAAACTTGATTCTCAAGCTATAACTCTTGTTTTCCTATCAAGGAATTCGGCATATCGTTGTCATAAGCCGCTATAAGAATTTACCTATTCGATAAACCTCAATCCCTACATTTCCAAGCCTTGCCCAATTCTTGCTCTTACACTTTTATAACCATGGGAAGCATTTAGAATGAGTTAAAATGGTGGGTTAAGTTTCCAAAATGTATTATAAGAAATCAGTTGCAAAAAAAAACCATGCCCGCGCGCACCAGGACCCCCAGAACAGCTCAACTAGGTTGTGCTGTCCTGGCTTGGTCGCTACAAGCGCCCCCATGGTCGCTACAAGCGCCACTGGTCGCTACAAGCGCCAGTGTGGTCGCTACAAGCGCGGGTAGGCAGGGAAAAATCCTGCATGGTCGCTATAAGCCACTACAAGAAAATCTGTCATTACCCACGAACAATTACCCGCGGCCGTAAGGCCGTGGGTAATTTTTGAGAGTAGTGACGGATTACCCACGACTAAACTGTCTATAAGGCTAAAAGCTTAATGTGAATTTTTTGAAATTGCTACCCACGGCTTAGCCATCAATAATTATAGACGGCTTTTTATTGTCAATAGTTACCCACGGTCTATCCCTCTATATGATACATTTATTTATTTATATTAATGGATTCATATTCATAGTAGCAACAATATATTTGTTTATGATTTTGGCTCCAAACTTTTTCCCCAATCCCAAAATTTCAATGATTTGGGCTCCAAAAAATTTGCCAAAGCTCAGACAAATAAATTTTTTTAAGAATTTTTATTTTTTAATATAATATATTTTTTTGTTTTTTTAGATTTTTATTTTGACAAGTTATTTTGATTTTTACTAGAATTATAAAAAATAATTATTTACTTTAATTATATTAAAAATAAATAAATTCTTTTAAGAATTTTTATTACATCTAATCAATATTAAATTATTCACTATTTTTATAAGATTAATTTAACACACTGAGGATTTAAATTTTTTCTACATATGCATTCAATCAAATCATAGAGAGGTGTTTTAGAAATTAAACTACTAAAGTGATATTATGATGTGATTTGATTGGATGCATCAATAAAAAAGTTTTACAATATTTGTGTATACAAATTAAATCTTATTTCTAAAACAAATTAATTAGTTATATAACATACTCTATTTTTTAATTTTTATTTGAATTATTATTATTTAAAAATTTAAATAACTAACTCATATAGAAAAGCCTCTAAAAAACTCAAAATATTCTTTCAAAAAATTTATTTAAAAAAAGTAGAAATGAGATAATCAATATATAATATAATCTATCAAAAGATGGAAAAAAAATAAAAAACTAATCGAATATTTAAAAGAAAATGTTGTAAAGTAATAAAATAAATAAACTAAGCCCCTCAAAAAAAAAATACTAAGTAAAAAGGAGGATAGAAAGAAACTTGTCCAGATTTAACCATCAGAAAACCCTAAATCCCTTTCTCTCTCTCTCTCCAATTTCACCACCAATCCATCACCATCGTAGAAAGAAGCTTGCCTCTCGCCATCTCCCTCCCGTAATCTCATCGTCGCTGCTAACATCCGGAACCGTCGCCCTCTTGTCATCTCGCCGTCGCCGCTGGCTATCTTTGGTATATCACTTCTAATACATTTGTTTTGGGTCTCTGATCTTTTTCCTTCTGAATTCTATGTTAAAAAATTGCTAATTTTCTTGGGCCACGACCCTTTTCTCAAGCTTTCAGCTTTAATAATTTTAATAAAGATTTTTTTCTCTATTATCTTTGGTATGTCGCTGCTTTTTGTGTTCTTCAGGGTCATATGGGTTTGGTTCTTGCAGATTTGTGGTTTTCTGTTTGTTGTGGTATAGTGTTATGTGTTGTGTAATAATGATGTTACCCTTTGGCTGGTATTTTGGGGGTTCTAGCTGCTCTCTATCAGGGAAAACCTTTTGGGTGTGTTTGTTTTAGCTGAAGTGATTGATCCAAAAGCTTGTCCTAAGTAATGTAAACAATGTCTTATGCTTTAACTTTCTATTGTATTAAAATACGAGGTTTATTTGAAAGAACCAAATGCTTAGTTGAAGTGATTGATCCAAATGCTTAACTATTGCTCTGTTATGAATATGAAGATTTGTTCCCAATCACATGTTTCGAGTTATTTAATTTACAACGAGGTTTATTTACTGAAACTAACTAAATTCATTAAGCACTTTTTGATTTTCTTCATATTTTTTTATTTGTGTTTATGGTTTGGTAGGGTTATTTGAACGTGTAGTATATTAAATTAAGAAAGTGCGATGTGACATTCCTTACTATTTTTCTCGAATCAGTTGGTTGAAATCTCTACTTTTAAGAGTAAGAATGGTTTCTCTCACTCTTTAACAATCCTATTTTTCTTTTATTTTGCCTATCTTTTTGCATATTATATGCTCCTTTACTGTTGTTATATAAACAATCATTGATGTAGGTTTTTAATTTGTTAGCAATACTAATACTTTGCTAAAAAATATAGTTAATTGTGTGTAATTATGTGAGAATATTACAGAAACCCCTATGCATAAAATACAACCAGTTTTACTATGCATCTGATTTCTTTTATAAACTGAAGTGTGTGCTTTGTGTTTTAATTTACTTGTTTATTTGCAATCATTTCACTATGTTATAACTTCAATTTATTTTCAATATTATTTTCTATTGTTATTTTTATTAATTGTAGAAAGGGTACAAATGGATTGGTGGACAAGATGCAACTATTAAGGCTATGTGAGAATTTAAAGCTAAGGAACTACTGAGAAAGTGCGCGAAAAACCAAAATGGATTACTGAAGTTGTATGAGCATAACTGATTGCACAGTGGGAAGATGAAGATTACCTGACATTAAGATGTGTGCCAAGCACAAATCGTCATTCCGATATTCTTCCCACGGCCCCGAGGCCCTTGGTAAGTCGTGGGTAATTCTGACTACCCACGGCTTTTTGCACTTACCGACGGCTTTTGCCCCTGGGTAATGACAGATTTTCTTGTAGTGAGCGACAGCTCGTCGCTACAGACCATGACAGCACATTCATGTGTAAAAATGCGATTTTCACCATTTTTGCGTATTCAAGGATACCCAAGCTTCCTAAACATGTTAAAAACGATTTTCCTTCATAAAACAACAATTAAAAACATTTACAAGCAAGGATTTGGCAAGCAAGGAATTTAGGGTAAAACTCTAAACTTTCTATAACTTTTCCTATGATGAGTAACACACAAAACTCACACTAGGAGGGTTCTAAAACCCAAGATGAGCTCACCTATAAATGGTAGCAAGCTGGCTAAGCTCCAAACCCAAAACTTCAACTTGTGAAATCCTCTTTTTCTTGGTTTTTGCCTAGCTTTTCTTGTTCCAAGTTTCCCAAGACTTTGATTGCTTGAATCCCAAAGGTTTAAGGAAGAAATTGATGGATTAAGGGAGAAGATTGATGAGGGCGATTTTCTAGAGGGAGAGGAAAGAAATTTCAGATTTTTGGAGAGAAGAAAATAAGTGATAAATATGAAATTCTTCATATTTATCCTATTTTGAATCTTTCTCTCTATTTACAACTTTGCCACTCCAATACGATTAATTCCTGTAATACTGTTAAATGCCTCGCTTAAGTGGGTTATTACAATTATACTGGACAGTAGTTCTGATTGGATATGGAGGCGGTCTTGTTGCTGGAGTTGCATTGGGAAGCACTTTCTTTCCAGAGATATATGGATGGCTTAAAAGGATGTTCTGACTTGAAAGCAAAAAAACATATATTTCCTATGTATTTATGGTTTTCATTTGTTCAAATTTCATGTTGTTGTTGTGAATTGTGATTGCCTTTAGTAAGAGTATGCTTTGTATGTATTTTAATTGTTGTTGTTATGAAATATTATGAAATAAAGGAAGTCCATCCAACGAATTTGCAGATTCAGAAAAGGTGGGACACAGTAGTAAGGTTACTTGAAATACTTGTAAATAAATGAATTGTAATTTAGCTAGAGATAGATACAATTTCTTGTCAAAATGTCGTATAAATTGTATCTATCTCGTGTATCTCATTTACAACCTTTTTTAGTTAATATACAATTGTACCTCATGAGTATCAATATGCTCTTTATTTCTCCTAAGGCTTTGTTTGGGAGTTGGGTTTTGGAGGGGAGGGGAGGGGAGGGGAGGGGAAGGGAAGGTTTGTGGAGAGATAATCCCTTGTTTGGGAGTTTAAAAAAAACAAGGAAAGGTTTTGAAGGGTTTTGAAGGGCTTATTTGGTCCAATTTCAGAGTTCCCTCATATTGAGGGTTTTGGGGGGTTAAACATACAAATTGACAATTTTAACCTTTTTAAAATTAATAACGAAATTTATACCCAAAATAAATGAATTATTATGAAATAATAGGAAATATAATATATATATATATATATATATATATATATATATATATATATATATATATATATAGTGAAATTAATTTGTTATTATTGTATCAATTTTTTTAATAAAATTATAAAAAAAACTACAGATTTTTAATTTTTTTTCATATTTTTAAGATTTGTTATAATATTGGTAAAAAAAAGTCAAATTATTTTAAGAAGACAATGAGTATTCCTAAAAAAAAGGGTAGAATAGTAAAATTATCACATAAGCCATTCATTTCCTTTCCTTGTTGGTTTTTTAACTCCTAACTATGGAGAAGGTTTTCCCTCTTTTTCCTCTTCCCTCCCCTCCCCTCCCTTTCCCTCGTAAGCATTTCCTTCCCCTCTCCTCAAAACTTGCAAACAAAGCCTAAGGATATGACTTTCCTCTATTTGATGAATGTATATGAAATTGTAACCTCTGTTTGAAAGCATAAGTAAATTTTGATTGGTAACATTTTAGGCTAAGATAATTCAAATTAATTTTACTTTTCGTCATTTAAATTTTACTCAAAATTTATTTTTGTCCATTATCTTTTAAAAAATTCATTTTGGTACAAAACATATTCAAAAGCCAATAGAAAAAGTTGAAGTCCCCGTGAGCTTAGCTCAGTTGATAGGGACATTGCATAATATATGCAAGGACCGGGGTTCGACCCTGGACACCTCACTTCTCCATATTTAAAATGTGTGAGCTCCGGCCACTAGGCTACTAGTGTATTAGTCCATAAGTCTTAGTTTTGCGAACAAATATACCAAAATTGTTAGGCTAAACGTTGTGACCGAGATGCCCTAGTGTGTAAATTTTTTAATGTCTACAGTCATTTCATTTGTCTTCTACAAAAAATAAGACGAGTGTGTATCATCAAATAAAAGCTGACTCCTCAAATAAAGGAATTGGACCTTACACTTGAATCATAGTTGGGAGAGTTGGTATGTGAGATGCAACCATTAGGCATCCACATATCATATTACAATGCAATTGAAGAAAGAAGGAAAAAAAAAAAAACTAATTGGCTTATATTACATAAAGCAAATAAAAAAAGGAAAAACGAAATGGATATGTAGAAGGACCTAGCTAGTTTACTTAGTAATGCACTTCTTTTGTTTTTTATTTTAAATTTTTGAAAATCGTTTTATAAAATAGTTTTTAAAATTAATGTAACACCCATACTAACATTAACTAGTATATTAGCATGTGCGTTAAACTGATACTGGATACATTTAAAAATTTCAATAATAATATCATAACAGAATAAATACTTGTTTACTCGTTTGTACAATAATCCAATACTGATACAATACTTTTACAAATGTCCATTAAGCTCCTGGGCTGGTACACAACGAGCATTTGCACTCCATCCAGTACCTCTATGAAGATCTTCGCCACGAACCTCTGACTAACCTGTAACCCTGCACCAGAAGGAATGGGATGAGACATAATGTCTCAGTGAGCTCTACCCAACCTACTGTTTGGCAACCACAGGGAACCTAGGGTCGCCATGCCTACCTTGGCAATTTAGGGGAATTCTAGAAATCGCCAAGTCTTTAAACCTGTCTATGACTTTAAACCCTCCTGTAACTATAACTTATACGGCCTATAACCTTTGCTGTAGCTGTCTATAATCATAACCGTAATCTGTCTATAACTTTAACTTAGTGATCGAGGGGAAAACCTAGGACCACTTTCTGATAACAGTCTATGACTATAACTATGAGTTTCCTGTGACTATAACTGTAACTGTGACTTTTACTATAACTATGAAACATAAAACTTATAAGCAGTTCGATAGCAGTTTTATGTTAGCTGTTAGCGTTGAACAAACAGTTATCTGAGTTCATTTTACGGAGTGCGGCCCGGGTGGAGTAACCCCGAGGACAGCTCCCTATGAACCGGTGAAACTCCTATCATATCAGGCTATCACCGGACTCCCTATGAAAATTGCATGTGGATAACCCTCTCGGAGAAATCCCATCCGGCGTATCCCGGAGTCTGCTGAACATGCCTATGACTGTGAAACGTGCAAGCACGCCAATAACTTTGATCTTTAATTCTTTAATTTCTTTAACTTTAACGTATGAACGTATAATCTGTTACTTTGATTCTATAACAATACTGTAATCTATAACCCGTAATCTATAACCTGCAATCTATAACCTTGGCTTATCGTTCTCATAAGCCTCCTATAATTGTTGGATAGTCAACACTATAAACATGCCTATAACTATGATTGAAACATCACTCTTATTCTCATTGCTCTAAGCTTGCACATACTTAAATGAATGTAGGGACTTCACTTCAAGGAGATAATCCCATTACCAAGCCCTAAACATATCTATATAACTTAGGAGTACAAGTAAACATCTCCTAATGCCATGCCTATCCCTTACTCTTCCCTAATTCCAAGCCAAAACATCACGAAAAAGAAGCTGGGAATCTGCAAAATCGTAGCACGATATGGATAAATCGGAGCACGATTTTATGCGAAACTTCATTGAAAAACAGGACATAAAATCGTAGCACGATGCCCATAAATCGGAGCACGATTTTGGCTTCAGCAGCACTCATAATTTCACTTCCTAGGCTATCCCAAACATTCCCAAGCATCAATTAACTTAGGGAAATGGATTTTGCTATGACATATGAACAAGATAACACATACCAAAACATGTATTCACAAACCAATCAAGGGATTAAGGCATGGATCTATCAAAATAACCCATAATTCTATAAATTCAAACTTAAACAAAGTAGGGTTCTAAAACCCTCTAAGAGCTCACCTTAGATCAAAAGATTGCTTGCCAAGTTAAGAGTCCAAACCCTAGCTTCAAGCTCCAAATCTCTACTCAAGAGAACTTCTACTTCTTGGCTTTTTCTTTGCTCCAAGTTTCACCAACAAAGCTTGATTATCTTACAAAGATTTTGGGAGAAGTTGCTAGCTCAAAGGATGATGATTTGATGATGAAGGTAGAGGGGAGAATGGGGCGAAAATGAGGAGAAAAAGGAAGGGAAAATTTCAGATTTTATGAGGGAAAGAAAATGAGTAGAACTTGGCCAAAAATCCATATTTATCCAATAAGCTTTTCCTCAATAATTACAATTATGCCACTTCTTATTTTACTACTTTGCCATTGCTTGTAACCGAAGTTTCTAACACGTTAAATTGATACTTTTAAGCGGGATATTACACTCTACCCCCCTTAAAAGAAATTTCGTCCTCGAAATTTAGATAATCCTTATGAGATCCTGTAAAGATAAATTCTTTCTACCTCTTTCTTTACTATGAAATTTCCAATTCTTTTTGCTTATTGGGATTCCATGGCAATTCTAATGTCTGACATATAGATTAGTCATGCGTCTCGATTAAACCATATTGGTTAAAACTTGTTCTTTAGCCATGATTTTCATTTCTATAAACTATAACATATGACAATCTCCTTTCCGCCGAAAGATTTGGTGCATCATGCATAACTATTACCTGTAAAGACGCATGGTTATCTGAACCAACTTTTCCGTCTCATATGACTATGATCTCTGTTCGACATATTCCTTTCAAATCCAATTTAGAATTATTAAGTCTTGGATTTCACTTACCGAATTCTATCAGTTCTCTTTTTAATTGATCATTCTATATTACCCTGAAGACGTCGAGTCATTCTGATTTTCCTCAATTATTCCAACTTTCCGAGGAATCTATTACTTTACTTTTAATTCCAAAGAACTTTTGTCTTTAACTTTCGCCTCGCAAGACGACCTGTTACTGTTACATTCGTATCATTCTTCACATAGACTAGTCTTGCACCGCAAGGCATCTGATATCAAACATTCTCAAATGGAAATAAAGTCCGTTGCAAGTACTTTCACGATTTAATTACAAGGAGGTGGCCGTACTATTGGTACAAAATTCCTTTCTATCTGACATCCCGATGTAACTATTATCACAACCATGACCATTGTTTACATTTCTACTGAGGAAATCTTTAAAGTTCGAGAAACCTTATGAGCCACTCCTGCTCCAATTTAATTAATCAACGTTAACACGTAGCCAAAGATCTTAGGGCTTTCTCCTTTCTATGATTCTAACAATCTTATTTCAATTACGATATTCCTTACTCATGGGAATAATACTTGCTTTACCAATAATTTCAACTTATGAAAGTTTAGTACATGTGACGTGTAGCATAAGCCGTCTCACATACCGTCAAATAACATTATCCATAGCACATAGCTTCTATACACGAACGAGTACGTGTACACTCCTATCGGGTACACAGTACGCCGCCTCGTCATTGTCCAATTAATGGGACACCATACCTAATCAACTTATACTTGAGACAAAACCACGTCAACCAAGGTCACTCTCTTAACTTTTGATTCATACTTGTATTCTTCGAACATACACAATCCCATAACATAAATTATGGTTATATTCCGTTGGCGTTATAGCTTATTTTGTCCAAGGACATTCTCCGTTTTCCGAAAAGAAAAACTCTATTCTTTTTGTTATCAAAAGAACACTCTTAAAACTCTTAATCCTTTGATACATAACTTCAATTCACGTAGTCTTTTACTGTTAACTATGAGTACTCTTCTGATTTGTGTAAAACATTTCCTTCCTTTAACTGTTAACATTAAGTTCAAGAATTTCTGAACTCCTCTACCGAAATTGTTCAATAACAACAAACCTGTTCTGCTTAAGACTTTCCTGTTAAAACATTACCGACTGCGTACCACGGTTACCGATACATGTCACACGACTATAAATATGTTACACTACTATCTAAGTAGCATAAACTCTACCTGATCAGTATACATAATACTAATCATAACCTGTTACATGCGACATGCTAGCATAACGTGGATACGATGCGGAATAACTGCATGCCACTGTATAATTCCTCTTTGATTAAACTTACTATTCAAGTTAACTTTAAGTTACTGAGCTGAAACAGCTAGTTTACCGTATTAAATGTGGCCTCCTTTGTTAGGTACTTATTTTGCTGTAAACACATCCTTTTAAATTATCAAACTACTTCGATTCTCTTATCCCAATGAGTTTCTAGATCCGAGTCATCCCTCGACTTATCCCTTAAAATTCCCTGTTAGAACTGGTGATAAGTTCAAGTCATCACTGCTTATACATATTCTGTAACTTGGGATTTAATCTCTGAATACCTTTCCTGTAGTCCCTCTGACAAGGACTTCACAAACATCCTTTTCTCTAAACTTCAACTTTAATTTGTCTATTAACTCCTAATTGGATTACTTCTCCGCTGCGCAACTCTGATTTAAACAATTTACTTTGGGATGGAAATAACACACCACTATTACCCTCTAAAATCTCTTTAGCCAATCTTTTAACTTTATAACCTTGTAGTCACCACCCATGACCATCTTATCTTATAATTTCTCTTATGATTTAATCCACCTGTTCAACTTACTGATTGCTCGACGCTTGACTTTGCGTTTCCTTTCGAACATAAACATAATTCTTACTTCCACGAAATACACCGAACCCTGTAGACAATCTTTAACAATGAATTCGAGCCCAATGATGCTCCTATTAAAACAACTTACGTTCATACATTATTTACTTGTGGTAACTTCTAGAAACATTCTATGACTTCCGAAAATCCTCGTCTTTCATATACTTAATCGATTAATGAATCGAGTCTCATCCTGTAATTATCCGTAGGGATTTCACATCCACAACTTTTTCCAAAACACTTGGGTCCACAAAACTCTAACATAACTCTTACCAGCTCTCCTGTAAATTCAAACATGTGATACACCTCTTCGAATACCCGATTAATAAATCTGTAAGCTTCAATACTTAACATTTTCCATTGGATTCTTCTTATAACTTATTACTGTATTCATAATTCCATTCTAATCTCGTTATCTGAATAATTAGTCCATCTGACTTCTCGACCGTTGCCCTCTTCATGGTTTCAAACGATCCAAAGTATGTATTTTCTACCATCTTAACACATACCCACATAGTGTGATCTTTGTCGGCTTACCCGAATACGTATGCAAGGAGCCCATCGAAAGAGAATATAGAACTCCTTAACTTCAACCATACTTTAACTGTAACTTATATATAAGTGACGTTCTTCCTGTTGCCAGAGCCTCAAACTAGTTCTTAGCTAATTCCTGTTTAATCCTCGAAAGCGGTCTGCTATAATCCGACAACATAAAATTCCACCTTTACTTCATACCCTGAACGGGGTTTCCTTCACTTGTTGCTAAGCTTGCGTTTCTTCATACCAAGCATCTTGACGACCCACAGAAAGGAAGGTAATCTGGTTCATCTGTTCATTATTTCGCTTAATCCAAGTCGCTGGGTTTGGTAACACAATCCATTGCATCTGCAGCCGGAATTAAAACTCTACTCAACCCTTAACTTTAACTTTCCAAATTACGGTTCCCGTTAGGATTCCAAATCATTCTTCGGAGTATTCTATAATCCTTTACTCTACACATCTCCTCGGAGAAAGCATCGCTCAAGGATGCGTCCAACTAGTTAAGGTACTTGACCCTTCTCTTAAATACCTCTTATAATCCTGAAACTATGCCATTAACAGGCTCAGTCCCTTCACTGCTAGAGAACTATCCTTTGACATTAAACACTTTGCAAAATTCCGTCTTAGAATCTGACGTCTTAACCTTCACCCTTTGAACACTTCTTTCCTCCTTGGTCACATTCAGCTCTCGGATATTTGTCCTAACTGTCATATACTAGACTGAGTTGATCAGGCTCAACTAGACATGACATTTAGAACAACATCTGGAACCCAATGATTCCACTACTTTTATTGAATCTTAAACGACCCATGGCACGGTCTGAATCGACCTGCTCTGATACCAATTGTAACACCCATACTAACATTAACTAGTATATTAGCATGTGCGTTAAACTGATACTGGATACATTTAAAAATTTCAATAATAATATCATAACAGAATAAATACTTGTTTACTCGTTTGTACAATAATCCAATACTGATACAATACTTTTACAAATGTCCATTAAGCTCCTGGGCTGGTACACAACGAGCATTTGCACTCCATCCAGTACCTCTATGAAGATCTTCGCCACGAACCTCTGACTAACCTGTAACCCTGCACCAGAAGGAATGGGATGAGACATAATGTCTCAGTGAGCTCTACCCAACCTACTGTTTGGCAACCACAGGGAACCTAGGGTCGCCATGCCTACCTTGGCAATTTAGGGGAATTCTAGAAATCGCCAAGTCTTTAAACCTGTCTATGACTTTAAACCCTCCTGTAACTATAACTTATACGGCCTATAACCTTTGCTGTAGCTGTCTATAATCATAACCGTAATCTGTCTATAACTTTAACTTAGTGATCGAGGGGAAAACCTAGGACCACTTTCTGATAACAGTCTATGACTATAACTATGAGTTTCCTGTGACTATAACTGTAACTGTGACTTTTACTATAACTATGAAACATAAAACTTATAAGCAGTTCGATAGCAGTTTTATGTTAGCTGTTAGCGTTGAACAAACAGTTATCTGAGTTCATTTTACGGAGTGCGGCCCGGGTGGAGTAACCCCGAGGACAGCTCCCTATGAACCGGTGAAACTCCTATCATATCAGGCTATCACCGGACTCCCTATGAAAATTGCATGTGGATAACCCTCTCGGAGAAATCCCATCCGGCGTATCCCGGAGTCTGCTGAACATGCCTATGACTGTGAAACGTGCAAGCACGCCAATAACTTTGATCTTTAATTCTTTAATTTCTTTAACTTTAACGTATGAACGTATAATCTGTTACTTTGATTCTATAACAATACTGTAATCTATAACCCGTAATCTATAACCTGCAATCTATAACCTTGGCTTATCGTTCTCATAAGCCTCCTATAATTGTTGGATAGTCAACACTATAAACATGCCTATAACTATGATTGAAACATCACTCTTATTCTCATTGCTCTAAGCTTGCACATACTTAAATGAATGTAGGGACTTCACTTCAAGGAGATAATCCCATTACCAAGCCCTAAACATATCTATATAACTTAGGAGTACAAGTAAACATCTCCTAATGCCATGCCTATCCCTTACTCTTCCCTAATTCCAAGCCAAAACATCACGAAAAAGAAGCTGGGAATCTGCAAAATCGTAGCACGATATGGATAAATCGGAGCACGATTTTATGCGAAACTTCATTGAAAAACAGGACATAAAATCGTAGCACGATGCCCATAAATCGGAGCACGATTTTGGCTTCAGCAGCACTCATAATTTCACTTCCTAGGCTATCCCAAACATTCCCAAGCATCAATTAACTTAGGGAAATGGATTTTGCTATGACATATGAACAAGATAACACATACCAAAACATGTATTCACAAACCAATCAAGGGATTAAGGCATGGATCTATCAAAATAACCCATAATTCTATAAATTCAAACTTAAACAAAGTAGGGTTCTAAAACCCTCTAAGAGCTCACCTTAGATCAAAAGATTGCTTGCCAAGTTAAGAGTCCAAACCCTAGCTTCAAGCTCCAAATCTCTACTCAAGAGAACTTCTACTTCTTGGCTTTTTCTTTGCTCCAAGTTTCACCAACAAAGCTTGATTATCTTACAAAGATTTTGGGAGAAGTTGCTAGCTCAAAGGATGATGATTTGATGATGAAGGTAGAGGGGAGAATGGGGCGAAAATGAGGAGAAAAAGGAAGGGAAAATTTCAGATTTTATGAGGGAAAGAAAATGAGTAGAACTTGGCCAAAAATCCATATTTATCCAATAAGCTTTTCCTCAATAATTACAATTATGCCACTTCTTATTTTACTACTTTGCCATTGCTTGTAACCGAAGTTTCTAACACGTTAAATTGATACTTTTAAGCGGGATATTACAATTAATATGATAGTGGCTATACTTTGAAGTTGCATGCCTCCAAAACTGTTGTTCCACTCCCTCTCATGTCAATATTTTTGTTAGGAAAAATAATACTCCCTCTTTCTCATTTTCCTTTTTTCTCAGTCTCAAAATAATTGTCACGTTAGAATATTAATGAAACATTTATTATTTTTTTACACTATTACCCTTTTTTATTAAATTTAATAAATAATTTGATCTTTAGAATAATATTTTTGCAGAATTAATTTTTTTCACTTTAGAATATCAATATCGACTATAAGCAATTTAACCTAACAAAAAAATTAATTCTGCAATTAAATTGTGAAAATCAAAACGAATAAGGAAGTGTCATATAGATGAAAGCCATACCTTGCTGCAATTTAAGGAAGACTTTATCATATCTATAAGTTTGCCTCATGGAATCCTCTAAGTAATCCAAAAACAGCATCTTGGAATGGCATTAAATGTGATGAGCATAAAAATCATCTATAACTTAGTGATTCACATTGATCTTAATAGAAGCCAACTCTAAGGTATGTGATTTGTATGTTGTTTAACTGTTGTTAGTGTGAAATATTATGCAAACTAGTTGGGGCAAGGTGGTCTTCGTCAAGATTAATTGAAAGACTTGTAACAAAGGTTCTGAATTAGTTGTAATTTACCGATTATTAAAGAGAGGAGAAATCAAACAAGGTAGGTCTCTTTAGGTTTGCGACGTCTTAAAACGAGTTGAATTTGAAAGCAATAGTGAAATTTAAATTTAAAATAATTCTCTTTAGGTTCCTCAGGTATCATTCTCATACACTCGTACTTATTATATTTCTAAACTTTACACACGAAACTGGAGAAAAAGTGATAGTTAAATAACCCAAATAATCAAATTTGTTACACATCATCTAAAATCCATGTTGTCACCCCTAGAAATATAAAATCCATGAGGAGAGCTTGTTAATGGAGTTTTTTTTTTCGGTCGTGGTGAGGTTGTGGTGATGATGACGATGAATATTGGTTTTTTATAGTGTCTTCTCCAATGGACCGGTTGTCGAGTGGTGATTGAATCCGAAGGAGTGTTAGATTAAGTCTTTGTTTAGGTGTTTAATTGGGCTCAGCTCTGGTGATGACAAATTGAAGTTATATTTTCAGGGTTTTGATCGGTGGGATGATTTTTTAGAGGGGTTATGGTGAGCAGTAGTCAGTAGGTAACTGGAATTAGTTTTTGTGGTCACTCGCGAGGAAGTGTGGGGGTTTGACCTTGTTTTAGGTGTTAGACTTTGGCTTTGGTGGTTAGATTTCTTATTGGTGTTGATGGTAGCCATCAATTTAGGTGTGGTCTGTATTAGTATTGTTATGATCTTCTCTTGAGTGTTCCGTCTATATACAACACCTTTGTTTTATAGTTTCTGTCTTGTGCAGAAATTTGGTTATTAATAAAATTTATCGTTAAAAATAAATTGTCTCCTACCGTATATATCTATCTATTGTCAAAGTATCACTAACAATATCAAAGAGTAATGATATTTACCTAATTATTTGATGACAACTTTTGTGACAACCTTATCTTTCTCTCTTCTTATTGGTTAAAAACAATAGAGAGAGAGAAAAAAAGTAAGAGAAAATAAAAACATAATACGTATAAATTCTGCTGTCAATATATGAGGATCTCGTTGTGGCTTGTAAGCATTTTTGTAACACTCTTTAAGAGTTGAAGTCTATCCTAAGAGCTCATGAAATTCAACTCAAAGTCATGGACCTTCATTTATCAATAAAAAATTTAAGTTCCACAAATTGTTGATTGAAATAATAGTAGTCAAAGTACGTAAAATCGAATATGAAGTCTGTGGATGATAGTAAAAGAATCCTCACTAAATGACAAATCATTAAATAGACGTTGTTTTTGACAAAAATCAAATAGACCTTGTACCATATGGGCCACGGAATTGTTGAAAGATATCATATTATGTTAGATTGAAGTCCTTGTATAAAATGCATGTGTTATGAAACTATATAGCATAACAAATAAAATGAAGTATGAAAACAGCACAAAATGTTGACTAGAAAACATTTTCATGTTACAAATGTCAAATGTCGTGTGACTTGGTATGTTTGTATATGCATTCAAATGAGTATAAGAACCACCTAATGTGTGTCTAGTATTTTATCTGTGAATGTTTCAGCTTAAATTATTAACATAAAATGGGGTTTGTGTGGTCTCTTGTTTTGTTAGTACAGTTTCTTTTCCTTTATTCATTGTACTCTTTCACAATTACTACATGTTTTCCTCAAATTCAGCCAAAGTGTCATCAATATGAAAGCCATGCCTTGTTACAATTTAAGGAAGGCTTTAACATCAACAAGAATGCCTCCGAGTACCCACTCAGTTATCCAAAAACAGCATCTCGGAATTCCAGCACAGATTGCTGCTCATGGGATGGCATTAAATGTCATGAGAACACAAATCAAGTGATTCAGGTTGATCTTAGTAGCAGCCAACTCTATGGTACAGTGGATGCAAATAGCAGTCTCTTTCGCCTTGTACACCTTCGAGTTCTTGATCTTTCTGATAATAACTTCAATTACTCTAAAATCCCATCCAAGATAGGTGTGCTTTCACAACTAAAATTTCTTAACCATTCTCTTAGCTTATTGTCTGGAGAAATTCCACCACATGTTTCACAGTTGTCCAAGTTGCGGTCTCTTGATCTAGGCTTCAGAGCTATTGTAAGTCCTAAAGGCAGTGTCGTCAATCTGTTGCAACTCAAATTGTCTAGCCTCAAAAGCATAATTCAAAACTCAACAAAACTTGAGTTCCTTTTTCTTAGTTACGTGACGATTTCATCTAATTTACCAGACACACTCACAAATTTAACTTCGTTGAAAGCAATATCTCTATACCGTTCTAAATTTATGGGGAATTTCCAGTTGGAGTATTTCATCTTCCAAACTTGAAAATTCTAGATTTGAGATTGAATCCGAATCTCAATGGTAGTTTGCCTGAGTTTCAATCTAGTTCACTGACAAAGTTAGGACTTGATCACACAAGTTTCTATGGTACACTGCCAGTATCCATTGGAAAGCATAGTTCTTTAATCTCCTTATCAATTCCAGATTGCCATTTCTTTGGATATATTCCTTCATATCGCTTGGCAACCCCACACAACTCATGCAACTAAGCCTTGAAAATAACAAATTTAGGGGTAACCCTTCTGCATCCTTGGCCAATCTTACCAATCTAAGATTCTTGGATATTGGTCACAATGAATTTACTATGGAGACCATCTCATGGATAGGTAAGCTTTCATCATTGATTGCCTTGGATATATCCTTGATCAATATTGGCAGTGACATCCCATTATCTTTTGCAAAACTCACCCAACTAGAATTTTTAAGTGCAAATGATAGCAATATAACGGGTGAAATTCCGTCTTGGATAATGAATCTAACAAATTTAGATACCTTGAGCCTACGTGCTAATATTTTGCATTGGAAGCTAGATCTGGACATGTTTTTGAAGCTAAAAAAGCTAGTTTTTCTTAATTTATCATTCAACAAACTGTCATTGTACAGTGAGAAAAGTTATTCCAATGTATCCGATTCACAAATCTCTGCAATAGGTCTGGCTTCATGCAATTTAGTTGAGATTCCAACATTTATAAGAGATCTCGGTGATCTAGAATGTCTTCTGTTGTCAAACAACATTATAATGTCGCTACTCGATTGGTTGTGGAAAAAATCAAGTCTACAAATCTTATCTGCTTTTAACAATTCATTGACCGAAGAAATATCCCCATCCATATGCAATCTTAAATCACTCATGCATCTTGATTTATCACTCAACAACTTAAGCGGAAATATTCCCTCATGTTTGAGTAACTTCAGCCAATCTTTACAAAATCTAGATCTAAATGTGAACAAATTGTCTGGCCTCATTCCTCAAACATACATGATAGGAAATGCCATTGAGATGATTTATCTCAGAAACAACAATCTGCAAGGTCAGTTGCCAAGGGCATTGGTCAACAGTAAAAGGTTAGAGTTCTTTGATGTTAGTTATAACAATATCAATGATTCATTTTCATTATGGATGGGGGATCTACTCGAGTTGAAGGTATTGTCTTTAAGTAACAATCAATTTCAAGGAGACATTAGGTGCTCTGGCAACGTGGCATGCTTATTTCCTAAGCTTCACATCATTGACCTTTCTCACAATGAGTCACTGGAAGTTTTCCATTGGAAATGCTACAAAGTTGGAAAGCAATGAAAAATTCCAACACAAGTTAATTACACTATGAACAACTGTACTCGTGGTCCAACAAGGCAGGACAACATCATACAACATTACATAACAAGGCAGGACAACATCATACTGAGATTAGAAGCTTTTTGGGTTTGGTTGGTTATTACAGGAGGTTCATATTAGGTTTTTTGAAGTTGCCTCTACCTTTTACGCAGTTAACTTGGAAGGGTCAGGCGTTTGTTTGGGATGCTAAGTGCGTCGAGACTTTCCAAGAGCTGAAGAAGAGGTTGATATTAGCGTCAGTTTGATTTTGCCGAATGTGAATGAGTCTTTTGTGGTGTATTTTGATACATCTAAGATGGGATTGAGCGGAGTGCTTATGCAGAACGAACAAGTTGTAGCGTATGCTTCGAGGCAGTTGAAGGTACATGAGAGGAGTTACCCAACCCATGATTTTGAATTGGCAGCAGTAGTATTTGTACTTAAGATTTGGAGGCACTATTTGTTTGGTTCGAAGTTTGAAGTTTTCAGCGATCACAATAGTTTGAAGTATTTGTTTGATAAGAAGAAGTGTAATATGAGGCAGAGGCGTTGGATGGAATTTCTTAAGGATTATGATTTTAAGTTGAGTTATCATCCAGGAAATGCTAATGTGGTAGCAGATGCGTTGAGTCAGACTACTTTGCATATGTCGGCACTTATGGGGAATGAATTGGAATTAGTGGAGCAGTTCAGAGATTTAAGCTTAGTGTTTGAGTTGATGCCGAATGGTGTGAAGTTGGGATTGTTGAAGTTGTCAAGTAATATTTTGGAGGAAATCAAAGAAGGTCAGAGAGTGGACTTGGAACTTGTAGATCGGTTGGTGTCGATTAATCAAGGTAAGGCAGAAGACTTTAGAGTGGATGAGAACGGAGTTATAAGGTTTTGTGATCGAGTTTGTGTACCGGATGTACCTGGACTTAAGAAAAGAATCTTGGAGGAAGGTCACAAGAGTAGTTTGAGTATTCATCCCGGAGCGACGAAGTGTATGAGGATCTTAAGAAGTTGTTTTGGTGGCCATGAATGAAGAAGGATATTGCTGAGTTTGTGTATGCTTGTTTGATTTGTCAGAAGTCTAAGATTGAGCATCAGAAGCCGTCTGGAGTGATGCAACCGTTGTTTGTTCCAGAATGGAAGTGGGATAGTATTTCGATGGATTTTGTTAGTGGTTTACCGAAGACTGTGAAGGGAAGTGATTCGATTTGGGTGATTGTTGATAGGTTGACGAAGTCAGCGCATTTTATTCCTATCAAGACCGGTATGTCTTTAGCGAAGTTGGCGGAGATCTACATTGAGCAGATTATCAGATTGCATGGTATTCCATCTAGCAGAATTCTAAGAACTTAACCCGGTGACCAGTGTTGGTCGTGCTTTGAAGCATAGTAAGACGTCCTTTTAATATAAATAAAATATTAAATTTTGTAGAGTTGAATTTTAATTAGGTTGATATGAGACCCTCATCTTAGATGATGATCTATAACTTATTTATCAATAGTTGTCGCGGTGATTTTCGGAGATCAAGCTATTGATTAGCGTTGACTCACTAATTTTAATTCACGACTGAACTTTTAATTTTTTAAAAGAAAGGTGGAAAAAAGTTCTAAATTACCACATTTTAAAAGATTAGGGTTCGGGGGTTAGTTACGTTTAGGGAAGGTGTTAGCACCCTAAACGTTCGTAGTACTCTACGAGAACCTCTTGATTTTATTTATTTATTTTGGCTATAACTTGCTTATTTTAATTTTCAGAGACAGAATTAAAGCAGTGAAAAAAGAAAATATTTTTTTTATATTTTTTATGATTTGGAAGGACAAGGTCCTCTGCCTACGTACCCGTGAGGGATCAAAACCTCGTAGTTCGGGGTAAAAATACCGTTTGATTTGTTTAGGTGTTTTTTAGTCTTTGAAAAAGGTTTTAAAGATAAAATAAAGGCCAATTGGCAAAAAATGAGATTGGTTTGTGTTTTTTATTTTGAAAATGATTAAAGTGTTATTAAAGTGGATTAATGGTTATTTAAAGAAAATAAAAGAGAAAAAAGGACACCTGATTGAAAATCAAGGTTTGATTAAGAAAAGATTTTTTTGATTTTGATTATTTGCATTTTTTGTTTTTAATTAGCTAAGACTAAAAACGTAATAAAGGCTAAACGCGAGGAATTTTCGTGATGACGTTGGATCACCACGAAATCCCTTTGAAATTAAACTAACCTAATATTTTTGTATTTTTCTTTCGTAAAGCGGAATAAATAAAAATAAATAAAAGACATAAAACAGAATAAATAAAGTGTGGTGTCGGTGCATATTCTCATTTATTTTTGTTACATTGATCCTAAGTACATTCTAATAAAATGAAAATAAAAATGACAAAATGATAAACAAGGAAAGAAAAAAACAAAATTGCAAAGGTATGAAAATAAGTATGCTAGAATAAAACTAAAATGCATGAAATAAAATAAAAATAAAAATGCATGAAAGTAAAAGGAAAATAATAAGAAAAAAAATGCATGAAATCCTATAAGGTAAATGCAATGAAACAAAATGCATGAAAATAAATAAGAAATTAACAAGATAAAATGCTAGAAATGATAATAAACAAAAATAAAAGGGAAGAGGGGAGTGCAGCAAGCAAAATGGGGGCGGTTTTGTTTAGTTTGTGGGTGATGGAGGATACCGGGTGTTGGGATATTTGGGGAGAGGGCGTGAATGGTTTTGGTTAGGTTAGTGTTGTGTTGTTGTTGTGTTGGCGGCGGTTGTTGGTAAGGGAGTGGGTGAGTGTGGTTATGGTGGTGGAAACCGTGAGTTTGGGTGGTTGTTGTGATGAGGGAGGTTTGCGTGAGTTTGTGAGTGGTGGTGAGTGAGACGATGGTGGCCGTACGGTTTTGGTTGAGTGGTTTTGATGGTAGGTTGTGATGTTATGTGGTGGAGGGAGCTGCTTGTGTGCTGATGATTTTTGTGTAGTGTTTGAGTTTTTCTGTTGGTAAAATTGGCTCTCCCTTTTAATTAAGCAAATGCCAGTTAATGATAATCAAAACAAATAATGGACAATAAAGCGGTTTAATTGACACATTAAAACAAAAAAAGTCTCTGATCCAAAGTCTCCTCTAAAAAGTCAGATGTTTAAAAAAGGTAAAAAAAATAAAAAAAGGAAGAAAAAATTAATAATAAAAATGCTAAATAAAAATGACAAAAATTATTTAAAAGAATAAAAATAAAGATAGAAATAAAAAAACCAAAAGACGGACTTGAATGAAATTAACAAAAATGAGGTATTTTAAAATACCTCTCTTGTCGAAATTTCGTCCGAGACGATGAAAAATTCCGAACTGAAAAGACGAGTAAAAAAGAAATTTTAGGTCAAAAATTGGGGTATGACAATAGTGTTTGTATATGAACTGAGTTTAATTTTTATAAACTTTTTTGAATAAACTTTCAATTTAGTCTATAAATTGTCATTATCTTACGAATTTAGTCTCTAAACTTTTAAAATCAACTAAAATGTCATTAAACTATAAGAAATACATCAATTTGGTTCTTCAGTTGACCGATTTATGAGAACCAAGTTGATGGACTAGAGTATACTTTAGGACCAAATTGATGTATTACTTCTAGTTTAAGGATTTTTTAGTTGATTTTAATAGTTATGGGACCAAATTGGTGATAGTGTGATAGTTTAGAGACTAAATTGACCGTTTATTCAAACATTTTTAGTGTAAGTTTTGAGGTCTAAACTCTAAGTTCGTCCTCTTTGGCCCTTTAGCCAAGCCTTGCAACCACCAGTACCCCAACTAAAACAATTATTTCCATTTTTAGATTAAAAAACTCTATCAGAGAGGAAAAGTTGAAAGCAAATTTGATTTTGCTTAAACCAGAAGTCTCAAGCCCAAATGCAAATGACAAAGATGTAAATTCAGTGCATATTATTATATATGAAAGTTTTCCACTATTTTTTAATAAAAAATGTTTCCAATTATTATTTAATTCGTTAAAGTTAATTTACATTGAGTTGTTAAGTTTATTACGTAAAGTAATAATAATATAAGATAATAATATAAAATATTTCAAATTATTAGTATATTCTTAAATATATAAAATATGTGATATATAGACTTATGGATGAATAATTTATGAACATTTTTTTTTTGAGCAAAATTTATGAACATTTTTATCATAGGAAGTACCGTAAATTATAGATAGCGTGGGGTAACCAAACTCCAGTAGATGAATCCGAAAAAACTAGATTAAAAAAACCTTCATTATGCAATCATGTTGTCTTTTATTGCCTGTTAAATTAGAAAACTGTCCAACGTTGCTATTTTATTTATATGGTCACAATAGAACAAAAAGCATTCTGGATCTTTTCTGTCAACTACCATTAATAGTGTAAATTTTTTTCATAGAGATATATCCAATTAAATCATAATATAACATATACCATTTTCCTATTTTTTTTATTTTTTTATAAACTTTAGAGCATGCAGAAACATCATTATAAAGGAAGGTGAACAAGTGATAATCTTTTCACTTTTCCGTATGGTTTAAGTGCTGTTGTATGACCTTAAACCTGTATCACCAGGAGACTGCCCTACTTGTAGTTGATTATTGTTTTAGAGATCTCTTTGAAACTTTCATTTCATTTTTTGAGCACTTTCATCGATTGCCTGTTAGTTCATTTGTATTTTTAGTTGCTTTTGGCTACCAATTTCTTGCTGGTATCAGCCCTGAAATATATGAGAATCATAATAATTGTCTATAACATCCACTGATTCTAGTTTATTTCTTCTAACATTGCTTTTTGAGCCTTAATTCTCTTACATGGTTGCTCGTGTAGGTTCGTGCTGTTATGGAAAAATACCCTCCTTATCAATCAATTTTCGCCAAGTTATCCTATGGAGAGAGCCAGATGCTTGACAAGGCATTCTATGAGGAGGAGGTCAAGAGGCATTGCTTAGCATTTGAGCAACAGGTTAATTTTTAACATTTCATAGTATCGTAATAGTTGAGAACAAGGATTTTGGTGCTGAATTGCTTGAGGGATTAACTCTCAGCCTTTTGTATTTATAATAAGAATCTGTACAAAGTAAATCCCATGATCATAGAGAGTAAATCTGGCCTAATTACATAAGAGATATTTACAAGGAAATAAAGATAATATAAATAAGGAGATAATATCTCAGTCAATGATACTATTTATCACGCATATCTCAACAGTAATTTTGGTCCACAAAGCTAATCAGTTTAAATTTGATTGGTTGCTGGATCTTTTTTAATAAGTGATAAGAAATGGAAGAATCATTACGCTGGAAGGAAATTGATTGGCTTAAATATAAATGTTTTTATGTAGGGTGGTATGTCTTATTCATTCACTAAGCCATCCTAATTTGTCTATATTTGCAGTTTCACTATGCTGTGTTCTTCGCCTATATGAGGTTAAGGGAGCAGGAGATCAGAAATCTTATGTGGATTTCAGAATGTGTGGCTCAGAATCAAAAGTCGAGAGTTCATGACAGTGTTGTCTTCATATTTTAGTCTGATTACTCATTGTTATAGCTTGTATGTTCGTTTGGACAAATTGTTGTGTTCCTGCATTCTACACCTGAGTTGCCGATCAGTAGAGACTAGACAATCACTGCTTAGAAGATTGTGATACAAATAAGTAAAATCTTACGCTGATGAAATCTTCTGTAATATAGATGGGAGATCTTTTGTCAAATTTGATTAAATTATGTTCAGATTCAAAAACACTTATATGGAATTTGTATGTTGTGAATTGTGATATTTGTAATAAATCTTCTTATGGAATAAACTTTGATAGATTTGTTCAGGCATTGCTTTCTTAATGTCTTTCTTCTATAGTTTTTTACTTGATTAGCTCTCGTTGCCTAGGGTCTGTTTGGGAGAAATGGAGAGAATGGCGGGTTTTGGAATGAGAGAACTTTGAGCATTTATTTTCCCTCATTAATACAAAATCCTTTTCATTTGAGAGAATTCAAAAATTATATTGAATGAAAATTTTGTAGTGTTTAAATATCAATCTCTAAAACAAAATGTTAGATTTCTATTTAGTTTATTCTCTCCAAACTATCAAAAAGACCCCCCACTCATGGTATGAAACTAAAGCATTGGGATGCTACTTTTCCCATCTCACTACTAAAATATCTTACATTTTTCCAAAAGTATATATACATTAGGATAGTACTAGTCCCTATATACAAGACCCTTTTGTCAAAATCAAGCGAATTAAGAAAATTGATATTTGTATTAAAGTTGTTTGTAATCACTATTGTTTTTACAATTTTATCTTTGAAGAGAGAAAGTTAGTTTATGTTTTCAACATGTTATTTATTGTTGATTGAAGAAAAAAATGTATAATAAATAGGGGTATGTAGGTAAATAAATAATTAATGTAGTTGAAAATAGCAAAGAAGTCTTATTCTGATTGTTTTATTCTGATTATGCACATGCTTAACTTTACAAAGCGATTATCAATAATTTTGTGCAAGCTCTTAAATAGATAGTCAGTTCTAGATTGATGTTTTACGCATACAACCAAATAATAAAGTGTTGAGTATATGAAAGGAGAAAACAAATCGTTGTGTCTAATAAGAAAATAATTTCATAGGAACAATTGACTAAGTCAATATATTAAATTGTTTTCCAAAAATGCAAGTAGCATGAAAATCAGAGAAAATTGTAGAGAATAGAAAACAAAAACTATGAATGGACAGAAAATGAAATTTGTGGAAAATAATTGATAATGAAGAAAGCCTCACTACATGATAAAACATCAAATAGACCTTGCGTATTGGATTGGCCACATAATTTGATAAGAGACCAAATTATGTTATATAAGAGTCTTGTATAAAATGCATGCGTCTGAAATAAGTACAATAAAGATGAAATAAAATTGTAGAATCAACTATAAGAGCCAAGATTCAAATACCTTTATGGAATTTAAACAATAATGGAGACAAATTTTTTTTGGAGTTGATCAAGTTAGCCTTTCCAATGGGCTAAGCCAAGATATAGACTTGTGATGTTAGTCCTAAACCAAAATCACGGTCAAGGATAATCAAGTTCACTGCATTCCATTCCTTTAGTATAAGAACCACTTAGTATGTGTCTAGCATTTCATCCAAAACATTCAGTTCAAAATATTAAGATACAATGGTGTTTGTCTGGTCTCTTTTGTTAGTAAAATTTCTTTTCCTTTATTCACTTTTCACTTTCACATTTACTACATGTTTTCCTCAAATTCAGCCAAAGTTCCACAAATTGTTGATTGAAATAATAGTAGTGAAAGTACGTAAAATCGAATATTAAGTTTGTGGATGATAGTAAAAGAATCCTTACTAAATGACAAATCATTAAATAGACCTTGTTTTTGACAAAAATCAAATAGAGCTTGTACCGTATGGGCCACGGAATTGTTGAAAGATATCATATTATGTTAGATTGAAGTCCTTGTATAAAATGCATGTGTTTTGAAACTATATAGCATAACAAATAAAATGAAGTATGAAAACAGCACAAAATGTTGACTAGAAAACATTTTCATGTTACAAATGTCAAATGCCGTGTGACTTGGTATGTTTGTATATGCATTCAAATGAGTATAAGAACAACCTAATGTATGTGTAGTATTTTATCTATGAATGTTCAGCTTAAATTATTAACATAAAATGGGGTTTGTGTGGTCTCTTGTTTTGTTAGTACAGTTTCTTTTCCTTTATTCATTGTACTCTTTCACAATTACTACATGTTTTCCTCAAATTCAGCCAAAGTGTTATCAATATGAAAGCCATGCCTTGTTACAATTTAAGGAAGGCTTTAACATCAACAAGAATGCCTCCGAGTACCCACTCAGTTATCCAAAAACAGCATCTTGGAATTCCAGCACAGATTGCTGCTCATGGGATGGCATTAAATGTCATGAGCACACAAATCATGTGATTCACATTGTTCTTAGTAGCAGCCAACTCTTTGGTCAAATGGATGCAAATAGCAGTCTCTTTCGCCTTGCACACCTACGAGTTCTTGATCTTTCTGACAATGACTTCAATTACTCTCAAATCCCATCCAAGATAGGTGAGCTTTCTCAACTAAAATTTCTGAACCTTTCTCTTAGCTTATTTTCTGGAGAAATTCCACCACAAGTTTCACAGTTGTCCAAGTTGTTGTACCTTGGTCTAGGCGCCACATCTATATTATTACATCCTAAAGGTAGTGCAGTCAATCTGTTGCAACTCAAACTGTCCAGCCTCAAAAGCATAATTAAAAACTCAACAAAACTTGAGATCCTTTTTCTTAGTTTTGTGACTATTTCATCTACTTTACCAGACACACTCACAAATCTAACTTCGTTGAAAAAACTATCTTTTTTCCATTCGGATTTGTATGGTGAATTTCCAGTTGGAGTATTTCATCTTCCAAACTTGAAATATTTGGATTTGGGATATAATCCAAATCTCAATGGTAGTTTGCCTGAGTTTCAATCTAGTTCACTCACCAAGTTACTACTTGAGCAGACAAGTTTCTATGGTACACTTCCGGTATCCATTGGAAAGCTTAGTTCTTTAGATATCCTATCAATTTCAAATTGCTATTTTTCTGGGTATATTCCTTCTTCGTTTGGCAACCTCACACAACTCAAGTATATATTACTTAGAGATAACAAATTTAGGGGCGACCCTTCTGCATCCTTGGCCAATCTTACAAAACTAAGTGTCTTGGACGTTGGTTTTAATGAATTTACTATCGAAACCTTCTCATGGGTAGGCAAGCTATCATCATTACTTGTCTTGGATATATCATTAGTCAAAATTGGCAGTGACATCCCATTATCTTTTGCAAATCTCACCCAGCTACAATTATTAAGTGCAAGAAATAGCAATATAAAGGGTGAAATTCCAACTTGGATTATGAACCTAACAGATTTAGTTGTCTTGGACCTATACGATAATTCTTTGCATGGAAAGCTAGAGCTTGACACGTTTCTGAATCTCAAAAAGCTACTTGTTCTAAATTTAGCATTCAACAAACTGTCATTGTATAGTGGGAAAAGGTCTTCCCATATGACCGATTCTCGAATTCAATATTTAGAACTGGAATCATGCAATTTAGTTGTGATTCCAACATTTATAAGAGATTTGGTTGATCTGGTATGTCTTAAGTTATCAAACAACAATATAACATCTCTACCCAATTGGTTGTGGAAAAAAGCAAGTCTACAAAGCTTAGAGGTTTCCAACAATTCATTGACAGGAGAAATATCCCCATCCATATGCAATCTCAAATCACTCACGTATCTTGATTTATCGTTCAACAACTTAAGCGGCAACATTCCTTCATGTCTGGGTCAATTTAGTCAATCTTTAGAAAATTCCCTTGAGATGATTGATCTCAGTAACAACAATCTGCAGGGTCGGTTGCCAAGGGCATTGGTCAACAACAGAAGGCTGGAGTTCTTTGATGTTAGTTATAACAATATCAATGATTCATTTCCATTCTGGTTGGGAGAACTACCCGAGTTGAAGGTATTGTCTTTAAGTAACAATGAACTCCATGGAGACATTAGGTGCTCTGGCAACATGACTTGCACATTTTCCAAGCTTCACATCATTGACCTTTCTCACAATGAGTTCTCTGGCAGTTTTCCAACAGAAATGATTCAAAGTTGGAAAGCAATGAATACTTCCAACGCAAGTCAATTACAGTACGAGCCTTACTTGTTCTTGAGCAATGCAGGACGATATCTTAACGCAGAAGATATGTTTTATTCATTCACAATGTCAAACAAAGGGTTGGCAAGGGTTTATGAGAAGCTTCAAAAATTTTACAGCTTAATAGCCATTGATATTTCAAGCAACAAAATCAGTGGAGTGATACCACAAGTGATAGGCGAGTTGAGGGGTCTTGTTTTGCTCAACTTGTCAAATAATATGCTTATTGGCAGCATTCCATCTTCCTTAGGGAAGCTTCTAAACCTTGAAGCACTAGATATTTCTCTCAACAGTCTTTCGGGGAAAATTCCTCAACAGTTGGCACAAATCACCTTTTTGGAATACTTAAATGTGTCCTTTAACAATCTCACAGGTCCTATACCACAAAATAATCAGTTTTCTACATTCAAAGGTGATTCATTTGAGGGTAACCAACGTTTGTGTGGGGATCAGCTGTTGAAGAAGTGTATAGATCATGCAGGGCCTTCTACTTCTGATGATGATGCCGATGATGACGACTCTGAATCTTTCATTGAATTATACTGGACAGTAGTTCTGATTGGATATGGAGGCGGTCTTGTTGCTGGAGTTGCATTGGGAAGCACTTTCTTTCCAGAGATATATGGATGGCTTAAAAGGATGTTCTGACTTGAAAGCAAAAAAACATATATTTCCTATGTATTTATGGTTTTCATTTGTTCGAATTTCATGTTGTTGTTGTGAATTGTGATTGCCTTTAGTAAGAGTATGCTTTGTATGTATTTTAATTGTTGTTGGTATGAAATATTATGAAATAAAGGAAGTCCATCCAACGAATTTGCAGATTCAGAAAAGGTGGGACACAGTAGTAAGGTTACTTGAAATACTTGTAACAAAGGTAATAAATGAATTGTAATTTAGCTAGAGATAGATACAATTTCTTGTCAAAATGTCGTATAAATTATATCTATCTCGTGTATCTCATTTACAACCTTTTTTAGTTAATATACAATTGTACCTCATGAGTATCAATATGCTCTTTATTTCTCCTAAGGCTTTGTTTGGGAAGTTTTGGAGGGGAGGGGAGGGGAAGAGAAGGCTTGTGGAGAGATAATCCCTTGTTTGAGAGTTTAAAAAAAAACAAGGAAAGGATTTGAAGGGTTTATTTGGTCCAATTTCAGAGTTCCCTCATATTGGGGGTTTTGGGGGGTTAAACATACAAATTGACAATTTTAACCTTTTTAAAATTAATAACGAAATTTATACCCAAAATAAATGAATTATTATGAAATAATAGGAAATATAATATATATATATATATATATATATATATATATAGTGAAATTAATTTGTTATTATTGTATCAATTTTTTAATAAAATTATAAAAAAAAAACTACAGATTTTTAATTTTTTTTCATATTTTTAAGATTTGTTATAATATTGGTAGAAAAAAGTCAAATTATTTTAAGAAGACAAGGAGTATTCCTAAAAAAAAAAAGGGTAAAATAGTAAAATTATCACATAAGCCATTCATTTCCTTTCCTTGTTGGTTTTTTAACTCCCAAATAAGGAGAAGGTTTTCCCTCTTTTTCCTCTTCCCTCCCCTCCCTTCCCTTTCCCTCGTAAGCCTTTCCTTCCCCTCTCCTCAAAACTTGCAAACAAAGCCTAAGGATATGACTTTTCTCTGTTTGATGAATGTATATGAAATTGTAACCTCTGTTTGAAAGCATAAGTAAATTTTGATTGGTAACATTTTAGGCTAAGATAATTCAAATTAATTTTACTTTTCGTCATTTAAATTTTACTCAAAATTTATTTTTGTCCATTATCTTTTAAAAAATTCATTTTGGTGCAAAACATATTCAAAAGCCAATAAAAAAAGTTGAAGTCCCCGTGAGCTTAGCTCAGTTGATAGGGACATTGCATAATATATGCAAGGACTGGGGTTCGACCCTGGACAATTCACTTTTCCATATTTAAAATGTGTGAGCTCCGGCCACTAGGCTACTAATGTATTAGTCCAAAAGTCTTAGTTTTGCGAACAAATATACCAAAATTGTTAGGCTAAACGTTGTGACCGAGATGCCCTAGTGTGTAAATTTTTTAATGTCTACTGTCATTTTATTTGTCTTCTACAAAAAATAAAACGACTGTGTATCATCAAATAAAAGCTGACTCCTCAAATAAAGGAATTGGACCTTACACTTGAATCATGAGTTGGTATGTGAGATGCAAGCATTAGGCATCCACATATCATATTATAACGCAATTGATGAAAGAAGGAAAAAAAAAACTAATTGGCGTATATTACATAAAGCAAATAAAAAAAGGAAAAACGAAATGGATATGTAGAAGAAGGACCTAGCTAGTTTACTCAGTAATGCACTTCTTTTGTTTTTTATTTTAAATTTTTGAAAATTCGTTTTATAAAATAGTTTTTAAAATTAATATGATAGTGGCTATACTTTGAAGTTGCATGCCTCCAAAACTGTTGTTCCACTCCCTCTCATGTCAATATTTTTGTTAGGAAAAATAATACTCCCTCTTTCTCATTTTCCTTTTTTCTCAGTCTCAAAATAATTATCACGTTAGAAAATTAATAAAACATTTATTATTTTTTTACACTATTACCCTTTTTTATTAAATTTAATAAATAATTTGATCTTTAGAATAATATTTTTGCAGAATTAATTTTTTTCACTTTAGAATATCAATATCGACTATAAGCAATTTAACCTAACAAAAAAAAATTAATTCTGCAATTAAATTGTGAAAATCAGAACGAATAAGTCCTACATCATCAAGTAATTTGAAAAATCCTAATCAGTTTGATGAACATCCCTGAAAATTATTATCAATAATATATGCCTAGTATTTTATCTCAATGTTTCAGTTTAATATAAAAGATTAAGATAGAATGGTGTTTCTGTGGTCTCTTGTTTTTTTAGTACAGTTTCTTTTCTTGTACTCATTGTTGTCTCTCATAATTACTACATGTTTTCCTTTAATCCAGCCAAAGTGTCATATAGATGAAAGCCATACCTTGCTGCAATTTAAGGAAGACTTTATCTTTTTGAATCAATAAGGAAGACTTCATCATATCTATAAGTTTGCCTCATGGAATCCTCTAAGTAATCCAAAAACAGCATCATGGAATGGCATTAAATGCGATGAGCATAAAAATCATCTATAACTTAGTGATTCACATTGATCTTAATAGAAGCCAACTCTAAGGTATGTGATTTGTATGTTGTTTAACTGTTGTTAGTGTGAAATATTATGCAAACCAGTTGGGGCAAGGTGGTCTTCGTCAAGATTAATTGAAAGACTTGTAACAAAGGTTCTGAATTAGTTGTAATTTACCGATTATTAAAGAGAGGAGAAATCAAACAAGGTAGGTCTCTTTAGGTTTGCGACGTCTTAAAACGAATTGAATTTGAAAGCAATAGTGAAATTTAAATTTAAAATAATTCTCTTTAGGTTCCTCAGGTATCATTCTCATACACTCGTACTTATTATATTTCTAAACTTTACACACGAAACTGGAGAAAAAGTGATAGTTAAATAACCCAAATAATCAAATTTGTTACACATAATCTAAAATCCATGTTGTCACCCCTAGAAATATAAAATCCATGAGGAGAGCTTGTTAATGGAGTTTTTTTTTTTCGGTCGTGGTGAGGTTGTGGTGATGATGACGATGAATATTGGTTTTTTATAGTGTCTTCTCCAGTGGACCGGTTGTCGAGTGGTGATTGAATCCGAAGGAGTGTTAGATTAAGTCTTTGTTTAGGTGTTTAATTGGGCTCAGCTCTGGTGATGACAAATTGAAGTTATATTTTCAGGGTTTTGATCGGTGGGATGATTTTTTAGAGGGGTTATGGTGAGCAGTAGTCAGTAGGTAACTGGAATTAGTTTTTGTGGTCACTCGCGAGGAAGTGTGGGGGTTTGACCTTGTTTTAGGTGTTAGACTTTGGCTTTGGTGGTTAGATTTCTTATTGGTGTTGATGGTAGCCATCAATTTAGGTGTGGTCTGTATTAGTGTTGTTATGATCTTCTCTTGAGTGTACGTTCCGTCTATATACAACACCTTTGTTTTATAGTTTCTGTCTTGTGCAGAAATTTGGTTATTAATAAATTTTGTCGTTAAAAATAAATTGTCTCCTACCGTATATATCTATCTATTGACAAAGTATCACTAACAATATCAAAGAGTAATGATATTGACCTAATTATTTGATGACAACTTTTATGACAACCTTATCTTTCTCTCTTCTTATTGGTTAAAAACAATAGAGAGAGAAAAAAGTAAGAGAGAATAAAAACATAATACGTATAAATTCTGCTGTCAATATATGAGGATCTCGTTGTGGCTTGTAAGCATTTTTGTAACACTCTTTAAGAGTTGAAGTCTATCCTAAGAGCTCATGAAATTCAACTCAAAGTCATGGACCTTCATTTATCAATAAAAAATTTAAGTTCCACAAATTGTTGATTGAAATAATAGTAGTGAAAGTACGTAAAATCGAATATGAAGTTTGTGGATGATAGTAAAAGAATCCTCACTAAATGACAAATCATTAAATAGACCTTGTTTTGACAAAAATCAAATAGACCTTGTACCGTATGGACCACGGAATTGTTGAAAGATATCATATTATGTTAGATTGAAGTCCTTGTATAAAATGCATGTGTTTTGAAACTATATAGCATAACAATTAAAATGAAGTATGAAAACAGCACAAAATGTTGACTAGAAAACATTTTCATGTTACAAATGTCAAATGCCGTGTGACTTGGTATGTTTGTATATGCATTCAAATGAGTATAAGAACCACCTAATGTATGTGTAGTATTTTATCTATGAATGTTCAGCTTAAATTATTAACATAAAATGGGGTTTGTGTGGTCTCTTGTTTCGTTTGTAAAATTTCTTTTCCTTTATTCATTGTACTCTTTCACAATTACTACATGTTTTCCTCAAATTCAGCCAAAGTGTCATCAATATGAAAGCCATGCCTTGTTACAATTTAAGGAAGGCTTTAACATCAACAAGAATGCCTCCGAGTACCCACTCAGTTATCCAAAAACAGCATCTTGGAATTCCAGCACAGATTGCTGCTCATGGGATGGCATTAAATGTCATGAGCACACAAATCATGTTATTCACATTGTTCTTAGTAGCAGCCAACTCTTTGGTCAAATGGATGCAAATAGCAGTCTCTTTCGCCTTGTGCACCTTCGAGTTCTTGATCTTTCTGACAATGACTTCAATTACTCTCAAATCCCATCCAAGATAGGTGAGCTTTCTCAACTAAAATTTCTGAACCTTTCTCTTAGCTTATTTTCTAGAGAAATTCCACCACAAGTTTCACAGTTGTCCAAGTTGCGGTTTCTTGATCTAGGCTTCAGAGCTATTGTAAGTCCTAAAGGCAGTGTCGTCAATCTGTTGCAACTCAAATTGTCCAGCCTCAAAAGCATAATTCAAAACTCAACAAAACTTGAGTTCCTTTTTCTTAGTTACGTGACAATTTCATCTAATTTACCAGACACACTCACAAATTTAACTTCGTTGAAAGCAATATCTCTATACCGTTCTAAATTTATGGGGAATTTCCAGTTGGAGTATTTCATCTTCCAAACTTGAAAATTCTAGATTTGAGATTGAATCCAAATCTCAATGGTAGTTTGCCTGAGTTTCAATCTAGTTCACTGACCAAGTTAGGACTTGATCACACAAGTTTCTATGGTACACTGCCAGTATCCATGTTAGTTGCGTAACAAAAGTAAGTATTTTTATATTATCGTCTCCACAGGGATTGGTGCGCTATCTCGAACCGCTCAACAATCGTTATCGTTTTGAGTAAGGGGTTTGTAACTTGTTTGCATCTAAACTAATGGAACCTAAAAACAGAAATAAAGACTACAAGTAATAGGGAATAAAAGCGTTGGAATCGGAGTTCATCAATCTTGCATCGAATATAATCTAAAAATCATGCATATGAATTCTAGCATTTTAGCAAAATTATCACGTATCACTCGACAACGTCATTCGTGTCCAAATGACGTCGTTAGATCGATCGTATCGTTTAATTGACGATTTCCCAATCTATTAAACGATCCGAAAGCATTACGTTCCGACACTTTATGCGATTATCAAAACCAAATTTCATGTCTAAAATTTCTTATTTTGATAGAAGATTATTCTCACCAAAGATTCAAACGTATTCGTCAATAACATTTAAATCAAAACATGATAATGAATAGCAAGAATAACTCAATATCACATAAATTGCTAAAATCATATATTTGCATAATCAAATATTACATCTAAGCTAGATAAAGTACCTCCAATCCCAACAAAGGGAAGTTAGTTGTTCATTTTCATGACAACTATACAAAAGTGTAAAGAAAGATGAAGACCCATGCCTAAGTTCTTGATTTCCCAAATATTCTTAGTTGATTCCACCTTCAATCACTCTTGCTCCATGAAGATCAAAGCTTCTAGCCCTATTTTCTGTCTAAAACTAAATCCTAAAATATTACTAAACTGTAATAATAAGCAATCTCTGATATCCCTAAAAAAAACTGAAACAAAGCTTAAATACTAAAACTGAAAGTGAAATCTCGCTCTGCGAAGTAAGCCTTCTTTGCCAGTGGTTTTCAGCCACGTCTTCAAATAGCCTTTAAACCGCCTTGATTTCGCTGAGCGATGGTAAATTTCGCAGAGCGAAATCATGTTTCCCCTGTTTCAGAAAATCCCTGCCTAAGCTCGCCATTCTTTCGCCTTGAGTTCGCTCAGCGAAGCTCTTGATTTTATTTTCTTTCATTCTTGACCTTTAAGTCCAAGGAGATGGCATAAACCTACAAAAATAGTAGGGATTAGGTCTAACAAGCATGAAATGATAATTATCCTTTCTTTCAGAGCTTTTACCCAGATAACTTGTAAAACAAGTAAGAAAAGTGCCTAAATTATATATGCATTTTAACTAATTTCTGGCACTTATCACACTCCCCAACTTAAATCTTTGTTTGTCCTCAAACAAAGGACTCAAAACGAAGATCTTTTCTTTTAAAAATTGTTGTGAATCAAACTCTTTGATTTGAAAATTTATGAAAGACATGATTCAATTATAAATTGCACTGGCAAGTCTTTTGTATCTCACTGATCTGGAAAGAAACAAAAAATGTAAAACAAGTCCTAAATGCAAAATTCAGTTTATGCAGTTCAAATCATTAACATGGCTAGCAATGAATCACACCTAACATACTTCTTTGCAAGTAGATGAAACAAATTGAAATCATAAAGTGAGGGTTTTTGAACACTCATCCGACAAGTTTGCTAACATTCCGATTAAGTTATGCGTCCATCCAATTATCATTTCAAAAAACACAAAAGCATAGATCACAAGGTCTTTGAGGGTTGTAATTTGGCTTGGTTTCAAAAGAAATGTCATATGTGGGAAAAATTGAATTCAAATGGCCAAGCATAGAGGAAGATTCTTACTACTTACACAACTTCCTCCTTTTTCAAACACAACTCTTGGTGATTTACAAATATTTCTTTGATCTTGACAACTTTTTTGATTTATTGCATTTTTTTCTTTTTCTCTTTTCTTTTTCTTGGTTTGCTTTTCTTTCTTTTTTCTTTTCTTTTTCTTTTTCTTGTTGTCAAGATCAATTTCAAAATTCACCATTACTTGACATACAATACCTCCCTTTTCTCCCCAACTTATTCAAAATGATACCCTAATTAAATGTTCCTTTATCATTTGGCAAAGGACAAATAAACATGATGGATAAGGGTTCAAAATGAAAGTAAAATATCAGAATCCAATAGTGATTTAACTATGAACTGAATTTTTTTTTTTACAAACTCTGGCAATTTCACTAAGCATTGTGCTTATGAAAATTGGCAGTTCATAGTTAACGATTCTGATTCATTAAGCTCAATGGGGTTATCAAATACTCACTTCTCACATGGTAGGCTTTTTGTGGTCAAGTGTTTCTACTCATATTCAAAAAATGCCTTGATCATTTCAGTGCTTTCATACAATTTAAAACAACTTTCAGATTTAACATAAAAGAATCGAGTTAAATAAAAATACCGGTCTCCTGCATATATACCTAGACTTTGAGGATTCCTCACATTTAGGCTAGTTCTAAGTGATTCACATACTAAACATGTTATTGCAGAGAACTGAATGAAATAAATTTTGTTTAAAGTACAAATTTCAAATCCCTGTCATCTTTCCAGAAACGCAAGAAACATGTACCCTGGCTTTGCACAATTCATTGAATTTTCTATCCTTACCATGCCTTTGATGTCGCTTTTTCCGACTTTGGATCATTCAAATAATTGAAAAGCTTTTAGCACGTGATCCATAAACAAAACCAAAGATAATTATAAACAACATAATATTTGTTCACAACATTTCTTAGGCAGAAAATAAACAGAATACAAAATACCACTATTGTTCCAACATAACCACAACTTTTAAAATCACACCCACAAAATATAAAATAAAAACGAAAGATAATTAAACAAAGTTTAAGAAATTAATCGATTGAAAGCTTTAAAAGAAAATTCACTCAGCACAAGGTGAGCTTTTCAGTCAATTATCTCTCTCAATCTGAATCCATGGCTTCATCATCTTCCGTGTTTTCTTCACTTCCATCTTCAGAGTTTGTAGCCAGCACATCTTCCTCTCCACCATCGCCAGCATTGTGAGCACCCTCCTCCTCCAAGAAAAAAGACCTAACCCCAGGCCATGCAACATGCGTCTAGTAAGCCGCTGGTGTCATGATTTGTTGTGCTGCATCCTAAGGAACTCCCATCTGCAATTGCAACCTGTACATTGAATCATGCACTGCACTCAAAGCCCTATGGTTTGACTCATTCTGGTCCCAGGTGTATGAATAGGCAGATAGGTATCTGGGGTCCCAGTCAGCGAATTGAGGGTCATTTGATGCAGGAGGTGCTTGGGGAGCTGGTGGTGCTTGGGGGGGGTGGTGGTGCTCTGTCCCTAGGTGCTCTCTTACTCTTACAATGCCTATCAATGTATTCATCATCGATTGGGTTTTTTTTATGGTTTCATGCACTTGGGCAGGCATAACAATGCGTGCTGCCTGACATAAACCCATAATTAGGCCAGGGAAGACTAAGGGGCACTTTTTCTTAGCAGGTGGCTTTATCCCACTCTCAGCCACAATTTTCATTTCCTGAGAAATGACTCTTGCAATGTCAACCTGCTGGTTAGATAGGATGTAATAAAGTAGAGGAGTGACATCAAGGGTAGTAGTGGATGTGTGGCTGCGAGGTCGGATATTATGAAGGATGAGGTTGAGAATGACTTGTGCTGGTGTATTCATATGGTGCCTATGAGCTCTAAATGGTTGATTGGATGGATTCAGCTCATAGGATTTCCCTGGAAGGAATATTGTTTCAGCTATCTCAGCATGGTTCCAATTGCCCCTATTTTGGTGTTGATGGAAAGCGCAAAGCGCATCATGTGGGAGGTCAATTGGGTTACCGAGATAAGCGTTGATAGCATCTCGGTCGAATCGGATGGCTCGACCACGCACCATGGTTTGGTATGGAAATTCTGCATCTGGGTCGGAGGGGATAGAGTTTGCATAGAACTCCCGGATTATGTCAAAATTCAAATGTGTTGGAGGTCTCACTAATACCCCCCATTGGCGTGAATTAATCATGGCGGCAATACCCCGGTAAGTTCCATTTTCTGAAATGATGAACTCCTTCTCTGACCATAATTTCCTTTCAAGAAGCTCAGAATGCCTCTGCTGTTGACGAGGGCCTATGAACCGTGTGGGATCAAAAGGACCTTGCCCTTGCGATCGAGAGGAACTAGCAGCTGTTCTTGGCTTCTTGCTTGTGGAAGCGGTGGTATTTTTCTACTTAACCTCAAACTTTATGAACCTAATTCATGCTAAACATTCTGGGTATTCACAGAGATGACTTAGAATCATAATGCTTGCATGATCATTTCCCAAAATCGTATTTGTTTGAAAAAATTTCAAATGGGTATCCAAAAAGAAAGTGGGAAAATTCGAAATTTTTCATGGTAAGTGTGTGCTTATGCTTCTATTTCATCTACCCAACACAGAATCTAACAAGATTTGGCAATTAAAGGGTCCTATTTCATGCTTCTATCAACATACACTAAATCCCCTAACATTCATGATTTTACCTAGTTACCAAAGAGAGAAATAATGAAAGAAAAACATACCTGATGCAGATTGACTAGGCAAGATGCACGAAAATTTTCACAAGTTTTGATTTGAAGTTGAAAAATCTTGTGATTTTTTTCAGAATTTTTTTTTTGTTAGGGTTTGGGTTTGGAGTTAAAAAGTGGGAAAGATAAGAGACAAAAGTTAATACTGAGTGGTTTTGGACAGTTGGGGAAACGAGGGAAGTTGAAAGAAGAATTAATTGTGAGTTAGTGGCATTGAAATCTGTGCCTGCAGAATTCGCACACTTCGCACTGCGAAGTAAACCGTCGCACTGCGAAAGCACTTGGGGAGACTCAGCTTCTGAAGCTCAGACGCTGAAGCTTCAGACTCTGAAACTTCGCACTGCGAAGAAAACCATTGCACTCGAACTTGTTAGATTCTGAAGACTTCAGACGCTGAAGTTCAGACTCTCACTTTGCACTGCGAAGTAAAATGGTTGCACTGCGAATCTATCAGAATCTGAAGATCTCAGACACTCAGGAAGTGTCGCAGTGCGAAAAGAAAGGTGGCTCTGTGAACTTGACAGGTTTCAGAATTTTCAAAATTGCAACTTTTCACAAGACTTGTCAATTTTAGCTTTACCTATAGTTACGTAAAAGCAGTAATAAAGCATAAATACTTACAAAATTGGGTTGCCTCCCAACAAGCGCTTGTTTTACGTCGTTAGCTCGACGCCTGTTTCGTTAGGGTGGCCAAAATGAGACGGAACGCACATCTGCCTTTGTATTCCTTTGTTTTGGGAGGAATTCCATGAACTTGAAATAGAGGTGATGTGGATTCCAAATCCTCCCTAACTGCTGTTTGATGAACAAGGAACATATGCGGTCTTTTACAAGCTCAAGTTCTGCCTTGCTCACTTTCATCCTCTTCTTTTCACAAGTTTCTTCCTTGTTAAGAAACTGTTCCGTTTTCTCAATATCCATCACTTCTTCACTATCAACAGTTCTGGCCTCTTCAGAATTTGACCTTTCTTGAGGAAGTTCAACTTCATGTGGTATCTCTATTTCTTCCACTTTTTTCCTTATACCACATCCTTCTAACATTAACTCTTCCTCACTTTCATCAACATCGTCTTCAACAATCTCTCCAAATTCCAAAGTGAATTGATTGTTGGTCTGAACATCCATGATTCTTGATGAAAAATTTAATTGAGCTTGCAAAATTTCCAATTGGATTGATAAAGCTTTCAATCTTTGGTTGGTATTTTGCATGTTGATCATGGATTGTTGCATGAACATATTCAAAGTATATTCCATTCTTGACATTTGTTCATCTTCAGACGGATATTGTTGATACTGTTGATATGATTCATACTCGAATGGAGTATAGAAGTTGAAATAATCATGATGATCAGCCATGATTTCCTTTATGTTGAGAATCTGAAACGAGTGTGACTAACAAGAAAACTTTCTTTGTATAACAAAGAGGGTTAATGCACACATAGTTTTATAATGTACAAAAGAAACGAAAAATATATACAAGATATATACAAATGCTCAAAACAATACAAATTATTGCGATGCTCAAAATATCTAAACACTAATCCCCGGCAACGGCGCCATTTTGTTAGTTGCGTAACAAAAGTAAGTATTTTTATATTATCGTCTCCACAGGGATTGGTGCGCTATCTCGAACCGTTCAACAATCGTTATTGTTTTGAGTAAGGGGTTTGTAACTTGTTTGCATCTAAACTAATGGAACCTAAAAACAGAAATAAAGACTACAAGTAATAGGGAATAAAAGCGTTGGAATCGGAGTTCATCAATCTTGCATCGAATATAATCTAAAAATCATGCATATGAATTCTAGCATTTTAGCGAAATTATCACGTATCACTCGACAACGTCATTCGTGTCCAAATGACATCGTGAGATCGATCGTATCGTTTAATCGACGATTTCCCAATCTATTAAATGATCCGAAAGCATTACGTTCCGACACTTTATGCGATTATCAAAACCAAATTCCATGTCTAGAATTTCTTATTTTGATAGAAGATTATTCTCACCAAAGATTCAAACGTATTCGTCAATAACATTTAAATCAAAACATGAAAATGAATAGCAAGAATATATAACTCAATATCACATAAATTGCTAAAATCATATATTTGCATAATCAAATATTACATCTAAGCTAGATAAAGTACCTCCAATCCCAACAAAGGGAAGTTAGTTGTTCATTTTCATGACAACTATACAAAAGTGTAAAGAAAGATGAAGATCCATGCCTAAGTTCTTGATTTCCCAAAGAGTCTTAGTTGATTCCACCTTCAATCACTCTTGCTCCATGAAGATCAAAGCTTCTAGCCCTATTTTCTGTCTAAAACTAAATCCTAAAATATTATTAAACTGTAATAATAAGAAATCTCTGATATCCCTAAAAAAAACTGAAACAAAGCTTAAATACTAAAACTGAAAGTGAAATCTCGCTCTGCGAACATGAATTCGCTCGGTGAAGTAAGCCTTCGTTGCCAGTGGTTTTCTGCCACATCTTCAAATAGCCTTTAAACCGCCTTGATTTCGCTGAGCGATGGTAAATTTCGCAGAGCGAAATCATGTTTCCCCTGTTTCAGAAAATCCCTGCCTAAGCTCGCCATTCTTTCACCTTGAGTTCGCTCAACGAAGCTCTTGATTTGATTTTCTTTCATTCTTGACCTTTAAGTCCAAGGAGATGGCATAAACCTACAAAAATAGTAGGGATTAGGTCTAACAAGTATGAAATGATAATTATCCTTTCTTTCAGAGCTTTTACCCAGATAACTTGTAAAACAAGTAAGAAAAGTGCCTAAATTATATATGCATTTTAACTAGTTTCTGGCACTTATCAATCCATTGGAAAGCATAGTTCTTTAATCTCCTTATCAATTCCAGATTGCCATTTCTTTGGATATATTCCTTCATATCGCTTGGCAACCTCACACAACTCATGCAGATAAGCCTTGAAAATAACAAATTTAGGGGTAACCCTTCTGCATCCTTGGCCAATCTTACCAATCTAAGATTCTTGGATATTGGTCACAATGAATTTACTATGGAGACCATCTCATGGATAGGTAAGCTTTCATCATTGATTGCCTTGGATATATCCTTGATCAATATTGGCAGTGACATCCCATTATCTTTTGCAAAACTCACCCAACTAGAATTTTTAAGTGCAAATGATAGCAATATAACGGGTGAAATTCCGTCTTGGATAATGAATCTAACAAATTTAGATACCTTGAGCCTATGTGCTAATATTTTGCATGGGAAGCTAGATCTGGACATGTTTTTGAAGCTCAAAAAGCTAGTTTTTCTTAATTTATCATTCAACAAACTGTCATTGTATAGTGGGAAAAGTTATTCCAATGTATCCGATTCACAAATCTCTACAATAGGTCTGGCTTCATGCAATTTAGTTGAGATTCCAACATTTATAAGAGATCTCGGTGATCTAGAATGTCTTCTGTTGTCAAACAACATTATAATGTCGCTACTCGATTGGTTGTGGAAAAAATCAAGTCTACAAATCTTATCTGCTTTTAACAATTCATTGACCGGAGAAATATCCCCATCCATATGCAATCTCAAATCACTCATGCATCTTGATTTATCACTCAACAACTTAAGCGGAAATATTCCCTCATGTTTGAGTAACTTCAGCCAATCTTTACAAAATCTAGATCTAAGTGTGAACAAATTGTCTGACCTCATTCCTCAAACATACATGATAGGAAATACCATTGAGATGATTTATCTCAGAAACAACAATCTGCAAGGTTAGTTGCCAAGGGCATTGGTCAACAGTAAAAGGTTAGAGTTCTTGGATGTTAGTTATAACAATATCAATGATTCATTTCCATTAAGGATGGGGGATCTACCCGAGTTGAAGGTATTGTCTTTAAGTAACAATCAATTTCAAGGAGACATTAGGTGTTCTGGCAACATGGCATGCTTATTTCCCAAGCTTCACATCATTGACCTTTCTCACAATGAGTTCACTGGAAGTTTTCCATTGGAAATGCTACAAAGTTGGAAAGCAATGAAAACTTCCAACACAAGTCAATTACACTATGAACAACTGTACTCGTGGTCCAACAAGGCAGGACAACATCATACAACATTACATATAACAAGGCAGGACAACATCATACTGAGATTAGAAGCTTTTTGGGTTTGGCTGGTTATTACAGGAGGTTCATATTAGGTTTTTTGAAGTTGGCACTACTTTTGACGCAGTTAACTTGGAAGGGTCAAGCATTTGTTTGGGATGCTAAGTGCGTAGAGAGTTTCCAAGAGCTGAAGAAGAGGTTGATATTAGCGTCAGTTTTGATTTTGCCGAATGTGAATGAGTCTTTTGTGGTGTATTTTGATGCATCTAAGATGGGATTGGGCGGAGTGCTTATGCAGAACGAACAAGTTGTAGCGTATGCTTCGAAGCAGTTGAAGGTACATGAGAGGAATTACCCAACCCATGATTTTTAATTGGCAGTAGTAGTATTTGTACTTAAGATTTGGAGGCACTATTTGTTTGGTTCGAAGTTTGAAGTTTTCAGCGATCACAATAGTTTGAAGTATTTGTTTGATCGGAAGAAGTTGAATATGAGGCAGAGGCGTTGGATGGAATTTCTTAAGGATTATGATTTTAAGTTGAGTTATCATCCAAGAAAAGCTAATGTGGTAGCAGATGCGTTGAGTCAGACGTCTTTGCATATGTCGGCACTTATGGGGAATGAATTGGAATTAGTGGAGCAGTTCAGAGATTTAAGCTTAGTGTTTGAGTTGATGCCGAATGGTGTGAAGTTGGGATTGTTGAAGTTGTCAAGTAATATTTTGGAGGAAATCAAAGAAGGTCAGAGAGTGGACTTGGAACTTATAGATCGGTTGGTGTCGATTAATCAAGGTAAGGCAGAAGACTTTAGAGTGGATGAGAACGGAGTTATAAGGTTTTGTGATCGAGTTTGTGTACCGGATGTACCTGGACTTAAGAAAAGAATCTTGGAGGAAGGTCACAAGAGTAGTTTGAGTATTCATCCCGGAGCGACGAAGTGTATGAGGATCTTAAGAAGTTGTTTTGGTGGCCATGAATGAAGAAGGATATTGCTGAGTTTGTGTATGCTTGTTTGGTTTGTCAGAAGTCTAAGATTGAGCATCAGAAGCCGTCTGGAGTGATGCAACCGTTGTTTGTTCCAGAATGGAAGTGGGATAATATTTCGATGGATTTTGTAAGTGGTTTACCGAAGATTGTGAAGGAAGTGATTCGATTTGGGTGATTGTTGATAGGTTGACGAAGTCAGCGCATTTTATTCCTATCAAGACCGGTATGTCTTTAGCGAAGTTGGCGGAGATCTACATTGAGCAGATTATCAGATTGCATGGTATTCCATCTAGCAGAAGTCTAAGAACTTAACTCGGTGACCGATGTTGGCCGTGCTTTGAAGCATAGTAAGACCTTTTAATATAAATAAAATATTAAATTTTGTAGAGTTGAATTTTAATTAGGTTGATATGAGACCCTCATCTTAGATGATGATCTATAACTTATTTATCAATAGTGTTTGTATATGAACTGAGTTTAATTTTTATAAACTTTTTTGAATAAACTTTCAATTTAGTCTATAAATTGTCATTATCTTACGAATTTAGTCTCTAAACTTTTAAAATCAACTAAAATGTCATTAAACTATAAGAAATACATCAATTTGGTTCTTCAGTTGACCGATTTATGAGAACCAAGTTGATGGACTAGAGTATACTTTAGGACCAAATTGATGTATTACTTCTAGTTTAAGGATTTTTTAGTTGATTTTAATAGTTATGGGACCAAATTGGTGATAGTGTGATAGTTTAGAGACTAAATTGACCGTTTATTCAAACATTTTTAGTGTAAGTTTTGAGGTCTAAACTCTAAGTTCGTCCTCTTTGGCCCTTTAGCCAAGCCTTGCAACCACCAGTACCCCAACTAAAACAATTATTTCCATTTTTAGATTAAAAAACTCTATCAGAGAGGAAAAGTTGAAAGCAAATTTGATTTTGCTTAAACCAGAAGTCTCAAGCCCAAATGCAAATGACAAAGATGTAAATTCAGTGCATATTATTATATATGAAAGTTTTCCACTATTTTTTAATAAAAAATGTTTCCAATTATTATTTAATTCGTTAAAGTTAATTTACATTGAGTTGTTAAGTTTATTACGTAAAGTAATAATAATATAAGATAATAATATAAAATATTTCAAATTATTAGTATATTCTTAAATATATAAAATATGTGATATATAGACTTATGGATGAATAATTTATGAACATTTTTTTTTTGAGCAAAATTTATGAACATTTTTATCATAGGAAGTACCGTAAATTATAGATAGCGTGGGGTAACCAAACTCCAGTAGATGAATCCGAAAAAACTAGATTAAAAAAACCTTCATTATGCAATCATGTTGTCTTTTATTGCCTGTTAAATTAGAAAACTGTCAAACGTTGCTATTTTATTTATATGGTCACAATAGAACAAAAAGCATTCTGGATCTTTTCTGTCAACTACCATTAAAAAAATTAATTTATACACATTAATAGTGTAAATTTTTTCATAGAGATATATCCAATTAAATCATAATATAACATATACCATTTTCCTATTTTTTATTTTTTTATAAACTTTAGAGCATGCAGAAACATCATTATAAAGGAAGGTGAACAAGTGATAATCTTTTCACTTTTCCGTTTCTACTAATTTTTGGCTTATTACATTTGTGGATAGTTAAATGTAAAAGATATAATGGCCGCATGTACTAACTCAACTGTAAAAATGTCAAAATTATTAGCCCAAACGGTATGATTCGATTTGAACCCCGACACCTATATTTATATATGTGAATTTATAATGGTTTTGTCATTTCATCTATCTAAAATAAAATAAAATAAAGATATAGCTAATTATTCAATAAAATGAAATTTGGATAGTCAAGACTACTTCATGAATTAGGTACCGCTCCTTCATGTGTGATTAAATGCATATGTAAAACAATTTACACCAGTGCAAATAAATTAAATCCTCAGAAAATGAATTGTTCGATTGCAAATTTTGTCTGACTTCTGTTTACCTTCAGTATCGTTCACTATATTTAATAGGGGTTGAGGTTCGAACCCCAAACACCTCATTTATTCACCTTTAAAAGTGAATTCTAGTCATTAGACTAATGTGACTGGAGAGAGTATTTGACACATATGATTTAGAGACAAGAATAATCGCGAATTGATCACGAATGAAAACTGGCCAATGAAAATCAGTCTTGAGCGGAAAACACTAAAGGTTGGGAGAAACAAATGAAAATCATTAAATAACGGGTGAGCGGAATACATGCCACATGTGTCGTGAAACATTCGCTTGGCATTATTTCGCTTTAAATAGCATTTTCCTTAGAAAAAATGTTCTATTACTTTATAAAAAAAATCTATTACACTAGCAAATGAGTAATAGACATATTACCTAATAAAAGTGGGGTTTTGACTTAAATTTTGGGACATCACTATCACTTTGGGAAAGTGGTTCTTATTTGAGGCAAGGGGAGGATATAATTCTCACTAAGCAAATACTCCCTCCGGTCCTTATTATAAGTAGAAAAATAAAAAAAACATCAAAACCAATACAATCATTAATTAATATAACTTTTTTAATATTTTTACAACTATACCCTCATAAAAAATTGTGAAGCATTAAATACATTCACAATTATTAAAAAGACAAACATTAAATCACGGGTAGAAAAGTCTTTTAAACAATAACTCCACCTTAAAAGTTGTGACATTTTCTTATAAATATGATCAAAAAGTTTTTTGAAAATTTTCTTATATATAAGACCGAACATTGAGCTGATAACACAAAATTCCCCATGAAATTATCGTCACCCTTGTTTGTAACTTCAATCATTTAGTTGTGTTGGTAACAATAAATACAAAACAACATAATAAGACCAAAACAACCATGCATCATACAATTATTATATAACACATACCTCGCACACATTGTATCAAGTTCAGTACTAAGTTGAGAAGAATTAGGAACAAACTCTTACCTAACATTAACAACATCAAATAATCACAAGAAATTTATGGCAATGTTGATAGAAAATGAAGTCATGTGTTTGGGAAAGAGTCAAAGGTCCATGGAAGGAAAAGAGGTAAAAGGAGCACGTTGTGTTAAGAGACAAAGAAGAGAACATGCTATTGCACCAAAAATAGGTGATGATGGTAACAAGATGTCACAGCAACAAGTTGGTGAAATTTCTACAACTAACACTTCAAAGAGAAGCTCAAGATTTCGTGGTGTTAGCAGGTTATTATAAAAAGGATTTTCCTTTGTTCTATAGATTTATACATAGCTCTAATATCTAAGTGATGGTTGCTCTTTTTTGTTCAACAAGTAATAAATATCATATTCATAATATCTAGCTCAATATCATTAGCACACACTCTTCCCAAAACTTTGATATCACAGCAAAATATAGATAAAGCAGTTGATGCAACCAAAATATCATTAGGCCTAACTTTATTGTTGTTAGTTTTTAAAAGGTCTCACTTCAAATTTATTATTTTCTTACACATATATATATGTTGGACTTATTGGTTGCAAAAACTTTTAAAACTTTTATATTGTTGCTACAAATGAAGTTGCATACTGCAATTTAAAATCATGGTTTCAAATAGACCTTAGACACCAGCTATTTCATTACCTGTGTTCATTTTTCTAATCACAATTGAACTGCAAACAAAACAGACATAGATGGACTGGTCGATTTGAAGCTCACTTGTGGGACAAGCTTTCTTGGAACATAACACAAAAGAAGAAAGGGAAGCAAGGTAAAATTTCTTCTTTTTGTTTTAGCATTAACCCTATTAATATGTTGTTTCTCATTTCATTTGTTAACAACACTAACATTTTTTTTCTTCATGTTTATGCTGCTTTCCATTTGGAATTTTGGCTGGAATTTGATATCGGAACTAACAGTTTACCTTGGTGAGTATCTTAGATATTAAAGCCAAGATTTTGATATATTCATTCTGTTAGTTAAGTATAAGATGAGAAGTTATGTTTCAAATATTGTAGGGGCTTATGATGAAGAAGAATCTGCTGCAAGAGCATATGATTTAGCTGCACTTAAGTATTGGGGAGCATCAACTTTCACTAATTTTCCGGTATGATGATAGTAAGTTAATAAATAGCCATGAAGTATGGATTCGGATTGACTGCAGTCAACAGTCTCAAGCGTTCACGCAATCAGTATATTTGTGGTTGTTAGATCAATCTAAATCGGACGGTTCAGATTTCGATGCATATTCAAGTTTTTTAAAATTTAAAATATCAAACTTAAAATCTAGATCGTGCAATCTCGAGCCAACGACCATCAATGTATTGACTACGTGAATGCAAGATATTGTGACTGTTGGCAATCCAAATCCATGAAATAATAATAATTTGGGTGGTCTAGATGCAAATGAATGATTCATTTAATACTCCTTAAAATTTCAACAGATATCAGATTATGATAAAGAGATAGAGATAATGAATACTATGACCAAAGAGGAGTACTTGGCCACATTAAGAAGGTAAATACTAAATAGTAATGATCTTCTCCTCATGACTATAGTTTTTTTTTTTTAACTTGTGTACCTTAATTATAAAAGATAAGAATTTCTTAATATATGTTAGTGTACATGCTGTCAAAGGTCAACCTATCATGAGTAAATGACATTTTTATAAAATTGATTTTACAGAAAGAGCAGTGGCTTTTCAAGAGGTGTCTCAAAGTATAGAGGTGTTGCAAGGTGATAATACTCCTAATTATATACAACAATAATTGGCTTATGAATTGTTTGTGATCAACATAAATTACTAATACTTGATGAATATTTTGCAGGCACCATCATAATGGTAGATGGGAAGCAAGGATAGGGAGAGTTTTTGGAAACAAATATCTCTATCTTGGAACCTATAGTAAGTTAAATTTCCACATGCCATCATGGTATGACTTAAAAATTAAAATAAGTATTTATTTTTTAAGTCACTGAGAAACATTGTGGTGTCCAATTCAGTCTTTTAGTAGAAATAAGTTGATCAATAGTTCCTTATAACTATCAACTTTGGTTGCTTAGTCTGTAACTAAGTTAACCAATATCTGAGCATTTTTCTAAAAGATAAATTGGGAGGAAATTTGTTTTTAGTAAATAGACATCTTAGTCTTTGAAATTATAACGGCCGGTCAAGTTAGTCTCTGAAATTCACGAATTAACGGGACTAAATTGATATTGCACAAACATAAATGACTAAATTAACCCACTCTTACAATTTCGAGGATTTGAATGCCTGTTTATACCAATTTTTTTCTTAGGAACCAGAACGATGATTCACCAAAAATACAAGACTAAAATGTGCACAAAATAAATATAAAGCTATATTTCATTCATTAAAATTTCAATAACATATCTTATTATTAACCAATATAGGTACACAAGAAGAAGCTGCACGTGCTTATGATATAGCTGCAATTGAGTACAGAGGAATTCATGCTGTGACCAATTTTGAATTGAGTAGCTACATAAAATGGTTAAAGCCAGAAAGTACTACAGAAGCGAAACATGAATCACAAACATTACAAAAAGAGTTTCAAAATGTGACATCCACAAATAACTCTACTCTATTACAAGAGTCAAAGTTATTAGCCCTTCAAAAGAGCTTTTTCATTCCAAATGACTTGAATTCCACTGAAAAGCAAGAATCATCATTTGAAAACAAAAACTACCATTGCTTGAGCAGCAAGTCAACTTCTCCAACTGCGCTTAGCCTTCTCCTCCGCTCTTCGTTGTTTAGAGAATTACTTGAAAAGAATTCAAATGTATCTGAGGATGAAGTTACAAAAGAGAAACAACAAATAACTAGCGATGATGAACTTGGAGGAATCTTCTATGATGGTATTGACAATATTTCATTTGACTTTGATCCCAACAGATGCAACATAGAATTGCAAGAAAGAGACTTGCATTCAATATTTTGTACATAGGTTGTCTTGTTTATATCTCTAATACTTAAATTTTGGACAACAGAATAATGACTTCCGTTAAAAGGACATAAAATTGATGCTAGAATGTGTAAATAGAAATCATGATATGTTGAAAGCATATGTGTTATTTTAAAGATTCCATAATGATATATACGTATACATATTTCAATTGCAACTCATTGCTCATGTACTATAAAGTAGTGACACAAGATTTGTCCATCAAACATCAACTCAAGACAGCTTCTCTTTCTGAAACTCGTCCATCAACTCACCTTATGAATCCATAAAATTTGCACAATTAAGTTTATATCAATTGTTAGTCCGTCATAAGAATATCACTGTCCTTTCAAAATCACATCACATCTGAAGCAACTATCATGACTACAAAGATCTTGAGGGGACAACGGCTAAGCCACTTGCTCCTCCATCTCTTGATTCTACCATTCAGTTGCAAAAGACAAAGAAAACAGGTACAAAATCCTATTTTGGGACGGTGGTGACAACAAGGCTTTTAGCGAAGAGTAATGTTGATGAAGGTTGATGGACATCGGAAAAATAAGTGTCCCACACTCTCTGGTTTAGACTTACAAAACACAAATTTTTATAAGAAGCACCCAACACACCTCTATTGAAGAGAAATTGAGCGATCCAATTTTTGTTAGATACTATGAAATTACTCACGTGCGTTTTTTGTGAACAAATGGTCTAAACTTGAAATTTTAATCTTTATTAATAAATTAACCTCGTTCTTTAGAATAAATATCCTTCTCAATAGCATGTTGAATGAATTACAGCACAAGGTTAGATTCAGGCCCGGCTTTGGGGGTGCGCAAGCAGCTCAACCAAACCGGGCCTCCAAAAGCTATAGGCCTCAAAAAATATTAATTCTAATACCCACCCCCCATTCAAATGAAAAAAATATATGTTACTTTTTTTTCTTTCTTCGATACATTTTTGAGTTTTTTTTTTCTAGATTCTAGTTCTCCTTTCTGACATAAATCTGATGTTATTAAACCACTCCCAATTTGTATAATCACTTAATCAGTCAATTTGAAAAGCTATTTCATTGAAAGAATCACAACAATCATTTTTTTTTCTTGCATAAACCTTTTGTTTTCCCCTTTCCCACGACGGAGAAATGACAAATCCAAATGACACCGTTAGGTAAATTTCACCTCTTTTTCGCTTAATTTTTTTTTATTTCGTTTCATGTTTAGAAGTTCTTCTGATTCTGATTTTTTAATGAAGCTTAACTACACAAAAAAAAATGTGTTTTTATTTTACTAGGGGCCTATTTTACTATGAGAGCCGAGCCTCCTATTTCATAGGAACGAATCTAACTTAGATTCAATAAAGTGTTTCAAATCACAGTTTTAATTTGTGGGATAGCTTGATTATAGCGCAAGTAAAAGATATGATAGAGTTCAAATTTTCTGTTATGACAGTTAGTTTGTTCTGTACTTCAGCAATAATAACTTTTTGATGTGTTGTGTAAATAGATGAAGTGAATAAGAAAATCACAACTTAGTGATTCATTCAATTCTATTGTGCATTTCTATCTCTCCCTCAAAAACTCTCTCTAATCTTTTAATCTTCTTCTCTGTTGATAAACCAGAAGTGAGTGAAACTAAGTGAGTGAGTGCAAGTGTAAAGTGATTGGATTGCACTAACAAAACTTACTTTATAATATTTCATACTATCAACAATTAAAATACATACAAATCACACTCTTACTAAAGGCAATTACAACAACAACATGAAATCAGAACAAATGAAAACCATAAATACATAAGAAATACAGAGGAAATAGATGTTTTTTTGCTTTCAACTCAGAAGATCCTTTTAAGCCATCCAAGTACCTGCGGAAAGAAAGTGATTTCCAATGCCACTCCAGCAACAAGACCGCCTCCATACCCAATCAGCACTATTTTCCAGTCAAATTCAAAGAATGATCCTGAGTCATCATCATCAACAGAAGTAGAAGGCCCTGCATGATCTATATACTTCTTCATCAATTGATCCCCACACAAACCTTTGTTTCCCTAAAATGAATCACCTTTGAATGTAGAAAACTGATTATTTTGTGGTATAGGACCTGTGAGATTGTTAAAGGACACATTTAAGTACTCCAAAAAGGTGATTTCTGCCAACTGTTCGGGAATTTTCCCTAAAAGACTGTTGAGAGAAAGATCTAGTGCTTCAAGGTTTGAAAGCTTCCCTATGGAAGATGGAATGCTGCCAACAAGGAGGTTATTTGACAAGTTGAGAAAAACAAGACCCTTCGTCTTCTATGACTTGTGGTATCTCTCCACTAATTTTGTTGCTTGAAACATCAATGGCTATCAAGGTGTAAAATTCTTGAAGCTTCTCATAAACCCTAGTGAGCCCTTTGTTTGACATTCTGAACGAATAAAAGTTATGTAATGTTGTATGATGTTCTCCTGCCTTGTTGGACCACGAGTACAGTTGTTCATACTGTAATTGACTTGTGTTGGAAGTTTTCATTGCTTTCCAACTTTGGAGCATTTCCAATGGAAAACTTCCAGTGAACTCATTGTGAGAAAGGTCAATGATGTGAAGCTTGGAAAATAAGCATGCCATGTTGCCAGAGCACCTAATGTCTCCTTGAAATTGATTGTTGCTTAAAGACAATACCTTCAACTCGGGTAGACCCCCCATCCATGATGGAAATGAATCATTGATATTGTTATAACTAACATCAAAGAACTCTAACCTTTTACTGTTGACCAATGCCCTTGGCAACTGACCTTGCAGATTGTTGTTTCTAAGATAAATCATCTCAATGGCATTTCCTATCATGTATGTTTGAGGAATGAGGCCAGACAATTTGTTCACACTTAGATCTAGATTTTGTAAAGATTGGCTGAAGTTACTCAAACATGAGGGAATATTTCCGCTTAAGTTGTTGAGTGATAAATCAAGATGCATGAGTGATTTGAGATTGCATATGGATGGGGATATTTCTCCGGTCAATGAATTGTTAAAAGCAGATAAGATTTGTAGACTTGATTTTTTCCACAACCAATCGAGTAGCGACATTATAATGTTGTTTGACAACAGAAGACATTCTAGATCACCGAGATCTCTTATAAATGTTGGAATCTCAACTAAATTGCATGAAGCCAGACTTATTGTAGAGATTTGTGAATCAGATACATTGGAATAACTTTTCCCACTGTACAATGACAGTTTGTTGAATGATAAATTAAGAAAAACTAGCTTTTTGAGCTTCAAAAACATGTCCAAATCTAGCTTCCCATGCAAAAAATTAGCACGTAGGCTCAAGGTATCTAAATTTGTTAGGTTCATTATCCAAGAGGGGATTGCACCTAAATTAGCACGTAGGCTCAAGGATGCAGAAGGGTTACCCCTAAATTTGTTATTTTCAAGGCTTATCTGCATGAGTTGTGTGAGGTTGCCAAGCGATGAAGTAATATATCCAAAGAAATGGCAATCTGGAATTGATAAGGAGATTAAAGAACTAAGCTTTCCAATGGATACTGGCAGTGTACCATAAAAACTTGTGTGATCAAGTCCTAACTTGGTGAGTAAACTAGATTGAAACTCAGGCAAACTACCATTGAGATTTGGATTCAATCTCAAATCTAGAATTTTTAAGTTTGGAAGATGAAATACTCCAACTGGAAATTCTCCATACAATTCAGAACGGTATAGAGATAGTGCTTTCAACGAAGTTAAATTTGTGAGTGTGTCTGGTAAAGTAGATGAAATCGTCACATAACGAAGAAAAAGGAACTCAAGTTTTGTTGAGTTTTGAATTATGCTTTTGAGGCTGAACAATTTGAGTTGCAACAGATTGACGACACTGCTTTTAGGACTTACAATAGCTCTCAAGCCAAGATCAAGAGACCACAACTTGCACAACTGTGAAACTTGTGGTGGAATTTCTCCAGACAATAAGCTAAGAGAAAGGTTAAGAAGTTTTAGTTGTGAAAGCACACCTATCTTGGATGGGATTTTAGAGTAATTGAAGTTATTATCAGAAAGATCAAGAACTCAAAGGTGTACAAGGCGAAAGAGACTGCTATTTGCATCCACTGTACCATAGAGTTGGCTGCTACTAAGATCAACCTGAATCACTTGATTTGTGTTTAATGCCATCCCATGAGCACCAATCTGTGCTGGAATTCCGAGATGTTGTTTTTGGATAACTGAGTGGGTACTCGGAGGCATTCTTGTTGATGTTAAAGCCTTCCTTAAATTGTAACAAGGCATGGCTTTCATATTGATGACACTTTGGCTGAATGTGAGGAAAACGTGTAGTAATTGTGAAAGAGTACAATGAATAAAGGAAAAGAAACTGTACTAACAAAACAAGAGACCACACAAACCCCATTTTATGTTAATAATTTAAGCTGAAACATTCATAGATAAAATACTACACATACATTAGGTGGTTCTTATACTCATTTGAATGCATATACAAACATACCAAGTCACACGGCATTTGACATTTGTAACATGAAAATGTTTTCTAGTCAACATTTTGTGCTGTTTTCATACTTCATTTTATTTGTTATGCTATATAGTTTCATAACACATGCATTTTATACAAGGACTTCAATCTAACATAATATGATATCTTTCAACAATTCCGTGGCCCATACGGTACAAGCTCTATTTGATTTTTGTCAAAACAAGGTCTATTTAATGATTTGTCATTTAGTGAGGATTCTTTTACTATCATCCACAAACTTAATATTCGATTTTACGTACTTTCACTACTATTATTTCAATCAACAATTTGTGGTTTTTATTGATTAATGATGGTTTATGACTTTGAGTTGAATTTCATGAGCTCTTAGGATAGACTTCAACTCTTAAAGAGTGTTACAAAAATGCTTACAAGCCACAATCCTCATATATCGACAGCAGAATTTATACATATTATGTTTTTATTCTCTTACTTTTTTTTTTCTCTCTCTCTCTATTGTTTTTAACCAATAAAAAGAAAGAAAAATAAGGTTGTCACAAAAGTTGTTATCAAATAATTAGGTAAATATCATTACTCTTTGATATTGTTAGCGATGCTTTGTCAATAGATAGATATATACTGGAGGAGACAATTTATTTTTAACGACAAATTTTATTAATAACCAAATCTCTGTACAAGACAGAAACTATAAAACAAAGGTGTTGTATATAGACGGAACACCCAAGAGAAGATCATAACAACACTAATACAGACCACACCTAAATTGATGGCTACCATCAACACCAATAAGAAATCTAACCACCAAAGTCAAAGTCAACACCTAAAACAAGGTCAAAGCCCCACACTTCCTCGCGAGTGACCACAAAAACTAAATCCAGTTACCTACTGACTACTGCTCACCATAACCCCTCTAAAAAATCATCCAACCGATCAAAACCCTGAAAACATAAGTCATCACTGCAGCTGAACCCAATTAAACACCCAAACAAAGACTTAATCTAACACTCCTTCGGATTCAACCATCACTCGACAACCGGTCCACCAAAGAAGACACCATAAAAAACCCAAAAACTTGAGTCAAGAAACTGACTCCCGATCTCAAATCAAAAGCAATCGGCCAACCAGACTCCAGAATCAAATCACCAAGGCACCCGTCAACTCCCGGTTTACCGAAAAAACGCCATAAAGTGCCCAAAAATTTGGAACTAGACATTAACTTCCGATCTCAAACAAAACCGATCAGCCCACCAAAAACCAGGTAACAAACCCAAAAACATCCAAAAACTAATAACAACCCAAAATCAAGTCATAAGCCAAGTGAAGACCCAACACTGGCACAAACTAACGGCAGTGGAGATGAACCCATATTTAAGATCATCACAAGTAGACAGTTGAAGAAAACCCCCCGAAGAAAAAAAAATCCAAAAACAAACCAATATTCATCGTCATCATCACCACAACCTCACCACGACGGAAAAAAACTCCATTAACAAGCTCTCCTCATGACACTATTGAAAGACAGTTATGGAGGAAGGATGGGCACAACTAAAAAACAGAAGTGTACTTGCAGAGAGTACAGTCTAGAACACTAGGGTTTAGTCTGTAATTGTCCTCCTTGAGAATGCCTCTCAAGTGGGTATTTTATAGCCCCGTGTGGGTTTGGTTTCTAGTGGCTTTGGCCCCTAGTAGCTTGGGCCCAAAGCCACGTTTAGGGTGATCTGGAGCGTTCTAGAGGCTTCTAGAAGCTCTCTGAGGCGGCGTCCCCTGGCGGGCTCGCCTAAGGCGTTGCTGGCCCTTGTGGAGGGCGCCGAGCCCTTTCTTAAGGGCGCCAATCCCTTCTGGAGGGCTTTGTGCCCTAGATTATAAGATTGATAGTCCACAGCCCAACAAGCACGAGCTTTGGGACAATGTGAAGTGATTAACAATGATGTTTTGACGTTTCGTAGCCCAACAAGCACCGGGCTTTGAAGAGGCAAGGTGGTTGTCTATGGTCTGTGATGGGCGACAACCTAACATTTTCTAGGGCGCCAGCCCAACATCTCGAAGATATGAGGTCACTGCGAAGGTTGGTGGTCCAGTTAGTCCGCAACCCAACAAGCACGAGCATTGAGACGAGGCAAAGTGATTAACTGTGATCTTTAGAGGGTGACATTGAGAGTAGTGGCGAGGTGACGTAAAGGGAGCGACCTTTGGGATATTTCGACAGATGCGGATCAGACGGGCGAACTCAGAGGAGGGCCTAAAAAGAGTTGGCGAGCTAGATCAAGGTTTAAGGCACATGTCGCCTTGCTTTTTCCTGATGTGGATCTTGGTAGCCTAGATCCTTTCAAAATTGTCATGGACGGAGCCTTGGTGGACGAGCCCTAGGGAATGAGTGTGGCGTTAATTTATTATGGCGTGGTGGATTATGTTTGTATTTTGTGTTGTAGCCATATTGACAATGTCCCATTTATTAACTTAATGTCGTCGTTAATTTTCTTTGTTCTTGGCTTTGACGTTGTGTTTTGTTGGATCTTGGTGATGCTACGAGGATGAGTGCCTTTTGACTGTATCTGTGTTTGCGTGATCTCTAGTAGATTTATGTGATTTTTATGAAGTTCTGTCTGAGAAAATGATTGTAGATGCCCTAGAGCCCTCATGGGATTAGGTATTTTCATATGTAGATGCCCTAAAGCCCTCGTGGGGATAGGTATTTCATGTGTAGATTGTAGACGACCTAGAGCCCTCATGGGGTTAGGATTTTTCATTTGTAGACTGTAGGCAACCTAGAGCCCTCGTGGGGTTAGGATTTTTCATTTGTAGATTGTAGGCGACCTAGAGCTCTCGTGGGGTTAGGATTTTCTAGATTATAGGCAACCTAGATCCCTTCACTACAAGAAATTTAGCATTTTGTGACACCTACTCTGCGACTCTTGTCTCAAAACTGTTGCAAAGAACACAATTGCGACGGTTATTGCGACCTTTATATCCAACTGCCGCAGGTTTTAAGCCAAAATTTTTTAGCGCTTTCTGAATTTGTCAAAAATTCATTTGGCCCAAATATTTTCGTCACTCCCTCCCTCTTTCTCAATATCAGTCTCCCTCCCACAAGATTGGGGCACTGAGGAAGATAAGAAGGAAGTCAAGATTGGGGCACTGCTTGAAGCAACTGTTAAACGAAGGGTGATTGAATTACTTAAAGAATATGCTGACGTGTTCGCATGGTCATACCAGGATATGCCCGGTTTGGATTCCCGTATTGTGGAGCATCGTTTGCCTTTGAAGCCCGAATGCCCACCGGTTAAGCAAAAGTTAAGGAGAACTCGCCCTGACATGGCTCTCAAGATCAAAGAGGAAGTACAGAAGCAGATTAATGCAGGTTTTCTTGTCACATCAGAGTATCCTCAATGGTTAGCCAACATAGTGCCTGTTCCAAAGAAAGATGGCAAGGTCAGGATGTGTGTCGATTACCGGGATTTGAGCAAGGCTAGTCCGAAAGATGATTTCCCTCTACCTCACATCGATGTATTGGTTGACAGTACTGCTAAGTCCAAAGTTTTCTCCTTCATGGACGGTTTCTCTGGATACAATCAGATCAAGATGGAAGTTGAAGACAGAGAAAAGACATCTTTCATCACGCCTTGGGGCACCTTTTGTTACAGGGTGATGCCTTTCGGGTTGATAAATGCAGGGGCCACTTACCAAAGAGGCATGACCACTCTCTTTCATGACATGATGCACAAAGAGATAGAAGTGTACGTGGATGATATGATTGTTAAGTCGGGCACTGAAGAAGAACATGTTGAGTATTTGCTGAAGATGTTTCAACGGCTGAGAAAATATCAACTTCGCCTGAATCCCAACAAATGTACTTTTGGCGTGAGCTCTGGAAAACTCTTGGGATTCATTGTCAGTCAGAAGGGTATTGAAGTAGATCCTGACAAGGTCAGAGCTATTAGAGAAATGTCGGTTCCACAAACAGAGAAACAAGTGAGAGGTTTTCTTGGGCGTTTGAATTACATCTCCCGTTTCATCTCGCACATGACAGCCACGTGCGGACCCATATTCAAGCTGCTTCGAAAAGATCAGGGTGCTGTTTGGACCGAGGATTGTCAAAAGGCCTTTGATAGCATCAAGAATTACCTGTTGGAACCTCCAATCCTTATCCCTCCAGTTGAAGGAAGGCCTCTGATTATGTACTTGACTGTGTTAGAAGATTCTATGGGTTGTGTGCTCGGACAACAGGACGAGACCGGAAGGAAAGAGCATGCCATTTACTACTTGAGCAAGAAATTTACAGATTGTGAGTCCAGGTACTCCCTACTTGAGAAGACTTGTTGTGCACTAGCCTGGGCTGCTAAACGTCTTCGTCATTACATGATTAACCACACCACCTGGTTAATATCCAAGATGGACCCAATCAAGTATATCTTTGAGAAACCCGCTTTGACAGGAAGAATTGCTCGTTGGCAGATGTTGTTGTCCGAGTATGATATCGAGTACCGCACTCAGAAGGCAATCAAGGGTAGTGTTCTTGCTGATCATTTGGCTCACCAACCAATTGAAGACTACCAATCCATCAAGTTTGACTTTCCTGATGAAGAGATTATGTATTTGAAGATGAAGGATTGTGATGAACCGTTGCCTGAAGAAGGTCCGAATCCCGAGTCTAGGTGGGGCTTGGTATTTGATGGAGCAGTGAATGTCTTTGGCAATGGAATTGGGGCAGTTATTGTCACTCCTGAGGGCAATCATCTCCCTTTCGCTGCGAGGTTGCAGTTCGATTGCACGAACAATATGGCAGAGTATGAAGCATGTATCCTGGGCATTGAAGAAGCCATCGACTTGAAAATCAAGAACCTTGACATTTACGGGGATTCAGCGCTCGTCATCAATCAGATCAAAGGAGAATGGGAAACTCGCCATCCTGGTTTGATTCCTTACAAAGACTATGCAAGGCGTTTGTTAACTTTTTTCAACAAAGTGGAGCTTCACCACATCCCTCGTGATGAGAACCAGATGGCGGATGCGTTAGCAACTTTATCCTCCATGTATGAAGTGAGTCACCAGAACAATTTGCCAACGATTAGAATTCAGCGCCTCGAGAGGCCCACTCATGTGTTTGCAGTCGAAGAAGTTGTGGATGATAAGCCATGGTTTCATGATATCAAGTGTTTTCCTCCAGAGTCAGGAGTATCCAACCGGAGCATCCAATAAAGACAAGAGAACTTTGAGAAGATTGTCTGGTAATTTCTTCCTGAACGGTGATGTTTTGTACAAAAGAAACTTTGACATGGTACTACTCAGGTGTGTAGACAAACAAGAAGCAAAACTTTTGATGCACGAGGTACATGAAGGATCTTTTGGAACTCATTCCAATGGACATGCAATGGCTAAGAAGTTGTTGAGAGCAGGTTATTACTGGATGACAATGGAAACAGATTGTTACAAGCATGCCAGGAAATGCCACAAATGTCAAATTTACGCCGACAGAATTCATGTACCGCCAACTACACTTAACGTTCTTTCTTCTCCATGGCCTTTCTCTATGTGGGGCATCGACATGATTGGAAGAATCGAACCAAAAGCTTCAAACGAGCATCGTTTCATTCTAGTGGCTATTGATTACTTCACCAAGTGGGTTGAAGCAGCATCCTATGCAAATGTGACTAAGCAAGTGGTAGTCCGTTTTATCAAGAATCAGATCATCTGCCGATATGGTGTGCCCAACAGAATCATTATGGATAATGGAACAAATTTGAACAACAAGATGATGAAAGATTTGTGTGAAGAGTTCAAGATTGAGCATCACAATTCTTCTCCTTACAGACCTCAGATGAATGGCGCAGTTGAAGCTGCAAACAAAAACATCAAGAAGATAGTGCAGAAGATGGTGGTCACATACAAGGACTGCCATGAGATGTTACCGTATGCTTTACATGGATATCACACTTCAGTACGTACCTCAACAGGGGCAACCCCCTTTTCTTTGGTGTATGGCATGGAAGCAGTACTCCCTGTGGAGGTTGAGATCCCATCAATGAGAGTTCTAATGGAGGCCCAGTTGTCAGAGGCTGAATGGTGCCAAAGCAGATATGATCAGTTGAATCTAATTGAAGAGAAGCGTATGAATGCCTTGTGCCACGGACAACTTTATCAACAGAGGATGAAGCAAGCTTTTGACAAGAAGGTTCGTCGTCGTGTGTTTCAAGAAGGAGATCTTGTGCTCAAGAAGGTTCTATCTTTCCAACCCGATGCCAGGGGCAAGTGGACGCCTAATTACGAAGGTCCATATGTCGTCAAGAGAGCTTTCTCCGGTGGCGCATTGATTCTTACGACTATGGATGGTGATGAGCTCCCTCGTCTTGTGAATGCTGATGCAGTCAAGAAATACTTTGTCTAAAAAATAAAAGAACAGCTCGGTAAGTCGAAAACCCGAAAGGGCGGCTTAGGCAAAAATGAGCGTCTCGGTGGATCGAAAACCCGAAAGGGCGGTCCAGGCAAAAATTAGAGACATAAAACAGAAAATAATCATCCTGATAGGTCGAAAACCCAAAAGGGCGATCTATGCAAAAGTTAAGAAGCAAAAGACAAAGTAACTGCATCGAGTTGGTCTTTGCTCATTTGGGGGCACAATTGAATGTCAAAGAGACTCTGAATCTGAAGCATCCAAACAGTGGAATTCAAAGTTGTCAGGGAGAATAGCGGTTATTGTGTTCAATGTACCTTCAATGTATATTTACCATTTTCCAAACTTTGTAAGATCCGTGGAGCCATGACATTGGCGGGTCACCACTCTTTTAAATAAATTTGAGCCTGTTGCCTTTCATTTGGAATTCTCATTTATTCAGTTTATAAAACCTTTTCTATTTTTGATGGTAGTGTTTGAAACAAAATATTTTTCAAAATCATAAATATTTTTCATGTCTTTTTGAAAAGCACAAACAACAAACACATTTTCTTTGAACTCATGAATAAGTGAAGGGTGCGTCAACAGCTATCCTGAGAACGGATAAACTTTGCAGGCTGAACATGGTCAATTGCTTAAAAAAAAGAATACAAAAAGAAATATATGAAAAAATAGAAAAAGAAAAAGAGAAAAAAAACAGCTCGGTAAGTCGAAAACCCGAAAGGGCGGCTTAGGCAAAAATGAGCGTCCCGGTGGATCGAAAACCCGAAAGGGCGGTCCAGGCAAAAATTAGGGGCATACAAGAGAATATATTCCCGGTGGGCTGAAAACCTGAAAAGGCGGTCCAGACAAAAATTAGGGACTCAAAAAAAGAAGAAAAACAAAAAAAAACAAAATAAGCATGACCACGGAAGCACCAGTTCTTCCACCTTGATTTTTTGATTGACACGTTCTCCCCAAGAAGTGTTTACTCCCCATCAGTTGTTGCATACGCCGGGCTTTACCCCGTCATTGTTTTGATACGCCCCCAAGTGGCATTATCCCCATTGATGATTGCCGAGTGTTTGTGATGCGACGTCGGGTCACTTTCCCTCTCACCTGTCCAATCTTGTCTCATCAAGTTTATCAGTCGTACAATCATACAAGTCAGTCCTTCATACAGTCACACAAATCAATCCTCCATACAGTCTTACAAGTCGTGTCGTCATTCATGCATTCATACATTCAGGCATATACACATTCATGCATATACAATAAAGACAATATCATTCATACATGGCTGCATTAACCACCATGAGTCTTGCTTCAATTATCTTTTCATATCAATCAATCATGAATAATTTGTAACCCTCTCTTTCCCCCAAGTGTCATCCCCAGTGTGTCTGGTCCCGAGATGTCACCCTCTTTTCGCCAAGTGGCAGTTCCTTAACAAACAGCTTGTGCATTTCCTTATCCAGTCTTTTAACGTCAGTGGCAAGTTCGGCACCAACCCGAACAGCTGACATTTACTTTTTGTTTCCTGTCGTCAGTGGCAAGTTCGGCAACAACCCGAACAGCTGACATTTATCCTGTTATCCTGTCGTCAGTGGCAAGTTCGGCACCAACCCGAACAGCTGGCATTTATCTTTTATCATGTCGTCAGTGGCAAGTTCGGCAACAACCCGAACAGCTGACATTTATCCTTTTATCCTGTCGTCAGTGGCAAGTTCGGCAACAACCCGAACAACTGACATTTATCCTTTTATCCTGTCGTCAGTGGCAAGTTCGGCAACAACCCGAACAGCTGGCATTTATCTTTTATCCTGTCGTCAGTGGCAAGTTCGGCAATAACCCGAACAGCTGGCATTTATCTTTTATCATGTCGTCAGTGGCAAGTTCGGCAACAACCCGAACAGCTGACATTTATCCTTTTATCCTGTCGTCAGTGGCAAGTTCGGCAACAACCCGAACAGCTGACATTTATCCTTTTATCCTGTCATCAGTGGCAAGTTCGGCAACAACCCGAATAGCTGGCATTTATCTTTTATCATGTCGTCAGTGGCAAGTTCGGCAACAACCCAAACAGCTGGCATTTATCTTTTATCATGTCGTCAGTGGCAAGTTCGGCAACAACCCGAACAGCTGACATTTATCTTTTATCATGTCGTCAGTGGCAAGTTCGGCAACAACCCGAACAGCTGGCATTTACTTTCTGTTTGCTGTTGTCAGTGGCAAGTTCGGCAACAACCCGAACAACTGGCATTTACCTTTGTTTTATGTCGTCAGTGGCAAGTTCGGCAACAACCCGAACAGCTGACATTTACCTTTGTTGCTTGTCGTCAGTGGCAATTCGGTTTTAACCCGAACAGCTGACATTTATCCCCAGTGAAACCATGTTATCCCCAGCGGAGTCGGACCCCGTTCTTTTAACAGACTCGGGTATCCTTTTGTTTTGTTATCCCCAGTCAAGCCATCTTCGCCGTCTTGCATTCATACTTGCATCGCGAGCATCCGCAACATTACATGCATAGCATCACATGCATAGCATTGCATCCATAGCATTTTGCAGTTGAAATTTGTCAAAAATGGTGTACTCTGTATTTAAGTCTCTTCGACCCGTCGATCTAAAAATTTTACTTTTAAATCTCCGTAGCGAAGAAACTTAAATAGGGGCATCTGTCATACCCCATTTTTGACCCGTGTTCAATTCGTTTCTCTCGTCTTTTAAGCCGGAAATTTTCGTCGTTTCAGACGAAATTTCGGCAGGGAGGTATTTTAAAATACCTCATATTTGTTCCGAAGGCAACCATTTTTATTTTGTTTCTTATTATTATTATTATTATTATTATTATTATTATTATTATTATTATTATTTTCTTTATTTCTTTTTTTAAAATTCTTTTTTATTATTAGGTGTTTTCTTTTATTTTTTCGTTTTTATTATTTTTTCTTTATTTTTACTGTTTTTATTTTATTTCCATTTTTTTCTTCAGTCTTTTTTTCCAGTCCAGGCCCAGAGGGGCAGTTTTGTCTTTTTTACACCAGTCTTTGTCCTATTTATAGTGCATTTACTGTATTGTCAGAGGAGGACACAGTACCCGAGAAATAGTACCAATAGTCAGAACCACCAACACAGAACCGTCCACCACCAACAACCACCATCTAAACTCAAATCCGGCCATTCAACCACCACCAAAAAAATTTAAAAAAAACAACACAATCACGAAAACGCACAAAACGTAACAAACCCAAAGCCACAAAGTTCCAATCACCCAAACCGGAGCAACCACGAAAAACAACAGAACGTAACAAACCCAAAGCCACAACCACAAACGGTCCGGCCAAACCCAAACGAGGCTTACTAGCAAACCACGAGAACCACAAGAAACCGGAACCATAAGCAGTAGGACCGAGTGAGCTTTTCTTTGTTCAAAAGGTAGCTTTTCAAAACGTTTTTAAAACCAAGATCTACTAATTTTCGTTAAGAATCTACGAAATCTAAGTTTGGATTCGGGTAGAGAATAAAAAAGGAATCTCAAAAACACTATCATTTTTCAAAACCGGGAAGTTTTCTTCTCCGGTGCGGTGGCGCCGGCGGCGGCCACCGCGCCGGAAAACTACTTCTAGCCGAGCCAAACTTAGAGAGAGGAGAGAGCTCTTTTCTGGTTTTTGAGAAGTAGAGAGAGAAGAGAGAAAGATTTATGATTTTTGTGTGTTTTTTTTATTTATACCACTGCCTGCTTGGGTACACGCGCACCTCTTTGGTTCCAATGGACCATCAGGGTTGGACCGTTAGATCCTAGATCTAACGGCCGGTATTATCCCCTGTTTTTGATAAGACGCGTCCCTCCTTTGGCTTTTCCGTGTTCCTCCACTCTCTGTGACCTTTTGATCTTAATCTGGTGGCTGAGGCTCCGTCCTCCTGTGATTAGATCTGGACGCTCTGTTTGATCAGACGGTCCAGATCTAATCTGTTTAAGCCCATTACTCCTTCTTAAGCCCAGCTATCTTTCTATTTCTCTACTGTTTTACTATTTCAGCACTTTCCTTTTAATTCTGCACCCCCCTTTCTTTTCTTCCCTTTCTTTTTATTTTTGCACTTTATTTTCTTTATTTTATTTTTCTTGCATCTTTATTTCTTATTTATTTTTTAGCACCATATTTATTTGATGCCTTGCATTTTTATTTTCCAGCACCATATTTATTTTATGTCTTGCATTTTATTTTCTTTTTTATTTTAGCATCATATTTATTTTATGTCTTGCATTTTTATTTCCTTTTTATTTTATTTTTTTAGCATCATATCTATTTTATGTCTTGCATTTTTATTTCCTTTTTATTTTATTTTTTTAGCATCATATCTATTTTATGTCTTGCATTTTTATTTTCTTCTTATTTTATTTTCAGCATCATGTTTATTTTATGTCTTGCATTTTTATTTTCTTTATTTATTTTATGCACCGTATTTATTTATTGTTTTGCATTTCATGCATTTTTTATTTCTTTTTAGCATATTTACTTTAATGCAATTGCAATTTTATTTTTATTATTTTTGTCATTTATTTTATTGCCATTAGAATGTATCTAGGTCCAATGTAAAAATATAAATGAGAATATCGCACCGACACCACATTTATTTATTATGCTTTATGTCGAGGACGATAATGTAATTATGACCGTATCCGAGGAAAAGGACCCTCACTTGATCCAACGTCATTTTGAGGGATCCGGCGCGTTTGGACTTTCTCAGCATAACTTAGTCTCTGGACCTTAGGACTTAATCAAAATTTTCACAAAAAAAGTCAAAAAAAGTCAAAATCCAAAAACATTTTATAATCAAAATTTCAAAAAAAGTCAATCTTTATCCTTTCTTTCTTAATCAAATTTCAATCAACTTTTAATCAATCAAAACATTTTTCTTCAATTTAAAATCAATCAAACTCACCTCTTTTTTATTCTTATATGCCTTTCGGCTTCCTATCTTTCTTAAAACTTTTTTTCAAACTTTAAAATCAATCAAAACCAATCACTCGTTCTTTTTACCCCGAACTACATGATTTTGATCCCATTCGGGTATGTAGGCAAAAGACTTTGTCTTTCCAAATCAACAAAATAACAAAAACATTTTCTTTCTTTTCTAAACTCATCACTTTAATCTTTTCACACTTAAGTATTTATTTACAAACAAATAATCAATTTAGCATAAAGATAAAATAAGCAAGAGGTTCCTATAGAGTACTATAGACGTTTAGGGTGCTAATACCTTCCCTTTGCGTAACCAACCCCCGGACCTTTGATCTCTAAAAAATAGGGTTTTCGAACTTTCTCCCTTTCCTCGGAAAAATAAAAGATCGGTGGTGAACTTAGAATTGCGAGTCAACGCTAATTAATAGCTTGATATCCAAAAATCACCGCGACAGAAGTCTAGACTAAGTGGAGATTGATTGCTAAGGCTGGGAACAGGGGGGTCTGTGTCTGAGTCTTTGAGTTGATTCCTTTAGTAGATTTCCTTCCTGGATTGGTATCCCCCAGAGTAGGTGAAGTTTGCACCGAACTGGGTTAACAAATTGTTGTGTTATTTATCTTTCTGCACCTTTTTATTTCTGCTTCTGAACATCAATTTTCATACTCTGTTTTTTTGTTCAGAACCAGTTTACAGCCAGGAATTTTCATGAACATTCAGCATCTGAAGTTCTGCGTCTGAAGTTCTGCTTCTGAACATTCAGCGTCTGAAGTTTTGCTTCTGAACATTTAGTGTCTGAAGTTTCAGCTTCTGACGTTTAGCTTCTGAAGATCCAGCTTCTGAGGTTCTGCTTCTGAAGACGTACATCATGCTTGTATATTTGATTTTAGCAAGAATGACGCCAACAACCAAATATCCAACAATCTCCCCCTTTGGCAAATTTTTGGCTAAAATCAATCTGAGATCAAAGAGATATCACAAGGCAAATTCTTCACTTAAACGTAGCAAACAAATAGCAACAGCAACAGAGTCAGCAACGGAAATAGCAAACAAAATCCTAACAAGAGACATACTACGTTTCCACACATATACTCCCCCTGAAACATGGCATTCAGGAACAAACAAAGCACTCCCCCTGAAACACATCAGCTCTGTATTGCTTCTGAACTACTGTACTGCTTCTAAAACAAACTGTATTATGAGCAACTGTAGTGCTTCTGAAACAGACAAATATCTCCCCCTTTTTAGCCAAACAATTTTGACAAAACAAAGTCTTCACACAGGAACCAAAAATTGACTTAGCATCAGAGGCTGCTTTGTCATCAGACTCTGCATCAGACACAACTTTTTCATTAGGATCAGATTCATCTTCATCACCCTCAGCAATTTGTAATTGCTATAACTCCTCATGCAGACAAACTCCCAGTTTACCCCTTGAAAAATCATCAACACAAACAGAAACATTTTTCTTCCCAATTTGACACTCACCACAACTTTTTCTATCACCAGCACTACCTGCCCAGTCTGTATCACAACACCATTGATCAATATCAACACCATTATCCTTTTTGATTATCTTCACATGTGCTGCATCAGATGTTCTCTTATGTATTGCATTCATAAGAGCAAAATTCTTCATTCTACTCTTGGCACAATCTCTGGATCTGTTGGTAATTTCTTTACTCAGATTCCCTATGATCAGGTCCTTAGGATGATCCTTTTGGATTCTAATATTTGGACATTTGCTGCCTTCAACAATCTTGAGTTTGGGTCTCCATTCCTTCTTGACATTGATTTTGTTTACAATGGGTTCCACTTTTCTTTGTTGAAAGTGCTTGGGGTATCCATACAGCTTGAAATAGAATGGCTTTATGTGCCCCTTTCTACCACAGTAATGACATATCCAAGGATGAGATGCCCTCTTGCTCTTAGATCCCTGAGGTTCGTTCTGATGTTTCAACTTAGGTTTGTCCATCATTGTATCATATGTTCCAACAACTGCAATGAACCTTTTAGCTGGATTTTGCTGTTTTTTGTTCAAGGTCCTATGATCAAACCCTATTCCATTTGGTTTCCCTTGGTTCTGACTTTCCAGTATTTCTTCTAGCATATCAGTACAAGTGTTCATCATTCTGACTTGTTTCATCATATGTTCAAGTTGAGAGTTCAGTAGGGTTACCTCATCATTGAGATCAGAAATCTGTCCTAAGTGTTTACTTCTTTCAACCAGAAGTTGAGTGATAGTCTTCTTCTGATTCACTAGTAACTTGCAAACTTCTTCAAATTTAACATGCAACTTCTTGCAAGAATTAGCAAGTTCTTCATAAGACAATTCTTCATCACTGGATTCAGTATCAGAGGGTGCTTCAGAACCTGATGCTTCTGAACCTGATGGTGCTTCTGAAGTCTTAACTTCATCATTAGACATGCATCTACCAGTTAAAGCAGTGACATGCTTAGCAGACTCATTCTCCACTTCTCCTTCTGAGTCATCTTCATCAGACCAAGAAACAGCCAAGATTTTCTTCTGTCTCTTGAGGTATGTGGCACATTCTATTCTAATGTGACCATATCCTTCACATTCATGACACTGAACTCCTTTGGATTGATTTTCTTTCTCATCAGTTCTTGTCTTCTTCAAACCATTTTGTTTGGATCTCTTGTCAGTCTGCTTTAGAATCCTATTAAATTGTCTACTAAGCATCACAAGAGCCTCTGATATGCTATAATCATCCTCAGCATCAACATTTGCTACAAAAGTAACACCTTTCCCCTTCATATCAGTTCGGTTATTGAAGGCTATCTCAAAATTCTGCAAGGACCCTATTAATTCCTCAACCTTCATACTGGAGATGTCCTATGCTTCCTCAATGGCAGTCACTTTCATGTCAAATCTCTTAGGTAGAGACCTGAGTATTTTCCTCACAGGTTTCTCATCATATATTTTTTCTCCAAGAGAATCAAATGAGTTAGCCATGTCCAGAACGTTCATATAAAAATCTTGTATGTTCTCATCCTCCAACATTTTGAGATTTTCAAACTTGGTGGTGAGAAGTTGAAGTCTGGACATTTTTACCTTGGATGTGCCTTCATGAGTAGTTTTAAGAATCTCCAAAGCATCCTTCGCTACAGTGCACTGCTTGATCAGTCTGAACATATTCTTGTCCACTCCATTGAATATAGCATTCAAGGCCTTGGAGTTTCCAAGAGCTAATTCATCTTCTTCCTTGGACCACTCTTCTTCTGGTTTCAGATCAGCTGTCTTCTTTCCATCTTTGTCAAGCACAACATGATGTTCCCAACCCTTCAGAACTGCTTTCCAGGTCTTACTATCTATAGATTTAAGGAAAGCACTCATGCGTGATTTCCAGTAGTCATAGTTGGAGCCATCCAACAAAGGTGGTATGTTCACAAATCGTCCTTCCTTGTCCATTCTGCCAGAAAGTAACTTCCCTGGAGCTCACCCTAAAACAGGCAGGGTGCCTGCTCTGATACCAATTGAAATTCTGGCGCAGTAGGTTTTGATTTTGAACGAAAGTTCCAACACAGGAACAACGATGTAAAACAGAGTACAAACACGCAAAACAGTAATAGACAGAAATAACAGACTGAAAGTAAAAGGCACAGGTTATTTGTTTACCCAGTTCGGTGACAAACACACCTACGTCTGGAGGCTACCAAGCCAGGAAGGAAATCCACTATGATAGTCCTAGTTCTAAGTTCTCAGCAAACTCCAAGTTTACAACTTATCACCTAGCTACTACCCGTATTGACTTCAACCTTGGAACTCCTAGACCTGAGATCCCATCTCACTTCCTACTCAATCAATCACTGCCCCAGTGATCTTAAACTCAAATAACAATCAAAGACGGAGACACACTCCAAAACACACAATAGTCACTCTTGCTTAAAAGCTTCAAGTGAACTACAATTACAACTCAACTAAAACAAACCAACTCTAAGCAATAGAGTGGTGTACAGAAACAGAGCACAAAGCTCACAATGAACAGACTCAAAACCTAAGAATACTCTTTCTATGATGGCTTCTGTTTCAGTGATCTTCTTCAATAGTGGCATCCTTTATTTATAGCCTTCCGCAGCAACATATATTTGAATCAAATATTCTTCTCAGAAATATATTGAAAACAAATATTCTTCAGAAATATATTTTCCAAAGATCTCTTTGAAAATATATTCACAAATAAAACAATATCCAATCCTAAGAAATATATCTCACGAAAATATCTTCATTCTAGAAACATCTGGAAACACACGAAGCTTGGAGAACAAGAACATGAATTCTTCAATTAAATCTTCAACAGATCAGGTGAGAAAATAAACAGCTCCAAGGCGCGAAATCAAGGTTGCTTCTGAAGGTACTTCTGAAGTCTGAAGGTTCAGCGTCTGAAGGTTCAGCTTCGGAAGTTCTGTGTCTGAAGTTCTGCGTCTGAGGTTTTGCGTCTGAAGTTCAGCGTCTGAAGTTCTGCTTCTGAACATTCAGCGTCTGAAGTTCAGCGTCTGAAGTTCTGCTTCTGAACATTCAGTGTCTGAAGATTCAACGTCTGAAGTTCTGCTTCTGAACATTTAGCGTCTGAAGTTTTGCTTCTGAACATTCAGCGTCTGAAGTTTCAGCTTCTGACGTTTAGCTTCTGAAGATCCAGCTTCTGAGGTTCTGCTTCTGAAGATGTACATCATGCTTGTATATTTGATTTTAGCAAGAATGACGCCAACAACCAAATATCCAACACTTGCTTCATTTCAACTATAAGTTCCGCTATTCCCACATTATTTTCCATTATGTGATTAAAGAACCAAACTATAGTAAGAATAAGAAATGAATAACACAAAATGTAGTAAGATTCAATACCTAAAGTACATTAGACCATTGATAGCTTACATAGATATCAATTGAATTCAATATCCAACTATTTAACCGCAATGAAATGATCTGCTTCATTGTCACTAAAACTCACACTCTAATTATGTTTTTCTTGTTCAGCCACAGTTCTAAAATTTGTTACTTTCTTTTCCTAAATAACAACTACATTTGATCAGTCATAGTAGAGAACAATCTACAAGAAGTGCAAAAATTAGCGACTTCTCTCACAGCAAAATTTGGTCAAATAGCTTCAGTCATGGTTTGGAGTTGAAAGGATTGGCAACAAACAATCCCCTGCAAAATTTAGCAGCAGTGCAAACACAAAAGATCAATTAATAACTAGTTAACCACTTTATACAATAAAGATCTTTGCAGAAAATTAAGAACCCACAACATCAAAATTAGTTTAAAATCAGCCAAACTCGAGCCAAATTGACAAAACAGCCAAACTCGAGCCAAATTAACAAGCTCAAAGAAAGGAAAAAACACAATACTAACAACTACATAACCTTTGACTGAACTGACAAAAAAGGATAATTTTTCTTGGGGACAGGAAGCTGCTGAGGCTTTTGAATGGTTGAAGGCTGTCATGACCACTTCACATGTTCTGGTTCTGCCTAATTTTGTTGTGCCTTTTGAGGTGGAGTGTGATGCAGCTGGGAGAGGCTTGGGGGCAGTATTGATGCAAAACAGACAGCCCATAGCTTTCTTTAGTAAAGCATTATCTGATAGCAATCTTGCTAAGTCAGTTTATGAGAAGGAGCTGATGGCCTTGGTGTTGTCCATTCAACACTGGAGACATTATTTATTAGGCAGACAGTTTGTGGTATACACTGACCACAAGAGCTTGAAGCATTTCTTACAGTAGAGGGTTTCTTCTTCTGATCAACAATGTTGGCTAGCTAAGCTCTTGGGATATTAATTTGAAGTAAAATACAAGCCTGGGTTGGAAAACAAGGTTGCTGATGCTCTTTCTAGGTGTCATGGAGATGTGGAAATGAATACTATGGTATCTTCTCCAAACTGGGTAGAAGGGAAGCAGCTGTTACAGGAAGTGTCACAAGATGTTAACATCCAGAAGATGATAACAGAATTGAGTAATAATTCTGATGCCAGGCCAGGGTTCTATGTTCAGCAAGGGGTGTTATTTTACAAGGGCAGGTTGGCGATTGCTTCTGATTCTCCCTCTATTCCTTTATTACTTAAGGAATTTCATAGTACACCTATGGGGGGGCACTCTGGATTCCTGAGAACCTACAGGAGACTGGCAGACAATATCTATTGGGTAGGAATGCAAAAGACAGTCATGGTCCTGCAGAAGCAGAACCTCAGATGCAGGTTCAGAAGCAGAACCTCAGTCTCTGACTCAGACTCAAGTCACTATATCAAACTGACTGAAGTTCTTATTCTAACACTATATCAAGGGGAGCTTCCAAAAGAATTAGATATCTTACCTAATGAAGATGTGTATCCAGAAAAAATGTTGGGATCTAGATTGACAGTTCAAGAAGGGGTGACAGTGCCTCAAAGTCTTATCCAGTGGAAGAATAAGACCATTGATGATGTTTACGAAATAAAAATGACTGGCAGTCCAAAATTGAATTGCATAAATCAATTATTTCTAAAATCATGCAAGAACATTTAAGTTACTTTCTTTTCGATTTGGAAAAGACATTCAATCATGAAGGAAAAACAAATATTATTCTATCAAAGTAAGGTAATACCAACAATGATCAGAAGTTTCAGTAACATACATGATTCAGATTTGAGTGTTATTTTTCCCAAACAAAATCAGTAAATAACTATACTAAACATAACAAAATCAGTAAAATTAGTAACTAACTTTCTATCAGTGACTTTCTATCAGTAACTAACTTCTTAAGTAACTAACTTTCTAATGATAGCTTTGTTTTTTTTTTTTGAATCAGCTAATATTATTCACTACGAGATGTGCAGGACGCACAAAAACCCATGGATAGAGCCAAAAGTAGGCTAAAAACATAGGCACCGTATATAGGCGGATCACCTTCAAAAACACCCAAAACAAAACTACCTCACCGTTTCAAGAACCATGAAGCCATGCCTAAAAAACTAACAACACAGCAGGACAAACAATGAGGCTGATATATGCAGAAAGATAAAAGGGCATGCATAACTTAATTTTCTAACCAAGAAAACTGACAGCTGCTCCATTAAAACCCAAAAAACGCATACCCCTGCCTCACAATCAGCACTAAAGAGATAGATAAAAAAGCTACCAACAGGTCCGCCGCGCTCCCTACACGAAACCAGGACACTTACCTTTCTAGATTTCTTTATATTCATTTATATGCACTTTCTCTTATTATATCTGACTGTTTTTTTTTGTAGGTCAACAACTATTTATAAGATGCTCATATCTTCTTAAAATGGCTTGATATCTAATTTTTCATCTTTTTATGTTTTCTTTTGTCTCTCATTTTCATTTCATTTAGTGTGTTTTTTCTTAAAATGGCTTGATATCTAAAATGGCTTGTGCTACCACACATAAGCTGTTTTTAGTACCACACATAACAGTACTTATTCATAGTTAATTATAGAGCACCACTTCAAAATCAAAATTGTAACTTCACTTTTATGGAACAACACATAATGTGCTGACATACTTGTGTAGACTGACTCACATTGATTATGAAGCACTCACACGTCCTATGAAATAGAAATCAATTTGAAGCATACCTTTAGAGTGCAGCATAATACAGCATCTGAGTGGTGCCACAAGGACTTGAGTACAGATTCTTTTCCTTCATTATTAGATTTAAGTAGCTCCACACCCAAGTAGCAACTACAAAACAGAGATAGTCAAACAACAGCCCTGTGATCAAAGTACCAGTTTCTGCCTACTAAATTTGAGCAATAAATCTAACCATGTGATAGATAACAATTACAATACTTTTTTAGAGTTGTTCAGTAATAAAAGTTCACAAGTTAGAAGGAACAAGCCCACATGCAAAACACAGAATTTATGAAAAGCAACCATTAATGTAGTGCATGCTAAGATATTGAATATTAAATGGAAGCATCTCATTTAATCTTTGTCGACAAGTATTTGATAAGGAGTTAAAAGATCAGAGATTTGCAAGACCACCAACTAGTTAGAAATTTTCAACTACAAAACTACACCAGATTTTGGAGCTATGGTATGCATCTATTTACAGAACTCGGCTTCGCTACTAGCAACACTATTTCGGCTTCGCTACAGCGCTGCACCAAAACAGAAATACATAACAACACACACCAAACAAAAACACACAGACGAACTATTATGTTGTCAATATGTTCTATGCATAACAAGATTTAACCTCTCAAATTTTAAGCACAATGAATACAATATAAGCTTGATGAATAACAAACAACTATGCATTTGATTCTAATTCAAGTACCTTAATTCATTCACAATATGTTGCGGTTCAATGATCTCAAACTGAGATGCCTTAAAATCCTCTAGAGCATCAACCTGCACAATGGACACATAAAGAACTAAAAACAAGGTATCTTTGAATCGCAAACATAGACGAGAACAACCAGTTTCATTGAAAACCAGAAAGAGAAATAAAAACACTCCTAAGCAAAGAACCAATTTTATCATTTTATCAAACGATGTCCGTTTTGAGCAAACGACCACTCGTTGGAAAGCTTAGGATGTTAAGATTACAGATGTAATTTTTGTTTTGAGGTTTAACCATCCAATTGGTTCAGTTTAACAAAATAGTGGGTATTGGTACAGAAACTTGACTGAAACTTTTCTCAAACTTGCAAGTAGCTTTTCTCCTACTATACTTAATGAAATTTGATAATTCTTGTGTCTAAACCGTAGGGAATTTCGTCTTCTTTGCATTGGATTCAAACTCATCAGCATATGACCTATATTCCAAGAGTTATGCAAAATTTATCACATATATGCCATACGAATTTTGACCCAAAATTCCATATAAACTCAGCCATAACAGCTTAACCTCACAATCAATTCCAACACCAACATAAAACAGCATTAAGCTATAATTTAACTTCTTAAAACAACTTATTTGATTACCTAGTAAAACTTCAATAAAAACCAAACCCCAAGCTTCAATCTTGCTTCTTTCCTCCACTTCTTGCTTCTAATTTACCAAATTAAGCCATAATCAGTTTCATTCCAACATGCATGAACTTAAGCTTGAGTTCAAACAAAACCCCAACTGGTGGATTGATGGTAAGGCTCGGTTTGGGGGAGAAAATGAGAGTAAGTAATTTTTTGAAGTTGATTCTAGCTCAATCTTTCATGAGGGAAGTGAAATTGAGTTTGCATGTGAATTATTGAAATGGGTCAAGTGAAGAAGGAAAGGAGGAACACGTGAGAGAGGAAGGAGAATGAAAGGGGATCTGATTTTTAGTGTGAAAGGGAAAAATGAAGGAAAAAGAGAGAGAGAGATAACTTAAATAATTATATATAAATTAAATTTTTATTAGTAAATAGACTAGCGTCGGCTAGGCCGACTCTAATTTTGTCCTAAAAAGTCATATGTGGGTCCCCTAACGTGTTGCCTCGTTTAGGCCGACTCTAATATTATTTAGAAAAAAAGTAAAATCATATATACATGTAGAGTGAGTTCGGCCGACTCTAAGTGGACGCTATTTGTGTCAGTGTCGGTGGCCGACGCTAAAATCTGAGGCTAAAATCAAGTTTTCTTGTAGTGTGCTGAGAGAAAGATCTAGTGCTTCAAGGTTAGTTGTATGAGTGTTTAAAGAGAAGAATTGTGTAATGTGATTGATGATTTCTCATTAGTTACAATCATGTATATATACAGAAAATTAAACCTAGAATGGAGTGAGTCAGGTTAACAACTTTCCTACAGACTCTCCACTAATTAGGTGAGTAAATAATGGGTCAACAACAGATTTACAAATCATAATAATTAAGGAGAATTAAATTCTAATTATTATTATTGATATCCTATCATAATAATTAAGGAGAATTAAATTATAATTATTATTATTGATATCCTCTCGCAAGTTGTATGGTCTGAAAGAGAGATGCAACTTGGATAGTAAGTAATCGAATCGAGGACGAAGCAGGGGTTTGGTTAGGATATCAGCAAGTTGATCATCGGTGGAAACAAAGGATACTCAAAACTTGCCATGTTGAACATTTTCTCGGACAAAATGATAGGCTAAGGCTATATGTTTCATCCGAGAGTGAAATACAGGATTAGCACTGAGATGGGTAGCACCGAGATTGTCATAATAGATGACTGGATTGGTCGTCGGAGTGTGACCAAGTTCAGTGAATAGAGAAAGGACCCAAAGCAGCCCACTCGCCGTGTCAGCCAGGGCTTTATATTCTGCTTCTGTGGAGGATCGAGCAACAGACCGTTGTTTTTGAGAACGCCAAGAGATGGGCGTGATGCCAAGATATAACAGGGAACCAGTGGTGGAAATATAATCATCCTTATCGCCCGCCCAATTGGCATCGGAGTAGGCGTGAAGATTGAGTGGGGCGGTCGCCGAGATGAAGACGCCTTTGTCACATGAACCCGCCAAGTATCTGAGCACTCTTTTGAGTGCAATCCAATGCGCCGTTCTGGGGTCTGCATGAATTGGGCGAGTTTGTTGGTGCTGAAGGCAATGTCTGGGCGAGTAAGGCTCAGGTATTGGAGGCTTCCAACGAGCGCTCGATACTCGGTTGGGGAGGGTAGGAGATCGCCGACATCCTTGAGTAACTTATCCGTGGCAGACAGTGGAGTGGTTGCTGGTTTCATATCTGCCATGCCTGGTTTATGTAGTAGGTCAGTGATATATTTCCTTTGTGAAAGGAATATACCTGCAGTAGAGGGAATAACTTCGACCCCCAAGAAATAGTTAAGACATCCAAGATCTTTCAAAGAAAAACGAGCGGCGAGTGTGGCGATGAGTGCGAAGACCTCTGCAGGAGAACTCCCGGTGACAATGATATCATCAACATAAACTAATAAGTACAGTGTAACGCCTGGTTTATGGTGGATGAATAAAGAGGCATCAGCAGTGGAGTTGACGAAGCCAAGGGATAGAAGGAATACCCGAAGCTCCGTATACCAGGCACGAGGTGCTTGCTTTAGCCCATATAGTGCCTTTTTGAGGCGACATATGTGATCAGGGAGGTTTTTGTTGACAAATCCAGGTGGTTGTAACATGAAGACTTCCTCTTTGAGCGTACCTTGGAGGAATGCATTGTTAACATCAAGCTGACGTAGGGACCATCCTTGATGAACTGCAAGTGTAAGGACAATGCAAATAGTCACCGGTTTGACAACTGGACTGAACGTTTTCGTGTAGTCACAGCCAGGGCATTGATGAAATCCTTTGGCGACAAGTCGTGCCTTGTAACGATCAATGGAGCGATCCGGATTTCGTTTGACACGAAAAACCCATTTACACCCAACTAAATTCTAAGCTGAGGACCGGCTAGCAAGATCCAAGGTGTTATTGTTGTGTAAGGCATCAAATTCAGCTTGCATAGCCGAGCGCCAATCAGGATCATGAAGGGCTTGAGTGATATTGCTGGGTTAGATGGTACATAGGGGGCGAACATGAAGTAGAGGTCGTTGGTCGACTGGTTGTTGTGTGGGCGAGCAGTGGGTGGGGGCGGTGGTAGAGGCGTTGGCGATGTAGTGATGTGGTCTAGTTCATGGGATGTTAGGGACGGGGGCGAGGACATGTGAATGTTTTGGGCGAGCTCATTGGAGTTTGGTGAAGAAGGCAAAGATGTTTGAGTGGGTTGGGCGAGCTCACTGGAAGTTTGTGAGGTGGACGACTGCTATTGAGTGTTGTGGGCGAGGTCATTGGGGATTGGTGATGAGGGCGCAAGCGAGTGAGTAATGTGGGCGAGGTCATTTGTGATTGGAGTGGTGGGCTTATGAATGATTTGAGTGAGCTTGTTTTGATTGGGTGAAGCGAGCGTCGAATCTGGGGCAGGTGCCTGTGTTTGAGTGGCAAGGGAGCTAAACGGAAATTCCGATTCGACAAACTTTACATGGCTCGAGGTGTAAATTTTTCCGGTTGTGGGATCGAGACATAAGTATGCATGTTGATCAGCCGAGTAACCTACAAAAACACACATAGCAGACTTTGGTGCAAGTTTATGGTTAGAATATGGTTTAATCCAGGGAAAACACAAACATCCAAAACATTTTAATTTATGATAGTCCAGGCTAATGTTGTGCAATTTGAAATAGGGTGAGTGGTACCCAAGAATGGGAGTGGCAAGGCGATTTATGAGATAGGTTTCAGTGGTCATGGCGTGAGGCCAATAGGTAAGGGGTAGGCCTGAGTGATGAAGAAGGGCGATACCAGTCTCGGCAATGTGGCAGTTTCGGCGTTCTGAAATACCATTATGTTCAGGTGTGTGGGGTAGAGTGGTGTGAAATTCTGGTACACAGGTGAAGACCAATGTATTCGCCACCATTATCTGTGAAATTCTGGCACGGTAGTTTCCTGAAGTTGTATGCAATGTTCCAACACTAGTACACAGGTGAATGTTGAATACAATGTTCCAACGTCAGGTTAATGATCAACACAAATAACAAGGAAAGAAATAACAGACGGAAATGTAAATGGCACAAGTTATTTGTTAACCCAGTTCGGTGACAAACACACCTACTTTGGGGGCTACCAAGCCAGGAGGAAGTCCACTAGTGTAGTCCTAGTTCTAAGTTCTCAGCAAACTCCAAGTTTACAACTTATCACCTAGCTACTACTCGTATTGACTTCAGCCTAGGAACTCCTAGACCTGAGATCCCATCTCACATCCACTCAAACAATCACTGCCCCAGTGATCTTAGACAAATACAAACAATATGATGAATACACCTTCAGACATAAACTAACACCGTACTTGAAAGCTTAGGTGTAGTATACAATATTACAACTCAACTAAAACAAACCAACTCTAAGCTTTTGATATTCGGTAGCAGCAATAGAGGGGTATACAAAATAGAGCACACGGCTCAACAAAGACAACCTAAAGTCGAAACCCTAAAATATTCTTTCAATGACGGTTTCCAATGTTTTCTTCAAGAGTGGTGTCTTCTTTATATAGCATTCAGCAGCAACATATCTTTGAATCAAATATTCTTCTCAGAAATATGTTGAAACAAATAATTCTTCAGAAATATATTTCCAAGATTCCTTCTAGAAATATATTTGCACATTTAAATCTTCCTTTAGGCTAAATATATATTTGTATCAAATATTCTTTTCAGAAATATATTGAAACAAATATTCTTCAAAAACATATTTTCCAAAGATCTCTTTTGAAAATATATTTACACAAATAAAAATATCCAATCTGGAAAATATAACTCTCGAAAATATCTTCCTTCTGGAAACACACACAACTTGGAGAACAAGTAACATGAATGAATTCTTCAATCAAATCTTCAAAAGATCAGGTGTGATAATAAACAGCTCCAAGGCGCGAAATCAAGGCACACTGAAGTCGTACCCACATTTTGAAACATTGGGTCCAACATCTTGCTTGTATATTTGATTTAGCAAAAATGAAGCCAACATACAAATATCCAACAATCTCCCCCTTTGGCAAATTTATGGCTAAAACAATCTGAGATCATACAGACAACCTAGAGGGATACCACACAAACATTTCTTCAATCATCAAAAGCACACAACCATGAAGAAAGGTAGCACATCTTCAAAAACTACTTCAAAAGAATTCCTCAAATGAAACGTAGAAGATAAGAATATCGTGGAGTATCACTAAAGAGTATTAGAGGCATGCAACATCGGAATAGAACACACGTATTACCAAAGTGAGAAAAATAAATCCCCACACATACAAGCAACTGGCACCGGATGTTTCAACATTTTGTAACACATCATGCCATACTCCATATCTCATACAAACACATATGTATATCATACAGTATAGTATCACTCCCCCTGAATATATGCATACCACACAGCACAATATTACTCCCCCTTAGGTAGTACTCCCCCTTAATATGCAAATAAGGCATATAATAAAATCTGCCAAACTACTCCCCCTTTTTAGCCATAATTTTGACAAAACAATCATGCAATCACCAGGAGCAAAAAGAACAAGAACAAGCATCCAATATAGACCAGCACATCACAACAGAGACATTAACAGGCGTCTTCTTTTCATTAACTTTCTTCCTGCCAGGGGACATGATGTCCAGGACATCATCCTCAACATCTTTCTCAGTATCACTATTTTAGAAATTAGCAGCAGCGGATTTAAACAACCAAGAGAGCCCATCAAGTAAGATTCTCAACACGCAACAGTGCACATTAGAATCACACGAACATAGTACCCACACACAAAGTCTTCACAGAAGAACAAACACTTCATAGCAAACCACTCAGACACACGTAGTAATAGTAACCACATCTGAACATAGTACCTCTGAGCATTAATATATTTCAACCTCAAAACTTCAACTCACATTAGGTTGAGGATTCTCAGGAAACTCAACCATATCAGCATCAGTTTGGGGGATCTCATAACTGGTTTCAACAACATTAACAAGTTGGGTCGGGGATGTTTCAACATATTTTCAGCAGTCTTCAAAATAACAATGATCTCCCTGATTTCTCGTGCAACTCTAGTTATAGTAAGTAGAAAGAATTTGTTTGCACGTTTCAACACCTGTAATTGCTATAACTCCTCATGCAGACAAATTCCTAGTTTACCCCTCAACTTCTAAAATTGATTTGCATCTAAGGCTTTGGTGAATATATCAGCTAATTGTTCCTCTGTGGTAACATGTTTAAGTTTCACTATGTTCTCTTCTACAAAATCCCTGATAAAGTGATGACGAATATCAATATGTTTTGTCCTGCTATGTTGAATAGGGTTTTTTGAGATATTGATTGCACTCAGGTCGTCACAATACAATGTTAGCACATCTTGTTCAACATTATACTCCTTTAGCATCTGCTTCATCCACACTAGTTGGGAACAACTGCTACCGGCTGCTATGTACTCTGCTTCAGCTGTGGATAGTGACACACAATTTTGCTTCTTGGTAAACCACGAGATCATATTATTTCCCAGAAAGAAACATCCTCCAGAAGTGTTTTTTCTATCATCTGCACTGCCTGTCCAGTCTGCATCACAATACCCAACTAACATAGAGCTTTCACTGTGAGAGTACATAATACCATAGTCACTAGTACTATTGATATATTTCAATATTCTCTTTACTTGAGTTAGATGGCTCATTTTAGGTTCAACTTGATATCTAGTACATACCCCTACATCAAAGGTTATGTCTGGTCTGCTTGCAGTGAGATACAGTAAGCTTTCAATCATGCTCCGATACAGACTTTGATCAACTGCAATACCCTTTTCATCTTTGGTCAACTTCAAATAGGTAGCTGCAGGTGTTCTCTGATGACTTGCATTTTCCATACCAAACTTCTTTACTATATTCTTGGCATATTTACTCTGAGAAACAAAGATTGTATCTTCCATCTGCTTGACTTAAAGGCCAAGAAAATAGGTCAGTTCACCCACAAGACTCATCTCAAACTCAGACTGCATCTGCTGAACAAAATGTTGAACCATCTGGTTCGACATCCCACCAAATACAATGTCATCAACATATATTTGTGCTATCATAAGTCTTCCATTCTCTTCTTTTACAAACAAAGTCTTATCTGATCCTCCTTTTCTGTAGCCTTGATTAACAAGAAACTGTGCAAGTCTCTCATACCATGCTCTGGGCGCCTGTTTTAATCCATATAGTGCTTTCTTTAATTTTTAGACATGATTAGGAAAGTTAGGATCTATAAATCCCTTTGGTTGTTCAACATAGACCTCTTCATGTAAGTACCCATTTAGGAAGGCACTCTTCACATCCATCTAAAACAGCTTGAATTTAAGAATACATGCCACACCCAAAAGTAATCTTATGGATTCCAATCTGGCAACAGGAGCAAAAGTTTCATCAAAGTCAAGTCCCTCCACTTGAGTATACCCTTGAGCCACTAGCCTTGCCTTGTTTCTGGTCACAGTCCCATTTTCATCATATTTGTTTTTGTAAATCCATTTAGTCCCAATGAGATTAATGCCTTCTGGTCTTGGAACTAAATCCCACACTTCACTTCTTTTGAATTGATTCAATTCCTCTTGCATTGCATTAATCCAGAATTCATCAGTAAGTGCTTCTTTAATGTTCTTGGGTTCAAACTAGGACACATAGCATGAATTAGTGATAACTTCATTAGATCTCCTGGTTATGACTCCTTGATCAAGGTTCCCAATGATTAGTTCTTTGGGGTGATTCTTCTGAACTCTAATTGAAGGTCCCTTACCTGTTGATGCATGATCTAGGTCATTTTCTCCTTCTTCAGATTCAACTTCATTCTCCTCAACAAGTGTATCTATCTGTTCTTCTGATGTTTCAACATCGGGTTCCACATCAGGCACTCTTTCAGCAGGTAAATCATCTATCACAACATTGATAGATTCCATTATTACCTTGATTCTGGAGTTAAACACTCTACATGCTCTGCTGTTTGTAGAGTATCCAAGATAGATCCCCTCATCACTCTTGGGATTCATTTTTCTTCTGTTTTCTCTATCTGCCAAAATGTAGCACTTGCTTCCAAACACATGAAAGTATTTGACAGTAAGCTTTCTTCCTTTCCATAACTCATACAGGGTAGTTGTAGTACCTGTCTTCAGGGTGACCCTATTGTGGACATAACAGGCTGTGTTCATTGCTTCAGCCCAAAAGTGATAGGGCAGATGTTTGGCATGAAGCATAACTCTGGCTGACTCTTGTAGGGTCCTGTTCATCCTTTCAACAACACCATTTTGCTGGGGAGTTATGGGAGCTGCAAATTCATGCTTGATTCCTTTAGAGGAACAAAATTCAGCGAACTTGACATTTTCAAATTCCTTCCCATGATCACTCCTGATCCTTACAATGACATTGTCCTTTTCTCTTTGCAGTTGTGTACAAAGGTCTTTAAAAACATCAAAGGTATCTGATTTTTCCCTAATGAAATTTACCCAGGTAAACCTAGAGAAATCTTCAACAACCACAAAGACATACCTTTTTCCACCAATGCTCTCAACTTGCATAGGTCCCATCAAGTCCATGTGTAGAAGTTCGAGTGCTTTAGAAGTAACCTGATGTTCCAACCTTGGATGTGACATTCGAGTTTGTTTACCTACCTGACATTCCCCACAAATGTTGTCTTCAACAATCTTGAGTTTGGGTAGTCCTCTGATAGCTTCCACAAAAATGGCTGTCTTCATTCCTCTTAGGTTTAAGTGACCAAGCTTCTGGTGCCACAACTAAATCTCTTCTTCTTTACTCACAAGACATGTAGTTAAGTATGCTTCGTCTTGAGATACCCACAAGTAGCAGTTATCCTTAGATCTATTACCTCTCATTAGCACTTCCCTTTTCCCATTAGTACCAGACATTCAGTCTTGTTGAAGTTTATTTTCATCCCTTGATCACACAACTGGCTTATGCTAATCAAATTTGCAGTTAGCCCTTTTACTAACATCACATTGTCTAACCTTGGTAGTCCATTACTGATCAAGTCTCCAATTCCAAGAATTTCTCCTCTAGCTCCATCACCAAAAGTCACATAGCTACTGGTGTAAGGTCTTATATTTTCAAGAAATTTACTAACTCCAGTCATGTGTCTAGAGCATCCACTGTCAAAGTACCAGTCTTCCCTAGATGATGTTCTTAGAGAGGTGTGAGCTATTAAGCCAACATTTTCACATTTTGGTCTCCATTCCTTCGTGACATTGATTACAACAGGTTCAGATTTTCTTTGCTGGAACCGCTTAGGATACCCATACAACTTGAAACAGAACGGCTTTATATGCCCTTTTCTACCACAATAATGACATAACCAAGGGCAAGATACCCTCCTGCTCTTAGACTTCTGATGTTCCTTCGGATGTTGCAACATTGGTTTGCTCATGGTGGGATCATATGCTCCTACAGCAGCAATGAACTTTTTAGCTTTATTTTGATGTTTGTTGTTCAAGGTCCTATAATCGAACCCTATTCCTTTTGGTTTCCCTTGGTTCTGACTCTCCAATATTTCTTCCAGCACATCAGTACCAGTGTTCATCATTCTGACCTGCTTCTTCAAATGTTCAAGTTGAGAGTTCAGTTGAGTTACCTCATCATTGAGATCAGAAATTTTTTCTAAGTGTTCACTTCTTTCAGCATGAAGTTAAGTGATAGTTCTTTTCTGGTTCTCCAGCAGCTTGCACACTTCTTCACTTCTAATGTACAGGTCTTTGTAAGAGTTAGCCATCTCTTCATAAGATAATTCTTCATCACTGGATTCAGTATCAGACATGCATTTACCAGTTAAGGCAACAACATGCTTAGCTGACTCGTTTTCCACTTCTACTTCTGAGTCATCTTCATCAGACCAAGAAACTGCCAAACTTTTCTTCTGTCTATTGAGATATGCGGCACATTCTGTCCTAATGTGACCATATCCTTCACACTCATGACACTTAACTGCCTTTGATTGATTGCCTTTCTCATCAGTTCTTGTCTTCTTCAAGTCATTTGGTTGCTTACTGATGTTGAACCTGATGTTCTGACCATTTGGTTTGGGTCTCCTGTCAGCATGCTTCAGGATCCTATTAAACTGTCTACCAAGCAGCACAAGTGCCTCTGATAAGCTTTCATCATCCTCAATATTTCCTTGTAGCTCCTCAGCATTAGCATTTGCTACAAAAGCGACACCTTTCCCCTTTTTATCAGTTCTGTTATTAAAGGCTATTTCAAAGTTCTGAAGAGATCCTATAAGCTCATCAACCTTCATATTAGAGATGTCTTGTGCTTCTTCAATCACAGTCACCTTCTTATCAAATCTCTTAGGTAGAGATCTGAGAATCTTTCTTACGAGCTTTTCATCAGACATCTTTTCTCCAAGTGAGTCAAAGGAGTTAGCCATGTCAAGGACATTCATGTAAAAATCCTGTATGTTCTCATCCTCCAACATTTTTAGATTTTTGAACTTGGTAGTAAGAAGTTGAAGCCTTGACATTTTTACTTTAGATGTACCTTCGTGTGTAGTTTTGAGGATCTCCCAAGCATCCTTAGCCACAGTGCATTGTTTGATCAGTCTGAACATGTTCTTGTCCACTCCATTGAATAAAGCGTTCAATGCCTTGGAGTTTCCAAGCGCTAGTTCATCTTCATCTTTGGACCACTCTTCTTCTGGTTTCAGATCAGTTGTCTACTTTCCATCTTTGTCAAGCACCACAGGATGTTCCCAACCCTTTAGAACTGCTTTCCAGGTCTTACTATCTATAGATTTAAGCAAAGCACTCATGCGAGATTTCCAGTAGTCATAGTTGGAACCATCCAACAGAGGTGGTCTGTTCACAAATCCTCCTTCCTGATGTTGTATGCAATGTTCCAACACTGGTACACATGTGAATGTTGAATACAATGTTCCAACGTCAGGTTAATGATCAACACAAATAACAAGGAAAGAAATAACAGACAGAAACGTAAATGGCACAAGTTATTTGTTAACCCAGTTCGGTGACAAACACACCTACATTGGGGGCTACCAAGCTAGGAGGAAGTCCACTAGTGTAGTCCTAGTTCTAAGTTCTCAGCAAACTCCAAGTTTACAACTTATCACCTAGCTACTACCCGTATTGACTTCAGCCTAAGAACTCCAAGACCTGAGATCCCATCTCACATCCACTCAAACAATCACTGCCCCAATGATCTTAGACAAATACAAACAATATGATGAAGACACCTTCAGACACAAACTAACACCAAACTTCAAAGCTTAGGTGTAGTATACAATATTACAACTCAACTAAAACAAACCAACTCTAAGCTTTTGATATTCAGTAGCAGCAATAGAGTGGTATACAAAATAGAGCACATGGCTCAACAAAGACAACCTAAAGTCGAAACCCTAAAACATTCTTTCAATGACGGTTTCCAATGTTTTCTTCAAGAGTGGTGTCTTCTTTATATAGCCTTCAGCAGCAACATATATTTGAATCAAATATTCTTCTCAGAAATATGTTGAAACAAATAATTTTTCAGAAATATATTTCCAAGATTCCTTCTAGAAATATATTTGCACAATTAAATCTTCCTTCAGGCTAAACATATATTTGTATCAAATATTCTTTTCAGAAATATATTGAAACAAATATTCTTCAGAAATAAATTTTCCAAAGATCTCTTTTGAAAATATATTTACAGAAATAAAAATATCCAATCTGGAAATATAACTCTCGAAAATATCTTCCTTCTGAAAACACACGCAACTTGGAGAACAAGTAACATGAATGAATTCTTCAATCAAATCTTCAAAAGATCAGGTGTGATAATAAACAGCTCCAAGGCGCGAAATCAAGGCACACTGAAGTCGTACCCACATGTTGGAACATTGGGTCCAACATCTTGCTTGTATATTTGATTTAGCAAAAATGAAGCCAACATACAAATATCCAACAATCTGTGTACAAGATTTTTATTTGTTGTTTATGAAAATTTTCAACCAGTGATTTAAATTTGGGAAAGATGACTTGTACATCAGATTTGCGTTTCATTGGATAGAGCAAAATATAACGAGTGAAATGATCAACAAACATGCAATAGTAGCGAAGACCATCAATAGATAAAATGGGCGAAGTCCATACATCTGAAAAAATAATTTCTAATGGATAAGACAATATAAGAGTGGATTCATGGAAAGGAAGTTTGTGACTTTTAATAATAATGAGGGGGGTGAGTCCTTGCGAACGGTGTGAACAGATGGTGCGGGGGCGGGCCAGCGATAAAGTTCATCGACACATGAGCCTTTATAGGTTGTTTGACCAGTCTTTAAGTCCTTCACATAAAAAGAATGTGGCAAGAAAAGAACAGCAGAATTAGTTTGTTTGGTAAGTTGGGAGACAAAAATGATTTGTTGTTTCATGGAGGGAACAGACAGAACATTAGACAAGGATAAATCATGAATTAAAAGAGTTCCAGAGTGAGAGATGTTTAAACCTTTACCATTGCCCATGAACAGCGAGTCAGGACCCGTGTATGGATGATGAATTGCCATATTTGCAAGATCGTTGGTGATGTGATGTGTTGCTCCACTGTCAACCAAAAAATCAATTTGTGGGAGATCAACAGTTGCAGTGTTGACCTGGGGCGAGTTTCGAGGAGGTGGCGGGATACCAAGATGTTGCTGTCTGAAGGTGCGGCACTGGGTGAGAACATGTCCTTTGACATTACACCACTGACATCTACCGGGAAGGGTTTGCGATCACCAGGGCGTTGATTCGATTGTGTAGAGAGTTGAGCAGGGCGAGGTTTGTTGTTGTTGTAGTGGGGTCTTGTTTGAGCATTCAAGGCGGTGAGTGGGGAAGGGATCTGTTGCTGAACAACAGTGATTGAGAGTTCCTGGATGAGAAGCTTCTCAAGAAGGTCATCAAAGGTAATTGGATTATCCCTTGCATTCACGCTGTCAATGACAGCACGATAGCCATCGTCGAGGCCGCGCAAGTTATAATCAGTCATGTCTTCAATGGAGACAGGTGATCCAAGCGAGGCAAGGAGATCACATGTTTGCTTCAGGGAGTGCATATAAGCGGTGATGCATTGGGTACCTTTGGATGCTGTCCGGAGGCGTTCCTTTAGTTGCTTGAGATGGCTGCGGGAAGCCTTGGCATAGGTGTTTTTGAGGAGGGTCCAAAGATCATGTGATGTCTTTGTCTGAGACACCAGGGAGGCGACCTCATTTGAGAGGGTGGTGAGGAGGGCGCCATAGATGAGGCGATCTTGTCGTCGCCATGTTTGATAGGCGGGATTGGTTTTTGTCACTGGAGTCGCAGTAGTGGTGGTGATAGGCTGGATTCCAGAGTAATTGAAATTATTATTATAAAGATCAAGATTTCGAAGATGTACAAGGCGAAAGAGATGGCTATTTGCATCCATTATACCTTAGAGTTGGCTTCTATTAAGATCAATGTGAATCACTAAGTTATAGATGATTTTTATGCTCATCACATTTAATGCCATTCCAAGATGCTGTTTTTGGATTCCTTAGAGGATTCCATGAGGCAAACTTATAGATATGATGAAGTCTTCCTTAAATTGCAGCAAGGTATAGCTTTCATCTTTATGACACTTTGGCTGGATTAAAGGAAAACATGTAGTAATTATGAAAGAGAACAATGAGTAAAAGAAAAGAAACTGTACTAAAAAAACAAGAGATCACAGAAACACCATTCTATCTTAAATCTTTTAAACTGAAACATTGAGATAAAATACTAGGCATATATTATTGATAATAATTTTCAGGGATGTTCATCAAACTGATTAGGATTTTCCAAATTACTTGATGATGTAGGACATATTCGTTCTGACTTTCACAATTTGATTGCAGAATTAATTTTTTTTGTTAGGTTAAATTGCTTATAGTCGATATTGATATTCTAAAGTGAAAAAAATTAATTCTGCAAAAATATTATTCTAAAGATCAAATTATTTATTAAATTTAATAAATAATGGTAATAGTGTAAAAAAATAATAAATGTTTTATTAATATTCTAACGTGACAATTATTTTGAGACTGAAAAAAAAGGAAAATGAGAAAGAGGGAGTATTATTTTTCCTAACAAATATATTGACATGAGAGGGAGTGGAACAACAGTTTTGGAGGCATGCAACTTCAAAGTATAGCCACTATCATATTAATTTTAAAAACTATTTTATAAAACGATTTTCAAAAATTTAAAATAAAAAACAAAAGAAGTGCATTTCTGAGTAAACTAGCTAGGTCCTTCTACATATCCATTTGGTTTTTCCTTTTTTTATTTGCTTAATGTAATATACGCCAATTAGTTTTTTTTTTCCTTCTTTCTTCAATTGCATTCTAATATAATATGTGGATGCCTAATGCTTGCATCTCACATACCAACTCTCCCAACTATGATTCAAGTGTAAGGTCCAATTCCTTTATTTGAGGAGTCAGCTTTTATTTGATGATACACAGCCGTTTTATTTTTTGTAGAAGACAGATGAAATGACAACAGACATTAAAAAATTTACACACTAGTGCATCTCGGTCACAATGTTTGGCCTAACAATTTTGGTATATTTGTTCGCAAAACTAAGACTTATGGACTAATACACTAGTAGCCTAGTGGCCGAAGCTCACACATTTTAAATATGGAGAAGTGAGGTGTCCAGGGTCGAACCCCGGTCCTTGCATATATTATGCAATGTCTCTATCAACTGAGCTAAGCTCACGGGGACTTCAACTTTTTTTTATTGGCTTTTGAATATGTTTTGCACCAAAATGAATTTTTTAAAAGATAATGGACAAAAATAAATTTTGAGTAAAATTTAAATGACCAAAAGTAAAATTAATTTGAATTATCTTAGCCTAAAATGTTACCAATCAAAATTTACTTATGCTTTCAAACAGAGGTTACAATTTCATATACATTCATCAAACAGAGGAAAGTCATATCCTTAGGAGAAATAAAGAGCATATTGATACTCATGAGGTACAATTGTATATTAACTAAAAAAAGGTTGTAAATGAGATACAAGAGATAGATATAATTTATACGACATTTTGACAAGAAATTGTATCTATCTCTAGCTAAATTACAATTCATTTATTTACAAGTATTTCAAGTAACCTTACTACTGTGTCCCACCTTTTCTGAATCTGCAAATTCGTTGGATGGACTTACTTTATTTTATAATATTTCATACCAACAACAATTAAAATACATACAAAGCATACTCTTACTAAAGGCAATCACAATTCACAACAACAACATGAAATTCGAACAAATGAAAACCATAAATACATAGGAAATATATGTTTTTTTGCTTTCAACTCAGAACATCCTTTTAAGCCATCCATATATCTCTGGAAAGAAAGTGCTTCCCAATGCAACTCCAGCAACAAGACCGCCTCCATATCCAATCAGAACTACTGTCCAGTATAATTCAATGAAAGATTCTGAGTCGTCATCATCGGCATCATCATCAGAAGTAGAAGGCCCTGCATGATCTATACACTTCTTCAACAGCTGATCCCCACACAAACCTTGGTTACCCTCAAATGAATCACCTTTGAATGTAGAAAACTGATTATTTTGTGGTATAGGACCTGTGAGATTGTTAAAGGACACATTTAAGTACTCCAGAAAGGTGATTTCTGCCAACTGTTGGGGGATTTTCCCTGAAAGATGGTTGAGAGAAAGATCCAATGCTTCAAGGTTTGAAAGCTTCCCTATGGAAGATGGAATGCTGCCAATAAGCATATTATTTGACAAGTTGAGCAAAACAAGACCCTTCAACTCGCCTATCACTTGTGGTATCTCTCCACTGATTTTGTTGCTTGAAATATCAATGGCTATTAAGCTGTAAAAATTTTGAAGCTTCTCATAAACCCTTGTCAGCCCTTTGTTTGACATTGTGAATGAATAAAACATATCTTTTGAGTTAAGATATTGTCCTGCATTGCTCAAGAACGAGTAAGGCTCGTACTGTAATTGACTTGCGTTGGAAGTATTCATTGCTTTCCAACTTTGAATCATTTCTGTTGGAAAACTGCCAGAGAACTCATTGTGAGAAAGGTCAATGATATGAAGCTTGGAAAATGTGCAAGTCATGTTGCCAGAGCACCTAATGTCTCCATGGAGTTCATTGTTACTTAAAGACAATACCTTCAACTCGGGTAGTTCTCCCAACCAGAATGGAAATGAATCATTGATATTGTTATAACTAACATCAATGAACTCCAACCTTCTGTTGTTGATCAATGCCCTTGGCAACCGACCCTGCAAATTGTTGTTACTGAGATCAATCATCTCAAGGGAATTTTCTAAAGATTGACTAAATTGACCCAGACATGAAGGAATGTTGCCGCTTAAGTTGTTGAACGATAAATCAAGAAACGTGAGTGATTTGAGATTGCATATGGATGGGGATATTTCTCCTGTCAATGAATTGTGGTTAACATCTAAGCCTTGTAGACTTGCTTTTTTCCACAACCAATTGGGTATCGATGTTATATTGTTGTTTGACAACATAAGAACTTCCAGATCAGCCATATCTTTTATAAATGTTGGAATCTCAACTAAATTGCATGAATCCAATTCTAAGATTTGAATTCGAGAATCGGTCATATGGGAAGACCTTTTCCCACTATACAATGACAGTTTGTTGAATGATAAAGTAAGAAAAACTAGCTTTTTGAGCTTCAGAAACGTGTCAAGCTCTAGCTTTCCATGCAAAGAATTATCGTATAGGTTCAAGCCAACTAAATTTGTTAGGTTCATAATCCAAGATGGAATTTCACCCTTTATATTGCTATTTACGGCATTTAAAACTTCTAGCTGGGTGAGATTTGCAATAGATAATGGGATGTCACTGCCAATTTTGACTGATGATATACCCAAGGAAATTAATGATGATAGCTTGCCTACCCATGAGAAGGTTTCAATAGTAAATTCATTAAAACCAACTTCCAAGACACTTAGTTTTGTAAGATTGGCCAAGGATGCAGAAGGGTCACCCCTAAATTTGTTATCTCTAAGTAATATATACTTGAGTTGTGTGAGGTTGCCAAGTGAAGAAGGAATATTCCCAAAAAAATAGCAATTTGGAATTGATAGGGTATCTAAAGAACTAAGCTTTCCAATGGATACTGGTAGTGTACCATAGAAACCTGTGTCATCAAGAGCTAACTTGGTGAGTGAACTAGATTGAAACTCAGGCAAACTACCATTGAGATTTGGATTATATCCCAAATCCAAATATTTCAAGTTTGGAAGATGAAATACTCCAACTGGAAATTCACCATACAAATCCGAATGGTAAAGAGATAGTTTTTTCAACGAAGTTAGATTTGTGAGTGTGTCTGGTAAAGTAGATGAAATAGTCACAAAACTAAGAAAAAGGAACTCAAGTTTTGTTGAGTTTTTAATTATGCTTTTGAGGCTGGACAGTTTGAGTTGCAACAGATTGACTGCACTACCTTTAGGATGTAATAATATAGATCTGGCGCCTAGACCAAGGTACAACAACTTGGACAACTGTGAAACTTGTGGTGGAATTTCTCCAGAAAAAAAGCTAAGAGAAAGGTTCAGAAATTTTAGTTGAGAAAGATCACCAATCTTGGATGGGATTTGAGAGTAATTGAAGTCATTGTCAGAAAGATCAAGAACTCGTAGGTGTGCAAGGCGAAAGAGACTGCTATTTGCATCCATTTGACCAAAGAGTTGGCTGCTACTAAGAACAATGTGAATCACATGATTTGTGTGCTCATGACATTTAATGCCATCCCATGAGCAGCAATCTGTGCGGGAATTCCAAGATGCTGTTTTAGGATAACCGAGATGATTATCAGAGGCTAAGTTATTGATGACAAAGCCTTCCTTAAATTGCAACAAGGCTTGGCTTTCATATTGATGACACTTTGGTTGAATTTGAGGAAAACATGTAGTAAATGTGAAAGAGAAAAGTGAATAAAGGAAAAGAAATTTTACTAACAAAACAAGAGTCCAGACAAATACCATTGTATCTTAATATTTTGAACTGAATGTTTTGGATGAAATGGTTCTTACTAACAAAAGAAATTTTACTAACAAAACAAGAGTCCAGACACATACTAAGTGGTTCTTATACTAAAGAAATAGAGTGCATATGACAAATAAAAATGTTTTCTAGTGAACTTGATTATCATTGACCGTGCATTTTGGTTTAGGACTAACATCACAAGTCTATATAACAAATAAAAATGTTTTGTAGTGAACTTGATTATCATTGACCGTGCATTGACCGTCTATTACACTTTATGTCCATTCATAGCCTTTGTTTTCTATTTTCTGTACATTTGTCTCTATTGTTTGACTCAGCAATTTACTCTCATTTTCTTGCTACTTGCATTTTTGGAAATAATTTAATATTTTGACTTAGTCAATTGTTTTCTCCTTTCCTATCTCAACATTTTATTATTTGGTGTATGCATAAAACTTCAATCTAGAACTGACTATCCATGTAAGAGCTTGCATAAAACTATAGAAAATCACTTAATAAAGTTAAGCATGCATAATGAAAATAATACAAGTTACTTTATTGTAAAAGGTTAAATTACACTAGTAGTCCTTTAAATTATTTAATTGTAACAAATTAGTCATTTAAGTTTTTTTTTGTATCACTTAGGTCCTTTAAGTTAATTAATTGTAACAAATATATTTTTTTATTAAAAAAATACATTTTAGGACGACAAATATTAATTATCATATATATAATTTTATTGTAAAAACTTCACTTTTATCTTAATTTTACCAAAATGAAGTTTTATCTGTCATGTGGAATACTCCATTAAAATTATATAAAAAAATCTGTCCGAATGTATATACTCTTGGAGAAATGAAAGATATTTTAGTTGTGAAAAGTATGTATACTCGGCCATACCGGTTATAATTAATTAAATTTTAAAAGACCATACCGGTTTGGCACACAATAAAATTTATAATTAATTAAAATTTATAAAATATTACACACGACCAGCAACCATCCAATGTACTTAGCATCACACCACATATTCCTTTTGTTACTTCCATGATTCCTATATATTTATATACGATAAACACAATCTGAATTATGATAAATGCTCACCATGAACTATCACATTAAAAATTAAAATGTTCTGTTAAAAAAATTCCTCAAATATTTTACTTATGCACAAAATATTTTAGATATAATTTTTTTAAAAAAAATAAAAGTATATAATACTTCAATAAGTTAAATATTTGAAGACTTCTTTTTTTTTTCCACATTTTATAAGACTTAAATTGTTTAGAATGTTTTTAGAGAATTAGTCTTCCGATTCAATCTAATTTAATACAAAGATTATTTTTTTCATACTGAGTTATATAGCCGAACGGGGACACACACACACCAAAACCGTAAGATACGCACGACCGTGCGTTATGCACAGGTAGAGAAAACCTGCAATTTTTTTCGTTTTTAAAAACGGAGACACCCCTTTCGACATTTTTTTTCGATTCCAAACACACCAAACTTGACTCAAATCATCATACTAATATTATCCAATTAATCATACATTAATTCCATCATAACCAACTTATGTCTACTCATTTTAACATGATTAACATAATTCTCATTGTCTCATAAAATTTCACTACAACACAAACTTAACATGTTAATTCTAAACTCAACAAGGTAACGACAACATCATCATCTCTTCTTCAATTTCAATCACAACACAACATTTCACCAAGTCAAATTGTAACAACATCACAACAACAATCTAGCAACAACTTCCATGAACTTCACCAATTTCACATAAAACTCAAGAACACGACAACAATCATTCATGGATTTAACATCATAACATCATGGATTCTCAAATAATCATATACTCATAATCATAACAACATACTAAATCATAATTTCAACATCAATTTATCATTAAAACATGAATTTAGCAAGAATCACACAAAACTTTAATCTATCCATTTGCTCATAAATTTCCAAATGAGAATAAAACTCACACCCATACCACTTACACTTCAATTCTAGCCTCCATCTATCTTGGGACACCCTCTCCTCTTGATTTCCTTAAGCTCTCCTCTTCTTTCTCTAGGTTTCTTCTTTCTCCTATTGCCTCTACCCTTGCCTCTTTGTCAAATGTGTGTGTTATGAGTCTAACTCTAATTCACCAACACTACAACCTATTTATTTTCTCTTGTTTTTGGTTTTGGTTCTCTTAGCACTAAATGAGCTTAGTTTCTATTCATTCTCCACAAATAAAATATTACTCATTTACTTCACTTAAACCTCATATTTACTCATGTCATCCATCCCATTTTGCTGAGTGTGCAGCCAACGAAATTTAGAAACGTTGTGGCCAATATTTTTGTTTTGAGTACAAAAATCTGGCAGCCATTCATATTGAACCTCCACATTAAAAGCAAAACCCTCCCTTTCCATAAGTAGTTCATGAAATCGGTGACATGAGATATTCATATCTACTTGTATGTACATGTAATGACCACATAATCTATTCTGAGCGGCACTATCAATGATGAGTGGTGTATCGACATCACTTGCAATCTCAAACAAATAGTGATCTTGCCAATATTCCTAGGGTGATTCCATTAAGCAAATCCATACCTGAGCATGTGTATGACGCTGAGTATAAGCATTAAAGTCCTTCCTAAATTCATGTATATTCTAACTTCTTGCTATTTTGTTGCTTGAGGATAAGCAAAGATTTAATTTTGCGGCTATAATGACGGAGCATCATATGATATTTTAGGTTATGTTTTTAGTTATTTCCTTTGAATTTGAAGGCAAATAAGATGTAATTTAGAGGAGTTGTCAATCGTTTGAGGGACAATTTGTATTTTTTTTCATTCGAGTCATTGTAATTCATTTTTATCCTAAATCATGACACTACATAGGTGTTTTTAGTCTTTTTAGTGAGAAATCATATAAATCGGCAAAACAAGACATCAAGTGAAGGATCAAGGATATGCATATTGAAGATCAATGGTTCTTAGAAGGTTTTTGAAGACAATACAAGATGATGAAAGTTCATTTCAAGTTCCAAGGCATTTCAAGACGGAAAAACGATCGAAAAAGGGACGAAAACTGCAAAATTTGCACAAGAGGCATTGCCTCATGCGCCCCTGCGCATGAGACAGCACTCCTTGATGTCCCATTCACCCATGTGCCTCACTACATGTGCCCCGCACATGGGTAACGCTTCAAGGGGGTAAAGTGTAATATCCCGCTTCAGACTCAGATATTTATTAGTGGTGAGACGATGTGTCAGAGATATTTTGAGGAATGGCAAATTGGTAAATTTGAGGGATTAGGCTATATAAAGCCATTTTCCCCATTTTTCCCTCATAACTTTCATTCCCTTCTCTCTCTAAAACATTTTCCCTCCCCAACTTCTCTCTCCTTCTCTCACGCCAATCACTCTCCTTCCCTCCAATAATCTTCAACCTTTATCTCAAACTCTTAATCCTTAAGCAAGCTAACTTTGGGAAACTTGGAGCAAGAGAAAGTTAAGGAAAAACAAGTAAAAAGGAAGAATTCAAAGCTAGGGTTTTGAGAAGAATTTGGCAAGGACCAAATCAAGCTATAAGGTGAGTTCCTTAGAGTAGCCTTTCCCCTTTTGGGTTATATTTGTGTGAGAATCACAATTTAATTCCTAAGATTTAGGAAAAAGGATAGTTTTTCTCCTTTTTGATACATGTGAGTAATTCCTATTTAATCCTTGATTCCATTATGTTTTTACTGTTTAAATTGAGTTCCTGGCATGTTTTAAAGATCACTGAGCAATTGGGTACCAAGATTTTGAAGTTAAAATATGATTTCTGAACTCTGAGTTCTGCTACGATCGCAGAGCGACCAGGACTTTGCTCTGCAGAACCTCAGACTCAGAACCTCAGACTCAGGAACCTCAGACTCAGAACCTCAGACTCAGAACCTCAGACTCAGAAACCTCAGACTCAGAACCTTAGACTCAGAACCTCAGACTCAGAACCTCAGACTCAGAACCTCAGACTCAGAACCTCAGACTCAGAAACCTCAGACTCAGGACCTCAGACTCAAAAACCTCAGACTCAGAAACCTCCGATTCAGAATCTTCAGACTCAAAATCTCCAGTCTCAGACTCAGACCCAGGATGCCTTTTTCTTAACTAATAGTTGTGACATGCCATTGATCTTTGAAATGCTTTAGAATATAGATGATTTTGAGTCTTCAAGGATTAATCTAGAAAAGGCATATGTATCATACAGAGTGATGGGTAATTTATCCACAGGATTTCAAGTTAGTTAAGGGTTAGTTTTCAGGATACCCATAACCAGGCAGGTTATAGTGTACCTTAGGCAGTGGTACCAGGTTTTCCCCAGTTTCAGGTACATTTATATGTACATAAGGGCGTGCCTCAGTTGTTCACATCAGAGTGACACTGAGGATATACGCAACAGTTCAGGACAGAATGTACCTTAGGTAGTGGTACAAGAAATAGTATCAGGTGTTATTAGGAATTATACAGATTATATGTATGTATATATGCTGACAAGTCGTGGCACAACTACGCTTCAGATTTATTCTGGATAGGTCAGCCCATTAGGGAACCTACATGACGACTCACATATATATGTATGTTCAGATAAGATTATACCAGGACGTGCCTCAGTTGTTCACGTCAGAGTGACATTGAGGATACGTATATCAGTTCAGGAAAATTATCAGGAATATCAGGATAAGGTATTATATCAGGAATACTTAATTAACTATCAGGTTAAACTTAGTGTCTTCTGTATTCTCGCAGTTAGAGAGCACACGGGGTTCCAGTTACAACTAGAATGGGAGGAACTTTCCGCGAGGATAACCACACATAAGTTTTAATTAAAGATAATTGTGTCTTTTGTGTTCTCGCATTTAGAGAGTAGAGGGGGTACCGGATACAGCTGGAATGGGAGGAACTTTCCGCGAGGATAACCACACACAGGCAAGAGAGTCCGGTGATTAGCCTCAGATAGGAATTTTCACCGGTTATCAGGGGAATGTGCTCCGGGGTTACTCCACTCCGGGGCATTCCGTAAAATCAACTCAGATAATAATGTTTGTTACACGCTAACATACTAACATAATAATAACAGGAAAATACTTTATTATGTTCAGGCAGGTATCAGGTATCAGTTATCAGGCAGTGATCCTAGGTTTCCCCTCGATCACTAGGTTATTAGGTATCAGGTATTAGGTATCAGTTATCAGGCAGTGATCCTAGGTTTCCCCTCGATCACTAGGTTATTAGGTATCAGGTATCAGGTATCAGTTATCAGGCAGGTAGCAGTTATCAGGCGGTGATCCTAGGTTTCCCCTCGATCACCAAGTTATCAAGAAGTAGTCCAGTTTTATGACTACACACTATAGCAGGCACGTACAGGTATAAACCCGATATGGGTAAAGTTAAGGCTTGGCGATCATAGGTTTCCCCGAGATTGCCAACAGTAATGCATGGCGACCCTAGGTTTCCCCGAGGTTGCCAACAGTAGGTTGGGTGGAGCTCACTGAGACATTATGTCTCATCCCAATCCTTCTGATGCAGGTTTACAGGTAAGCACGAGGTTCGTGATGAAGTGCATCAGGGAGACGCTGAATGGAGTGCAGTTGCTCGTCGAGTATCAGCCTAGGAGTTTATCAGAAATCTTATACATGTATTTTCATGGTATTTGGAAAACTGTATAAACGAGTCAATTTGTACTCATTCAGTTGTATTATTATTATTGAAAACTTTGATGTATCCAGTAGCAGTTTAATGCACATGCTAATATTCTAGATAAAATTAGTATGGGTGTTACAATTCGTATCAGAGCAGGTCGATTCAGATCGTGCCTTGGGTCATTAAAAATTCAATGAATGTAGTGGGACCATTGGGTTCCAGATATTGTTATAAAGGTCACATCTAGTTGAGTCTGATCAACTCAATCTAGTATATGGCAGTTAGAACAAATGTCTGAGAGCTGAATGTGACCATGTAGGAATGAAGTGTATGAAGAGTAAAGGTTAAGGCGACAGATTTTTAAGACAGGAACTGGCAAAGAAGTATTCAATGCCAAAGGATGGTCATTGTAACACCCATACTAACCTTAACTAGTATATTAGCATGTGCGTTAATCTGATATCGGATACATTAAAATTTACAATAATATTTATACAAATCACTGAATGAGTACAATTTGCTCGTTTACATAAATATCCAATTAACATAAAATACACGTTTATATACATATATAAAATCAGTCAACCTCCTGAGCTTGCCTTGACGAGCATCTGCACTCCATCCAGCGTCTTCCTGAAGATCTTCATGAACAACACCTGCTAACCTATGAACCTGCACCAGAAGGATTGGGGTGAGACATACGTCTCAGTGAGCTCCAACCCAACCTACTGTTGGCAACCACGGGGGAAACCTAGGGTCACCGTGCCTACTCTTAGCGATCTTGGGGATACCTACGATCGCTGTCATTCTTTAACATCTATCGCGATCAAGGGGAAACCTAGGATCGCGTCAGGTCTTTATCTTTCTTATACTTGTCATATACATAATCTTATGCATTTCATACTCTATTCCTATCTTAGTCTTATACGTAGTGATCTTGGGGACATCCTATGATCACATCGCGTTCACTAGGAACTAATCATCATGCCTCGTATTACATATAAAATATACGTATTCATTTCATATTCGTATTCATCTTTTCATGTCATTAAGTTAGAAGTTAGCGTTGAACAAACAATCATTATCTTGGTTCATTTTACGGAGTGCATCCGGGTGGAGTAACCCCGAAGTACATCTCCCATAATACCGGTGAAATTCCTATCATATCAGGCTAACACCGGACTCCTCTTATCTTTGTGTAGGCAACCCTCTCGGTGAAGCCCCATCCGGCATAATCCGGAGCCTGCTGGACACATCTTGCATGTAGACAACCCTCTCGGAGAAGTCCCATCCGGCGAATCCCGGAGCCTGCTGGACATGCTTAAGTCTTTTACATACGTGTGGACAATCCTCTCGGAAGAGTCCCATCCGGCGAAACCCGGAGTCTGATGAACACGTTTATTATCGTCTTATAACTTACGTGTGGATAGCCCTTTCGGAGAAATCCCATCCGGCGTATCCCGGAGTCTGATGAACACGTTATCATATTCTTTATCATTAGATTCTTTCTTAAGTTCATAAGCATATCTATTACGTTTCATATCTCTTATGCATATCTAATGCATACTTTAAAGCCTAACCTATTAGAGGTTCTTAACTATAAACATGGTATCATTCTTATTCCTCATTAATTCTTAACTATTGTACTTGAAAGAACGTCTAGTAATCTACCATAGGCTTTGCATATTAAATGCCTTCCTTAAGGAAATTAATCTCCCAGTCTATATCATATGAGTCTAAGTTCATAGGCTTATCGTTATCATAAGCCATCACCTAATTGTTGGAATGTTCCATAGCTTAAATAACTTCTATTCTTGCATCTATATGCTTAGCCATCTTAGGATTGTCTATTCAATTGACCCTTATACTCCTATTGCGTCACTAAACCCTTGTTCATTCATTCCGTATATGTTATGTGCCTTCGGATATGTCACAATGGTGTTTTTCTTATAAAATAAGGTTTTCCTTGAAAATGGTTACCAAAAGCCTCGCCTGACGCGTGCACAGGTCACAGAACGAAGCAGAAAAGTCATGAAAAAATGCTGCCCATTTTCGCTGGGCGAAAACCCATTTCGCTGGGCGAAGATAGGCAGTGAAGACTTGCCAAACAGTAACTGCACGATCGCCCCGAGCTCGCCAGGCGAAAATGACAGTTCAGGACTGGTTCAAAACATGATTTTCCACCATTTTTGACATATCTAAACATACTCAGGCACTATAACATCATAAGGAGTGATTTACAACTATGAATTGATTGATTAAAACAGGTTTGAACAAGGAATTAGTAGCAAAAGGGATTAGGGTACCAAAATACAAACTTTGCTCATAAAACATAATACTCATCAAAACTTAACTTGGTGGGTTCTAAAACCCCTAGGGAACTCACCTCAAACTTGATTGTTGCTTGACAATCTCAGAACTTGGAACCCTATCTTCACTCCTTGATTCTCTTTGTTTTTTTCTTTCTCTTGCTCTAGCTTTCAACCCAAGTTTGCTTTGCAATACTTCTCTCAAGAATTTCTTTAAAAGATATTGAATTGATGGAGAGGGAGATGAGGGAGAGGAGGCGTGTGAGTAGAGGGGAAGAGAGAGAGGAGGCTGGTTTTAGGAGAGTGGAAGAGAAGAAAGAATATGGTGAAAATATCTTCCCTTTCCATTTCTTATAATCCTCCTTTGCCACTAAATTACCAAAATGCCATTTGCTTGCTCTATAATCTTTAAGTATCGACAACAGTTACTTATAAGCGGGATAATACACTTGCCATATAAATAAACCCATTAACTGACAATTTACCAAATTGTCCCCTTGCTTAAAACATTTCTGATACATCGTCTCAATATTAATAAATATTCGAGTCTTAGGCGGGATGTTACAGTCATCAAGCAGTAAAGTAACTAAGCCTGTTAATGGCAAAGTTTCAGGAATATAAGAGTAAGGTGAAGTACCTGAACACAGTTGGACGCGTCGTTGAGCGATGCCTTCTCCGAGGAGACGTGAAGAATAAGGAATTACAGTACCGCACTCAGAATCTCGAGATGAGGAACAATCAGTCAATTATTGGAAGCTTTAGACTCCCAGCAAGGGTAGAGTGTGTAAGAATCAAAGGACTCACACACTTGAACCGGATGAGATTTTAATATCCAAATAGTTAAGAGAATCAATTATGGATTAGGCAAATTATTTGGACAAAATAAGTTTACCCCTCAAATGTGGTCATTGAGCGTGAAGCGCAAGCAAGTTTAACCCCATCAGATCAGCCGCATCCCCCGAACCTTAAGTGTCAAAATTGTGAATTGAGAAGAGAAGATTGGAAAATAAGCTAAGCTCAACGAAAGTTTTTACACAAAGAAAAGTGGATCAGACTACTTTCCTTTAGCATGAGTTATTAAGATGTTTTTGTATGAGAAACGCAAGCTTAGCGAGAAGTGAAAGAGACCCCTGGAAAGGGCATGAGATGAGATGTAAATTTTCAGCAGAATCGAGAAATAAAGATTGAATCATATATTGCTGGATTTAGTGAACTGATGGATGAACAATATCGAACTTCCTCGATTGGATGAAGAAAGCAAGTTTAAGATAACACAAGATTATAGTAGACCAGTATTTTGAGGATTAATCGGAATTTTGCCAAGACTTGTTTTGGGACTTTATTATCAGGAAGATCATCCCTAGTACACGAGTTAAAGTCGTGGTTAATGTTAAGGAGTTTTACATTTTCAGTTGATGAGTCCTTTATGTAATTAATTCAGAAGGCCAAAAGAGATCACCTTAGGTTGGTAAGCATCTGAAAGTGATAGAAGGTACAGACCTTGGATCATTCAGATAATAAGATCAGGTTTTTGAGTTGTGAATGCAGTATAACGAGTTACTGAATGAATCTAAAGGTAATGATAAAGTGTTGAAGTTCAAGATCAGTTAACCGGAGAAACTCGAAGGGTAACCTAAGAGATATGGTAAGACTATAGAGACCGAAGTTGTCTCGGAAAAGACTATGAGTATGGAATCCTTACGGATACAAATAGAATGAATGGAAATGAGACTTGAACCATCAGTGGGTTCAGAATATAAAAGATGTGAAATTGGAAAAGTATTCAAGGAATCGAGTCGCGAAATCAAGTATTTTGTTTATGTCAGAAAGGAAACACAAGATCCAAGAGGTGACCAGTTAATCAGGTAAGTAGTATTTCGAAGCGATTTTCAGTATAAAGATAATTCTCGTTATTAGTATGAGGGCTTCGAAGAAGGATTACAACACCTGGTAAGCAGGTAGTCTAAGTCACAAGTGAAGTAACGAACGTAAAATGGTTCTGCTTTGATAGTTATAAAGTTACCGAGGAACGAGATTGGTCAGGAAATTTAATTTGGTAATAGTGGTGTATTGCTCCTATTCCAAAGCGAGTTGTTTAAAAATCAGAGTTGCACAGCGGAGGAATAATTTAAGAATGAATTAACGGACAATTTTAAGCTGAAGCTTAGGGAGCAAAGATGCTTATGAAGTCCTTACTAGATGAATCATAGGAAAGGTATTCAGTGCTCAGTTTTCAGACTACAGGATAGCAGTAAGCAGTGACGACTTGAACTTATCATAAGTTTTAACAGGGAATTTTAAGAGTATTATGCATGAGGCAACAACAGCACAGGTTGCACTTGCAAGATGATATTTTGAATTTGAAGCATCTATCAGGAACGACAATATAGTGACATATGAGTTTATTCCACTGTGTACCCACGTTATGTTAACATGTTGCATGTATCAGGTTATGTTTAGTATTATGTATACTTATCAGGCAATGTTTATGCTACTCAGATAGTAGTGTAACATTTTTTTTCAGATATGTGACATGTATTAGTAACCGTGGTACGCAGTCAGAAATGTTTAAGTAGGAAGGTATTGATCAGAACAGGTTTGTTGATATCGAACATATCTTAGCTGAGGAGTTCGGAAATTCTTGAACTTTTCACAGATAGAGGAAGAGGAACATTCTATGCAGATCAAAAGTCACTCGTAGTCTACAGTAAAGGGCTACGTAAGTTCAGGTTATGAATAAAAGATTAAGAGATTAAGTGTGCTATTTTGGTTGCAGTCAGAGTAGAGTTTTCTTTTCGAAAACAAGGAGTGTCTTTGAACGACATAAGTTAAGTTGTAGACAGGATTATGAGGCCAGTTTTACTCACCTCGATACGATTAAGAAGTGTCATGAAGGATGCATTGTCAGAATCCTAATAAGGAGGAAAATTCCTAAGTCAATTAGATACACGTTGTCGTCGACTAGTTAAGGCGGGACACGAGTAGCCTATAAGATTTCTCGAGCCCTTAAGGATTTCCGCAGTGGAAATGGAAGCAATACTTATGGTTGTGAGGAGCGTTACACCAGGATGTCAGAAAGAGAGGAGCAGGTACCATAAATGATGCCTCCTCCTTGTATTTGGATAGTGGAGGTAGTTGCAGTAGTTTTTACTTCCATTTGAGAATACTCAATACAGATGTTTTTCAGTGTAGGGATGATTTTATATGAAGAATAGTAAGATTATAACTGTGAGTTGCCGACATACGAGGCGAAAGTCAAAGACAAGGATTCATTGGAATTAAATTGTAATGTAATAGACCTCTTGAAGAGTTGGAATATTTGAGTAAGTTAAGATCGACCCGATGTCGTCATGATAAGATCGAGCGGTTAATGAAGGAAAACTTATAGAATTCAGTAAGGAAATCTAAGACTTAATAATTTTAAATTGGATTTGCAAGAAGTATGTCGATCAGGGGACATAGTTAAGTGAGCCAGGTATTGGTTCAAACAACCGCACGCTCTAATATGTAAGAATTATGTAATGTATATTAAGTCTTTCAGTTAAGGAAGAGATTGTCGAATATTGTCGACTTACAGAGTAGGGAAACCATGGCTAAGGAATAGTTTTAACCAGTCAGGTTTAATCGAGGTGCATGAATAATCTATATGTCAGACCCTAGAGTAGCCATGGAAATCCGATAAGCAAATTGAATTGGAGAATTGGCTAGTGGAGAAAGAGGGGGAAAGGATCTTTTCATTCATGATCTCAGGAGAATTCTAAATTTCGAGGACGAAATTTCTTTAAGGGGGGTAGAGTGTAATATCCCGCTTCAGACTCAGATATTTATCAGTGGTGAGACGATGTGTCAGAGATATTTTGAGGAATGGCAAATTGGTAAATTTGAGGGATTAGGCTATATAAAGTCATTTTCCCCATTTTTCCCTCATAACTTTCATTCCCTTCTCTCTCTAAAACATTTTCCCTTCCCAACTTCTCTCTCCTTCTCTCACGCCATAAGAGTGAGTTGGTCTAACTAACTGCTAACTACCTAACCAACTTGATAACTCTAGTTTATTCACTAATTAATATTGTATCTTTTTTAAATGAGAAAAAATGTATTTTTGGAGGTGATTACACGTATTAAAATAGTATCATGTGATTGATTTATTCGTAGGAAGTTAGGTTTGCATTATTCTGATTGAAATTATAATCCATCATCAGAATGTTTGAGAGGCATTTATAAGTAGGGATTGATGTAACTAGAGTACCCCTTACACCATTACCAACGTTGTTCTTCACAAATCTTAACACATATAAGAACTTGTTTTTATTTTCTTTTCCATTGGAGAAAAGTGACCTAGAAAACAGGTAGGAAGGAGGGGAAAAGGGAGAGGAAGCTATTACGTGTGAAAAAAAAATAATAATAAAAAAAGTGAGTCCATTATGGATCCTTATTTGAAGTTACCATTGGAGTAACTTGTTAAATGTGACATGGCACTGATTGGTTAACTTAAAAACTCATTTAAGAACTCAAAATCAAGTGTATAGTTGGAAATGCTTTAATTTAATTCTCTGTTTAATAAAGTTGTTTTGCTTATAAAAAAATCGATGAGAATGAGAGAGGGATTTGAGGAAGGAAAACTATTTCAAGTGAATTAATAATCATATCCAACAAAAGTTACATGAAAAAACAAACCCTATAAAGAAAAACAAACAAAAATAATATTTATCAAATGATCAAATTTGGATCATTCCAATCCAATAATAACATTGGTTGAAGGTATCCCCAAAGATCAAAGTTGAAAAGGGAATAAAATTCCCAATATTTTGTCCTTGTTTATTTTCTTCATATATAAGTACATCAATGAATATACTTAAAAGTATTTATTTATTTTTCTAGCATGGCCTACCCACAACACAATTGAGTGCCCCAGAAAAGCGTGTAAGCCTATTAGCCTGTGATCCATGCCTTGGTTTCATTAGGAACCCTTTTTTGAATGGAAGATTCTTAATAGGAGGACCAGATTGAATAAATGTAGCACCATTCATGAAAAAATCACCTTCTGATCTCCATTGCCATTTTGACCAAACAGATTCTGGTGCATAATCTCTATGTGTAATTGTTTTTGCAGCATTGTTGTGAGGAGCAATGAAACGATTTCCTTGACTAAGAATTGTTGGGGCTGAGCTACCACCAATTGCATACATGATCCAATGTGTGTAATCATTGTTCAAAACATGGAAAAATCCCCATCTGCACCTTGGCATTCTTTGGATCAATCCTTGTCCAAAATGGTTGAATGCAACTGTAACTTGCATAATCTTGTCATCTTGATAGGTATCACTAGCTCCAAACAACATCACCTGAAATATATAGATACAATATACATCTACCAAATTAGCAATGTATTGTACATATATAGTATAATATTCTAAAGGAAAATGCTAACAAGTGTCATTAAGGCATTGTTTAAGGAAAATGAAAAGTAACAATCGATGTAAAACTATGAAGAATAAAAATGAATTATACTTACATCATTATGTTTGGTCATGTGGCAATTTGAGATGGTGATTGCAGTAGAGCCTTGAATGACATCAACAAGACCATCCTCACATGCAGATAAGGAAATATGATCAATCCAGATGTTTGATGAACCAAAGACAGAGATAGCATCACCATCACTCCTTGTTCTTAGTCCAATATGATCAAATGAGTCTCTAATCAAACCACCATTCTTAGCCTTAATGTTCTTGATGCGAAGACCATGAATGATGACATTGTTCACAAATTGCATGGTAATTCCAGCACCATCCCTAATTTGCACATTGGCTCCACGACCATCGATGGTCTTGTCAGATGAAACCATTAACTCTTGAGTCAATGTAATCACCATGCTACGTTGGAAAATAATCCAAAGTGGTCCCCTTTGAACGGCACCAAATCGGAGAGTGCCAGGTTTTGGGTTCACCATATCGTTGTCGGAAGGATCTGTGACAACATAGATCCTTCCACCAAGTCCTCCTGTAGTCCTTCTACCGAATCCTTTTGCACATTTGGCTAACAGTTGACGGTTTTGGGCCCAATCACGTCTACACCTCCAACAACTGTCAATTGGATTGGTGGCCACACATTTTGCATTTCTACGACCTCTACCACGTGATTTTTGGCTCATTAGTTCCCTCCTTGTGTCATTTGAATGTACTTCAGCTTTCATTGCCGCTTCCATTGCCCTAATTACAAGACAAATTATATCATATTCTTTGAGAATGGAACAATATTCTAATCAAGATTGAACAATATTCTGAATGTTGAAGATGAATAAATAAATAATATAGATGATCATATAACAAGAGAAAAGTTATAGAAAGTACATATGAACGTGAAGATTGATCTCGGTTGTAATGTTTTCAGGATTGGGTACATAGGACTTAAAAGCAATTTCACGAGCCAAATCAGCTTGTGCTTTGAGGTAATCATCAAACTCACCAATACGACCCTCAAGGCATGGAATAGTTATGGCCAAAACCAACAAAATAAAGCTAATCTTACTTGCACTTCCAGCCATTATTATTCAAATGGATGAATATATCTTAATAATGATGGTTTTGTATAGGCTTCTACTACTTTTTTATTTTATTTTTTTTCTTGGTTTATAAGACAAGGATTGCTAAGGTCTTGGGATCAATAGAACAATTACTTGACCTTAGAACCAATGCCAAATTTAAACCAAGATAATTTTATTGTGTTGACATCATATATATTGCTGGGTATGTGAGTTATGGTAAACTTGATCGCTTTAAATAATGGTAGAAATGATTAAAGAGTAAATTTTCTAGTTCTATATTTAGAATCGTATGCAGTGGATAACCGTTCTATTTTCTTAGGCTACTCTTGATCCATTGAAACCTGCTTAAGAAAGGGTCCTCATGAAAATAAAATTAGCTTAAAATAGCAATGACTATGAATCTATCCACTTGGCCAATACATTCTCATAATTTGATAATAATAATAACTTCTTATGACTATTTCCTTTGGTTAAAATTTGGCCATACTTAAAAGTCTCACATTCTAACCGTTATATACGGATAAACATGCTTTGTTAATTTGTTTTTTATTTGCTTTAAGATATAAGGGATAAAACTTTATACTGTTGTAGTTGTAATATGACAATTTAGTTATTGATACATTGATCTTTACACACACAGCAATTAATGTATACATACAGGGGATTCCATATCATATATCAATTGAATTTCTTATAAGCTACGAAAATTTTATTAATATAATTCCCCTAAAAAAATTATTAATATAATGATATAAAATGTGTCACAGAATAAAGATCTGCATATACAAAAAAGTCAAGTTGATCTGAAGAACATGGTCAAAGTTTTTAATTTATGTCTTTACTTGTCAATATTGTTTGTATTGAATTATATATGACAATTTTTTTAGGGGTATATGACAATTTATTTACACGTTATTGTGTGTTTCATGAGCCAAAATAATTCACAGAGAATAATTAAAAAAACTTGAGTAGAAGTACTCGAGTGTAAACAAATAATAACCAAATACACCAATATGCAAATTACATAAACTTCAAATTTGAACACAAATCTACAAAGCCATAGTACATTATGTCAACGATGTGTCGGCTTATCGGTAAGACTTAAAGTTTGTATTGTTATTTTAATAGACAAAGTTCAAATGTACTCGAAGATAGTTACAAAATTGTTTTTTAGGGAAGTAACAAAATTGTTATTACTACCATTTTGATTAGTAATAATTTCATTTTTTCCAATTTTTGTAAAGTATAGTATATAATATATATTACCATCACATTGGGCGAAGTGCAACAACATAAATAGACATTAGGTATATGAGTTCGTTTTATTTATATGATGTTCAATGTTGACCTTTTTTTGTTCAATGTGAAACTTGTAACTCACACTTACCACCAACAACTCCTCCTTTAAGTGTGAGTTCATCCATTCATTTGGGTATGTTTCTCCTCAAACGGAAGTTTTTTCATTTACATACACTTACACCTTTGTTATCAGTTGTCACTCTATCCACGGAAGACGATGTCTGACCATCATTGTCAAGAAGACTTTCGATATAGGGAGTCGGTTCTATTTAAACAAATTATAAGCTTTGATATCATTGTCATGTCATGAGAAGAGTCCAGGAGATCATCACATTGAAATAAGAGCAACCATAAAAAAATAAAAAAAAATTGACTCCATATCTTCTTCCAAAACCTAATACACTACGTACATGAGCCATTTCACTTAAATGTTGATCTATAGTTATATCATGTGTTTCGTATTTGAGTTGCCTTTCAGGTGCTACCTTTTTTTTGGTCAAATAGTCTAGTTGCTAAAAATTCATCTCTTAAAGTAAATAAATGTGGTGTCTGAGGTTCGAACGTCATCCCCTATATATATTTAGCAATGTCCCTTCAACTTGTGCTAAGCTGACAAGGCTTTGAGGTGCTACCTTTATTAAAATGCCCCTCCATAATGATGGTGGAATACCATGAGATGTTTTGGTGCCAAAAATGGCAATGTAATGTGACTATTCTTGATGTAAACCAGTCGGCCGGTATTGAGACTGTTTGTGAGAATAAGTATGTGATGTAGGAGGGTTTTCATAGTATTTTTTTTAATATTTCAGTTTGTTATTTTTTGTTTTATTTTAGTTTGTTATTTTTTTGTTTTATTTCAGTTTGTTATTTTTCGGCCCATTAGGGGTTTGTTATTTCCCTATTTAAACTTAACAGTTGTAGCCTAAGAGACAACTTTTATTCAATCAATAATATTTTAGAGAGTTTTCTCAATTTCTGGTGGATTCCGGAACCCTATTTTCACAAGTTTGTCACTTGCAAACTTGTTTCTTTTCAACCTAGGTTTAGCGCTTGCTAGCCTACGCTTCCGACTGCGTCAGTATGTAAACAAAATAATAATTATTTTTTTTGAAAGAAATAGACTAAAAAAATATTAGCTACATCTAAAAATGTAATTTGCTAATAAATTTCATCTAAAAATAAGTGAACGTGTGTTAATTTTTTTTAAATAAAGCAAGAATATGAACTTGCATTAAAGTGGCTATAGACATCCAACTAGGTTGACATCTCTAGAACCACAAATCCTTTACAAGCATATTCAAAAATTTATTAATAAAAGATAAAGAAATACTAGAGTTGGGGGGATGTGTCGTACCCAAGACAAAAGACAAGAAGAACATAAAAAACAGTTAAGGGAATCAAGAATTGGATATTCTAAAATACATCTCTTAAAAACCGAGGAATTTCCTAATCCATCAAATTTTTGCAAACCATAACATCCTCAGTCGGAGAAGAAGGAATGACAATGCAACGCCCCTAATGCTCCAAAAGAGAAACTTCATGATTAATGTTTGATATGATCACCCTTGTATCGAGTAGTGTATTTGATATTCTCAATTTTGGACTTCATCTTCATTCGGTGACTCTTCGACACGTAAGGTGTGAAACTTATATTATTAACATTCTCTTCGGCATTTCTAGAGTCAAAAACTTACTGGGTAATTGCAAGGTCTTTTTGAGCACCGCTACTTAAAATTGGATGTGTTGGTGATACTTCCAGTGGTGTCTTTGAAACAATTTCCTGTTCATGCTCAGTATCATTAGAAACATTACGTACAACCTGATGCTCATGTATGTCATTCTCCGAACTAGTGTCATCAACAACCTCAATATCCTGATTCTTCTCAAATTTGTCCTCAGCACCATCAAAAACATCTCGTTGTTGCCATATATCATTCTCAATCACAGGTGCCTCACAGCTGATCTCTATAATTTCATCATTTGTAATGCATGCAACTGTGTCCATAGTAAAAGCAACCTCAGGCTAATATGACATGGGATAAAGCCACCCCGATTCCTACGGGATTTTCGTTCTCTTGCTAGACCTGAATTGATTGCAAGTGAATTTTTTCTGGATGTTTTCCTTTGTCCAATTTCACTAATTTCCCCTTGTCATCCATCCCATTTTGCTGAGTGTGCAACCAACGAAATTTAGAAACGTTGTGGCCAATATTTTTGCAATGAGTACAAAAATCTGGTAGCCATTCATATTGAACCTCCACATTAAAAGCAAAACCCTCCCTTTCCATAAGTAGTTCATGAAATCGGCGACATGAGATATCCATATCTACTTGTATGTGCATGTAATGACCACATAATCTATTCTGAGCGGCACTATCAATAATGAGTGGTGTATCAACATCACTTGCAATCTCAAACAAAGTGTGATCTTTCCAATATTCCTAGAGTGATTCCATTAAACAAATCCATACTTGAGCATGTGTATGACACTGAGTATAAGCATTAAAGTCCTTCCTAAATTCATGTATATTATAACTTCTTGCTATTTTGTTGCTTGAGGATAAGCAAAGATTTAATTTTGTGGTTATGATGACGGAGCATCATATGATATTTTAGGTTATGTTTTTAGTTATTTCCTTTGAATTTGAAGGCAAATAAGATGTAATTTAGAGGATTTGTCAAAGTTTTGAGGAACAATTTGTATTTTTTTCATTCGAGTCATTGTAATTCACTTTTATCCTAAATCATGACACTACATATGTGCTTTGAGTCTTTTTAGTGAGAAATCATGTAAATCGGCAAAACAAGACATCAAGTGAAGGATCAAGGATATGAATATTGAAGATCAATGGTTCTTAGAAGGTTTTTGAAGACAATACAAGATGATGAAAGTTCATTTCAAGTTCCAAGGCATTTCAAGCCGGAAAAACGATCGAAAAGGGACAAAAACTGCAAAATTCGCACAAGAGGCACTGCCTCATGCGTCCCTACGCATGAGACAGCACTCCTTGATGTCCCATTAGCCATGCACCTCACTACATGTGCCTCGCACATGGGTAACACCCAGGAGGTGCCTTTTTCTTGTTTTCCAAGTTGTTTTCTAGTGTGAAACCCTAGTTTCTTTCTCTTAACCCCTAAGTAATGATGTATTATAAATAGAGACCCTAGCACACACTTTTATTCATTTAGAAAGCCAGTGGTACAAGGAAAGGGTCAAGTATTATGAGCTTTAAGGCAGAGGATCTCCATCCTCCTCTTGTTCTCTCTAGGGTATGTTTTTCTATTGTTTTGTAATGATGTTGGTTGTCATGTGCAACTAAACCTCTTTGATTAAGGTTCTAAGATGAACCTCTTCTTATTTATTTGATTCAATTAATAAAGTTTTTATTCATTATGATTTGAGTTATATTTGCTTTTCATATGTTTCACGGTTTAAATCTTTTGCAACCTAGGTTAGGGTTCATATATTAATTATTGCGCTTTAACTGAATCGTCACATGTGACATTTGCTCAAGAATCTTTAATTTATCAGGGACCCTTAGGGTATGAGGGTTAGACATCTTCATGGAGTGTAATTCCTTTAGATTACAATTTAGGAGGCACACGAGATGTTGATGTCAAAAGATATGTCCATAGCCTTCATAATTTAGTTATGGAGATTATGGAGCAATCCGACATCTATAGGGATATTCTTCGTATGAACAAACCATTCTTTATATAATCCTTAGGTCTTAATTAATAGGTACTTCAAATTAATACAACAAAGAATGAAGAGGAGATTCAAGGATTCCCTAAACGTCGTTAGGATTTGGTGATCTGTATTGGGCAAGGCAATTAAACCCTGCAAACCTCTTTTAGATCTTTTCTTTTATTTACTTTTCAAATAAGTTCCGCTAATTATCGAGTTGAACAACAATCCATGTGGAGACGATAACTTACTACTTTATTACTTGTTAGGATTTGGCGCACTTTCCAATAATTTCCCTTTCGTCCATCAACGTATCTGATGACAGGTCATCTTACGTTATTCTTAGTGTATTTTTCAGTCATTTTTACTTAGTTTTGATCCAAAATTGAGGAGTTTTAGAGGAATTGCCTATTCTTTTCGGGACATATTGTAATGTTTTCATTTCGAGGTATGTAATTCTAGTATTCTCGAAACATAGCAAATTTAGGGAATTTTGTTGCAATTCAAGAAGAAATCATGCAAATCAGCAAAGCAAAACATCTTGAATACTTGTGAAAAATTGGGAAGACAAAGAATGAAGATTCAAGAGGCCTCGGAAGACATTACAAAGGGAGAAATTCTATTCCCAAGTCCCTAGACAAGTTATATGGAAGAAAACACCCAAGGACGAAGAAACAGGCGATTACGCACGAGAAAACAGCAGTGATGCGTCCCGGGCATGATCCATGCGCCCCGGGCATGCACCATGCACCCTGGGCATTATCCATACGCCCTAGGCATGGGAAAAGTGCACCTATGCGCCCCAGGTACCTAAGCCATGTGCCCGGGCATGCTAACTGCGGTTAAAAAATGCCTTTTGCTACCTTTAAGTGGAGAAAGCCCAGTTTTGAGGCCCCACCCCAGGTGGAAATAAAGCCTATAAATACAACTCCACTCATTCATTATTTTTCATTCAGAACGAAGCAGCTCAAGAGGAAGGCAAACACTAGGAGCTTCAAGGGATGAGAGTCTCTCCTACTCTAAGTCTCTAGGGTATATTTTATTTCTTTTCTAATTTGTCTTTAGTTACCATGAGTAACTAAACCCTATTAGGGTAGGGTTCTAAGATGAACCTCTATTTTATTTGTTGGATTATTTAATTTAAATGAATCCTATTTAATTTTATTGTGCGAATTATTTATTTCTTCTAAAGCAAATCAATCTTGAGATGACAGTACTTAGGGAAGTGACATACCTAATATTGGTGAAAACCTACCTGAATCAAGATGTAACTAAGATAACGAGTACGGTAATTAGGGAAATAGCAGTAACAACAGAGAATTAAATTAGCATAATAACTTTATTATTCTTTTATCCTTGGTAAGGTAGATGAGATGGGGCTGTCCGTTTTTCTCGCTCTGAGCAAACATATCAAATTGAAAAAAAAAAACCCTTTATCTTTTATTTTATTTTTATTTATTGTTTTATTGTTCCCAAATAAGTAACACGAATTGCCTTGTTGAAACGACAATTCATGTGGATACGATACTCTACTTACACTTTATTACTTGGTAAACGATTTGATACACTTGTCTAAATCCGACCATTAGTAACACATTGTATTGAATAACCACCAAAATGTTACAACTGTTACAATTTTTCTATTTCCTTTATTCCAATCCTGACCATTACTCTCTCGGTTGTGACAAGTTTCATTCGCCTCCACATATTGTCCCCTCTATTTTCCTCACTTAAAAATAAAAAGGTATAATAAATTACAATGATTTGTAAGGCATAAGACAATATTTTTCTACAAAATAATTTTTAATTTGGTTGTTTTTCTACACAGGGAATATCAATTTAACATATATGCTCTTTGTAGGCTTTTTTAATTTTTGTTTGTTAAACTTTCTATGGTTGTATAAATATCTATTGTGAGTGAATTGTAAATAAAGTTCAATTTTTATAATGATTTTCCCAATTTTCTATTACTATTCCTTTGTATATTCACATTCTATTCAAAACATTGAATTTAACAAACAACTTTGTGGTTATCTTAATTCTTATATGCATTCTAGCTATCACATTAGACTTTTTTGGTAACATATCCATTGTGGCAGTCAAATAGTTCATAGTATCCTTTATGTTGATGATTATTGCCCGTTTTCTATATTTTATCGTCAAATATATCACGCATAATTTGAAGTCGCGCAACGTACGGATCTTATTCTAGTAAGTATAATATCATATTAGATTTTTTTTGTGAACACTTAGTTTCATTTAATTTTATTTCTGATATGCACAAATGTTTTAGTTGTTTTGTTATGTACTCTCTTTGTTCCGAAATTTAAATAATAAAATGCTCATATTTGGTGTTTTTAGGCATATTTCCCGAAGCTCGCCATTGACTTTTCACCTAACATCAAACCAATAAAGTAAAACTATTTTTTTTTATCTCCCTTTACTCCACACACAATGTTGTAATCGTACAATTTTTTTCCACACAAACGGACAACATTAAAAATGACATAAATGTTTGGATAGAATCCAAAACAAATTTAATTAGAACCACTCTACCATCCATACTAACGTATCTACCCTCTACACCGGCAACCTATTTTCAATAACTTCTACCACCGATTTAGAAGTTAAAGCTTTCCTTGGATTATCCCTAATCGAAAGTACAAGATAAACAAACAATAGTCTGCCCTGTTTGAAGTTAACAAAATCAACCCCAACTTCAAAAATCTATTATTAACTTTCACCCCATCAACCTCCTTCTTAAATTTTTTAACATTTAAGTCAGGGATCACTCAAACCATCTTAGGTAGGTGAACTCTAGAAAATAGGATGATGTTCAGACTTTAAGAACAACAAATGTTGGATAAAGCATTCTAAAATCTAAGACACCAATCTTAATGCATAATGCATCTACCTGATCTTACCTTCGATCTGCCTCTATGTTAAGTAAACACATCACCCTGGACACCTATGTCTATAAGATAGTAATTTTGTACAACTTGGTGGACCCTAGTTATATCTAGTGACAGTAAAATTTACCAATTCAAAAAAATAATTTCAAGATCAACCTAGGACTCAAATTAGTTCCTTAAGGGGTGATAAGTTGACAGGATTATTGGTGCAAATGTGATTTTTACGAACAAGAAATGTATGATCACAAACTTAATGTGCATATGTATGAAAAATAACTTAAATGTAGAACCCCATAAAAATAAACAACAAAAGGTATAAATGGTATTATTATTATTGAACTTGAGTTACATTCATCATTCAAACAGTCACTAATATTGAGAATCTTGTGAGAGTTGATGTATACATCTATTAGACACTTAACAAACTCATGTACTTCAAGATTAAAATCTCTATTTATAGAAAAGAAAATTTAATGACTACTGACTACATTACTTGTATGACACGTGCTTTGCCTTTTTTCCTCTAGACTTCGAACGACCTCAACTCACTTTTAATCTTCTCTTGTACGCTTCCAAGGTAGCTATTTGAATGCATATTACCTTGTTCTTCAAGATCCAACACACATTGACCATTTCGAGTGTGACATCTTTGAGCTTTGAGATTCTACTCTTCCATTATGTGTCAAAGACTGACTTGTAGTTTTTTCTCGCACAAACCTTCTCACGGACATTTCAAACCATTGTCTTATCATATAAGAAAATCTCGTCAGACTTAATCCATTGAACTCAAAACTAAAAATTTGAATTTTACATATAACATCATCTCAATAATTATTGGTAAAATATGTTTCATTTACTAAAACATCCTTATTGGTTATAGTTAGTGGAGTAGTTAATAATTTTTTTAAGGAAAATCATTAACTACGTCACTAACTATAATTAAGAGTATGTTAGTGAAAATGAATACTAAATGTTGTATTTGTATTATAGAGGAACGAATAAATTTGAGACAAATAAAACTTGTAAAGAGGACAACTAATTTGATACATAGTGAGTATTAGTAATTTAGTTGGAGCGAATGCCCATGTTTGTATATGGTGGATCCTTTAGTGTTCCTTAGAGATTACAATGTCAAACTATTGACACAAAATTAATTAAATTAATAACATTGATTAATAATCATTTATATTTATATTATTATCTAAATAAATTAATAATATATATTTTTTGCTTGACTTTTTTTATTAAGAAGGAAACCACATTTGTTTATAAAAAAAAAAAAAAAAAAAAGGATGATCAATCTTGTAAAAAAATAACAAACAATTATTTTCCTACTTACTTTCTTTATAAATTAATTTCTGTTCTTTTATTTAAATTTTTGTCATGGTAACTATTACATTAAATTTTCCATGGCAAAGATTGGCTAATATACAAATATATGTACCAAAGACAATGGATGGTAAAAATATTGCTTTTATATAATTCATTTCATGCATAAGAGATTTAAAATAATTGTTTTTTTTTTTGCCTAAAATATGTCATATATTTCACGTTACAAAAAAAAAACAAATGAGGATTATTATTAAAAAGGTGTCGATCTCTTAACTAAACAAATTTAAAAAGTATTGATTTAGAGTCTATATTTTTTTATTTTAGAAAAATAATTTTAGTCAAAAATATGTTTAAAATAATGATGGTGGGATCTATTATCTATATGAAAAAGTCATATTTTGTAATATCCCAATTCTCTCTCACGTGAACTCTTCCTCAAACCGTCACCGGTCGCCACCTTTTTTCATTTTTTATTCTTGAAGCTTTGATACCAAAATCTTTCACTGAAATCCTTCCATTAAAGTAAAAACAAACAATAAGTAAGTTGTGAAATGTCTCTTCTCTCTCATTTTTATGGGCTATCCGAAATTGCCCATTTTTACACAAAAACCCATTTTTCCATTTTGTTGAAATCTTCTCTCTCATTTTTATGGGCTATCCGAAATTGCCCATTTTTACACAAAAACCCATTTTTCCATTTTGTTGAAATTAAGTTCTTGCATGTGGAATTCATTGATGGGTAATGGTTGGAAAATGGTTGTGGGAGTTGAAGTGCAACCCTTGGGAGGAAAAGAGGTTGAAGCTTTCATGTAAGAAGTAGAAATTTTTCAATGATGTAAGTCTCTAATAAGTTGTTGATTTTAGTTAATTTGTGGATGAAATGTTGAGTAGAAGTATGAGTAGACAAGATAACGGATGTTGGTGATAAGTGGATGGAAAAGTGAATTAGTAACCTTTAATGCATTGTTGTTGATGTACATGGGTTGGAGTTGCTTTTTAAATGAGTTGTTGTTGTTAAAAATAGTTGTGGCTGTACATTTATGATGTGGTTGTACATTTAACTCTTCCACCATGAAAACTGTGTAGTGTCACCATTGAAGGATGGAGGTTTTACTGAGTAAGTGTTCTTATCATTGATGGAGGTGTTGTTGACATCAGAAGTAGAGATTTCGCTAGTGGAAGACATGTTTTTCTCTTTGGATCTTTTTATGTAGCACGGTTAAGTGACAGAGCACAAACCATGCTCTTATACCACTAAATGTGAGAAAAACACAAGAAGGGGGTTGAATTGTGTTGGCTTTTTCCTGGTTTTCTTTTTCTAAGTGTTTATAAGCTGGTCATAATTTGTGGTATGCAGATTCTGATTTAGAGTCTGATTGCAGCGGATAAAGTATAGAACACAAAGATAAAGAGATGGCGAGAGAGAGAGAGAAAGAGAGAGAGAGAGAGAGAGAGAGAGAGAGGAGAGAGAGAGAGAGAGAGAGAGAGAGAGAAAGCAGGCACAAGACAATTTTTATACTGGTTCATATGACCCCGATCCCCGATACATCTGCAAAGCAAGGTAAAAAGGAGTAGATGTAATGCCGTCCTCAGCACAACTCACCAAGCAACTACTCCTCAACCTGCAAATCTACACCACGAGGGTGAGGCGACAACAAAGCCACATTATAGGTGTAGATTTGCAGGTTGAGGAGTAGTTGCTTGGTGAGTTGTGCTGAGGACGACGTTACACCTACTCCTTTTTACGTTGCTTTGCAGATGTCTAGATTAGGTGCTCTAATCTAGGAGTGTGAGGATTTTTTTTTATTTTGTTTTGGATTATTCTTTATGATGTATTTATTTGAGATTTTTATGTTGAGACCTGAGATGATATTTTGTTGAGATGAATTATTTTATGTTGTGATGTGATTATTGTTGATGAGATTTTTATTATGAGAAATCTGTATGAGTTGAATGATGATTTATAATATCCCGATTATGTTGAATTGCATGATTTATTATTTAATTAGTTGTCTCGGGGATCGGTGTCTCATAATGTGGTATTAGAGCCTGGTCGGTCTAGTCCGTGCCAACACTTGGTTATTGTCCTGTTGTATGCGACATGTATGTGGAATACTGTTGATACTTATTTCGTTTTGTTAGGTGGTTCTAGTGCTTGTGTTAAGTTTGAGAGCGGCTTGCGACCTGAGATCAAGCAGTTTATCAGTTTCCACGAGATTCGGGATTTTCCTGTGTTGGTGAACAAGTGACGTATGTTTGATGAGGATTGTAGGGCGAGGGCTAGCTATTACAAGAGTCTTGGTGATAAGAAAGGAAAGGTGTCTGGTGGAGGTTCGAACCCAAGTGGGGGAGAACTTAAGTGCTTTAAGTGTGGAGGAACCGGGCACCATTTTGCGGATTGCAAGAGTACCTTTATGAGATGCTTCAAGTGTGGCAAGGATGGGCATCGTTCTTTCGAGTGCAAGGCTAAGGAGTTGGTGTGCTTCAACTGTGGTGAAGCGGGGCATATTTGCACGAAGTGTTCCAAGCCAAAGAAGGTGAAGTCAGATGGTAAGGTGTTTGCTCTGAATGCGGAGGAGGTTCTGGAGCAGGATAACTTGATTTAAGGTATTTGTTTTGTTGACAACACTCCTTTGGTTGCTATCATTGATACCGGTGCGACTCATTCGTTTATTTTTCTTGATTGTGTTAAGCGTTTGAATCTTGTGATGTCTCTTATGTTGAGGGGAATGGTCATTGATACACCAGCTAATGGCTCGGTGACCACTTCCTTGGTTTGTGAGAAGTGTCCTTTGAACTTTGGTGATGTGGATTTTAAGATGGATTTAGTGTGTTTGCCTTTGGCTCACATGGACGTTATTTTTGGGATGGATTGGTTGTTAGCTTTTGGTGTTAACATTAATTGTTTAACCAAGAGTGTAACTTTCTCTAATCCGGTGGAGCGTGTTGAGAGTAAATTTTTGACTGTGAGTCAAGTGGAGGCGTCGTTAGATGGGGAGTCTCAATTGTTCGTGATGTTTTCTTCTTTGAAGGTGGAAAGTGAGAAGGGAGGTAGTAGTGTGTCGGTCGTGAACAAGTTTCTTGATGTGTTTCCGGACGACGTTTCTAATGTACCGCCTGAGAGAGAAGTGGAGTTATGCATTGAATTAGTTCTTGGAACTAGTCCCATGTCGATGGTGCCGTATATGATGTCCGCATCCGAGTTGAGCGAGTTGAAGAAGCAGTTAGAAGAGTTGTTGGAGAAGAGGTTCATCAGGCCGAGTGTTTCGCCATGGGGAGCTTCAGTGTTGTAGGTCAAGAAGAAGGATGGTAGTATGAGGATGGTAGTATGAGAGGATGGTTACTGAAGCTTTTGTTGTGTATTGTGATGCTTCTAAGATGGGTTTGGGCGGTGTGCTTATGCAGAATGGGAAGGTTGTAGCGTATGCTTCGATGCAATTGAAGATAAATGAGAGGAATTACCCGACCCATGATTTGGAATTGGCAGCGGTATTGTTTGCGCTTAAGATTTGAAGGCATTATCTGTTTGGTTCGAGATTTGAAGTGTTCACTGACCATAAGAGTTTGGAGTATCTGTTTAACCAGAAGGAGTTAAACATGAGGCAGAGGCGTTGGTTGGAGTTTTTGAAGGATTATGATTTCAAGTTGAGTCATCATCCAGGTAAGGCGAATGTGGTGGCAGATGCTTTGAGTCGGAACTTTTTGCACATGTCGGCGCTTATGGTTAAGGAATTAGAGTTGGTTGAGCAGTTTAAAGACTTGAGCTTGGTGTGTGAGTTGACGCCGCATGGTGTGAAGTTGGGTATGTTGAAGCTGATGAGTAATATTCTGGAAGAGATCAAAGAGGGTCAGAAGGTGTACTTGGAACTTGTAGACCAATTGGTGTTGGTTAATCAAGGCAAAGGAGGTGACTTCAGATTGGATGAGAGAGGTGTTTTGAGGTTCCATGACCGTGTTTGTGTACCGGATGTACCTGAGCTTAAGAGTAATATTTTGGATGAAGGTCATCGAATTAGTTTGAGTATTCATCTTGGAGCGACGAAGATGTATCAGGATCTGAAGAAGTTGTTTTGATGGCCAGGAATGAAGAAAGATATTGTAGAGTTTGTGTATGCTTGTTTGGTGTGCCAGAAGTCTAAGATTGAGCATGAGAAGCCAGGAGGAATGTTGCAACCATTGTTTGTTCCTGAGTGGAAGTGGGATAGTATCTCGATGGATTTTGTAACTGGTTTGCCGAAGATTGTGAAGAGCAATGATACAATTTGGGTGATTGTGGATCGGTTGACAAAGTCAGCGCATTTTATTCCTATCAAGATCAGTATGTCTTTAGCGAGGTTGACAGAGATCTACATTGAGCAGATTGCTTGGTGTTCCTTCTAGCATTGTGTCGGATAGAGATTCAAGTTGGTTAAAGAAGGGAAAACAAGTCTTTTAAACAATAAACATATCTTTAGAAAATATGACTTTTCATATAGATAGTAGATCCCAACATCACTACTTTAAACATGTTTTGGACTAAAATTATTTTTCTAAAAATAAAATCGATACCTCTTAAATTTATTTTGTTAAATGATCGACACCTTTTAAATGATTAACCTTGTTTGTTTTTTTTAAACGAGAAGTATATGAAATTTGTAGGCAAAAGAAACAATTATTTTAAATTTCTTAAAATTAAAATGAATTATTGTATAAAAAGAATTTTTTTATAACTCATTGTCATCGGTACATATATTCATAAATTAGTCAATCTTTGCCATGGGATATTTAATGTGGTAGTTGTTGGAACAAGAAGTGTCTTGGACAATTCCTTTAAGGTTATGATGATAACAAAGTATTGAAGAACAATTGAAATATTAACATATGTTCAATGTGCAAAATCATATAAAGATCTATCTATCAAGGAAGAACATATGAAGAGCATCAGAAGGAACAAGAGAAGCTAAGAAGACTATGGTAGAAGACAAAAGGAAGGTCAACTAGAAGTCAACGTCCTTAGAAGACGGGCACCAGACAGAATCTGGAGAGGTAACTCAACATACTTTGTGATGGTCATCAGACTCAGAAGCAGACACTGCAGACTTGGATCACCCTCATACTTGAGTAGGCTCTGTCCTATTCTGTGAATTGTCACTATCAATGTTCTGATAGGTGCAGTTCTTTTGTCGTCTTCTGTCTAGGTGCACAATCAGAAAAAGACATCAAGAACAAAGCAAGCAATGGATAATTCTTCTTTCAGCAAAGAGAAATTCAAAGTGCATTCAACATGATTATCCATATCAGGCAAAGGGTCAACGTTCTTGATCAAAGCTCCTCAACGACTCTACTCAACGTCTCTATTTGTGTTGGCACTCTTCTCCAACGTCTCTCAAATCCACACCTATAAAAGGAGCTGAAGACCACGAAGAAGATTAACAAGACTCTGCTATTTCAAAGTGACATTACTCTGTCAAATTAAAATAGCGCAAAACACTTATGATATTTCTTAACAAACTTTGTATCTTAGAAATCCTAGAGTTGTAGAGAGTCTGTTCATTTGTTCATATACACCAAACATTGTTAAATCAGGTGTTGAACAAATTAGAAGTCTTTAGTTTCAAAGTTAAAGCGTATAAGTCTCTTGGTGAAACCTTGAGCAACTAGAAGTCTCTTAGGTGAGTCCTTAGAGCATTGGAAGTCTCTTTCATGCGTGCTTGAGTACTTGTATGTCTCTTGGAGTAGTCCTTGAGCAAGAAAGTCTTTAGGAGAGTCCTAGAGCAAGGAAGTCTTAAGTTGTGTGCTTAAGCAAGGAAGTCTTAAGTTGTGTGCTTAAGCAAGGAAGTCTTAAGTTGTGTGCTTAAGTAAGGAAGTCTTTAGAAAGAGTCATAGAGCAGGAAGTCTTGAGCAGGTGTGCTTGAGCATAGGAAAGTCTCTTGGAGTTGTCCTTGAGCAATTGTAATCCAGAGTGATTATAGTGAAATCCCTTTGAAGTACAAAGGGATTAGACCACTCCTGAGTTGTAGGAGGAACGGTAACAGCCCGATTTTTAGTTTTAGATTTATCTATTATTATTATTATTATTATTATTATTATTATTATTATTATTATTATTATTATTATTATTATTATTATATTCGATCATTGATTATTTGGTGTGTGATAGGTGGGTTAATAGAATTTTTAGTGTCGAGGGTATTTTAGTCATTTTATGGGTCAGTGGCATTTTTGTAATTATGATAGAACTAGAAATTTGGATTTTAGAGAATAGTGGTGTATAAGTAATATGGGGGGGTTTAAATGAAGTAAAAGTGTAGAGAAAATAATTGTGAGAGTTAGATGTGACTAAGCCCATTAGAGTGAGTGACCCTAACCCATATTATATAAAGAGTAGCACTAAGTGGTGGTGAACTAGGTCAAATCATTTGTGAAAATTTTGAGAAGAGGCTAAGGAGAGAGAAGAGAGAAAGAAGAGGCTAGAAGAGGGGAAAGCACTAGGAAGTGAAGAATTGAAGCTAGGAAGCACTTTTGGTGAAGAATTGAGGTAAAGGGGAATATTATTTTCATCAAATGGGTTTTAATAAGCAAATGGGTAGTTTGGGTGTTTTAGCTTATGCTTAATTTCATAATTGTTGTTGTTGATTATGTGAAATTCGTGCTCTATTTTTCATGATTAATTTGAATATGTTAAAGTTGGTGAATTCATGTTTTATTCCTGTTAAAATTCATGGTTTGTTGTATTAATTTGATAAGTTGTCAATTTTGATGATTTTGATGAATAACATGATTAATTGAATGATAATGAATTAAGTTGATGTTGTTGATGTGTTGCTCCCATGATTCATTAAAAGGATGAAAAGACTATGTTGATTATGTGAGTTGTTGTCAATTAAGTTGTTGTCGGTGTGTTTTGGTAAAATAGCTTAATTTGGTGAAAATGAATAAGTTGATGTTGAAATGAATAAGCTGCTGCAAGAACTATTTAGATAAGTGATTATGAAGGTGTTACGTATGAATGAAGTGATGTTGTTGTTGTTATACCATGTTTGGTTGATAAGTTGTTGGTAAAAGTGAGTTTTTGATTAATTAAGTGAAAAGCCATGAGAATCCATGATTAATTGATGTGTTGTTGTGTTTTAATTGTTCCCTTTGAGCATGTTATCTTTGGGTACTGTTTATACAACGATTTTGGGTTTATTGGGATGAAATATGGGATTTTTGGGAAAAATTGAGGACTTCCCGTAAGGGAAAATCTGTTTTCTGGTTGCCCAAAAAACAGGACTTCGCTAAGCGAAGTATATGGTCGCTAAGCGACCTTAGCAGTGACAGCATCAGTTGTTTTGCGCGTTTTGGTCTTTTGGGGATGTTTTCGGACATCCCTGAACATTACTTCTATGTTGTTTTAAAATATTTTTATTTTAATATTAAAGGTGTGCATTTAATATCACACAATTTTCAATAAGATTACTTTTGAAAAAAACAAACAAAGCTCAATAGTTTCGTTGAAGAAATTGTTATTATGCAATATTTCTTTTATGTATAAGAAATTAAAAATAATAATTGTTTTGCCTAAAAATTTCATATATTTTTAGTACCAAAAAAAAAAATAAGGTTTATAATTAAAAAGGTATCGCTTTTGTAAAAATTATTAAAAAATTTATCAATTTAGAGTCTATCTGCTTATTCTTTTTAAATAAAAATACCTTAAGTTAATTATGTTTTAAGTAAGGTAGTGGGAAAGGTAATGATCTTGTAAAATTAAATAAATTAAAAATATTTATCTAGAAGGTCCACAATTCCTTTTCACATTATTATTATTATTATTATTATTATTATTATTATTATTATTATTATTATTATTATTATTATTATTATTTTATATTACCAATAAATGTTTGAGTCACATGTATAAGTATGTTGTGTGAGATACAAGTACGCTTGAGCAACATAAGTAACGCTTGGTTTTGACTCACTAAACACTGAAAGCAGAAGTATGAAGTGTTCTGACATGAAGAATCAACGTGGTCATGAGAGTGAAGGAAGTCGCGAAAGAAACAAATTCTCAAGATTGACAAACAAAACTCTGTCAAAAATCAAACATAAACAGACCAAGCGGTCCAATAATGACGACCTGGGTACTTTTCATGACAACACATCACCAGGTTATGGGTGGCTTCTCCCAGGTTGGGTTGCTAAAGAACGACACATGAAATCAGGCAGGATCTATAGGGTAACGATCTCAACTTCTCATTTATTTAATATGTGAAATTTGTTCTAATTTGATGCATTTGTTATATATGTTTGATAATTAACATTTAAAGAATATGTACTAAAAATTGAAGTTATGTCGAAAGTGAAGGTTCATGAATGAAAAATGGGGAAAAGAATATAAGATAAATTGATGAATTATCTTCACTCATTCCTTTACTTTGGATTGAGTATTGGAAGATTTTTCATGTCTTCTTCCATATATCCACTTTCATACAGATTTATTGGGTATAATTATTATTAATGTAAGTAATATATAGATAATGAAGCTAAATACGATTGTATAACTTTAATTTGAATAAGAAAGATAAAATATAGAAGAAAAAATGTGAAAGTGGTGAGAGACAATTGAGAATGTAAAAGATTAGTGTTCACAACTATTTTGTCAATAATTATATAATATTTCTTTGTCAATATTGTTTTTGTAGAAATACTATGATCCTGAAGGACAACTTTACAACACAATCGCTGAGGTTGAGGCAGTTTTGGACAAAAACGGAATTGTTGTCATTGACAAATGACAATAAACAGTACAAGTAAAGGTCAAGCGAAGACAAAAATGATAATTTTGTGGGTCCTTGGTAATTGTGTGTGTCTGTGTGTGATGATTGTTTGTTGTTTAGATATTCAGTGGTTTAAATTTATGTGAACTTTTGAATATGTTTCAAATAAAAATTTATTTTTATTGTATTTGTAAGAGTTGTTTCAACATATTCCCAACAATGAAATGTCGTAATCCTTTTCGCTTAAAAAAAAAACAAAATGTGTAAGAGTTGTTTCGTAAAGAAAAAAAATAGAAAATGATATATTATTATATATTATATAATACAATTTGTTGAGTCAATCCTTATCACATCATATTCATTTTTTTAATGGCAAATCAATCATTGTATTAAAAAAAGTGGAAAAAAAATAGAAATTGCACTCAACCCATATACGGTGATGAAGTACATGTAGTAAATTATCTTAAAATATGATCTAGTGGATTCGTGATCCACTCGTAAAATAAACAAGAATCCTAGAAAAATACATATGTTGCCAAAATCGTTTGCTTAGGCTACTATTTGAACAAACCCGCCTCTTCTTTGAAATAGTTGAGCATTTGATCAACACTTCACTTGGTGAAAAACCGCTAGCAACACAAAGAACACTATTTAGAGAGGTTGATCACTGATCCACCTATCGAACCAAAGAAGAGTACTATAACTTTAATGAAGCAAGATTAGATCAATTACACTTAGATAAATCTAGATTCTCCGCTATTACCCCCACCAAACTTAGCACAAAAAACATTTACCCATTGAGAATCGTCACCAGATAACGCCAACGCCGCTTGTCTAGAAACACTTTGTTGAACAACCTAAGATCCTTTTCCCCAAGTTCGCCACTAACTTTTCGCCTAACATGAAACCAATTAAGTCAAACTGTTTTCTTATCTTCCTTTACTGCACGCACAAGAAATTTAGTTGTAATTCAATTTTTTCCCACACACAAACTGACAACTTTAAAATTGACATATAAATTTGGCGTAGAATCCAAAACAAAGTTAATTATAACCACTCTACCATCCATACTAACGTATCTATCCCTCTAAGCTTGAAACCTATTTTCAATAACTTCTACCACATATTTAGAAGTTAAAGCATTCCTTGAAGAAGTTGGCAAGTGTACCAAATTGTAACAAGTAATAATGTAGTAAGATTATTGTTCTCCACAGAGATTGTCATTCAACTTAGTAATTAATAAAACTTATTTCAAAGGATGAAAGTAAATAAAAGTGAATAGAATTGCAGGGTCAAATTGCCTTGCCCAATGCAAGATTAGGTTTTGTGATTCAGATGATTAACTATGATTAGGGAATCCTTGAATCCCCCCTTCGTCTCTATTGGAATTATCTTTTAAGAAACAAACAACATATGTGGTGCTTACTTTGATTTAATGAATCCAACGGTAAAACTCGTACAAAGTTTCTTTAAATAACTATTGTAGGACCAACCTAGAATTAGGTCATGTACTACGTTGTACCCAATCAAGATGATTCAGGAGAAGATGAAGGCTTCGCAGAGTAGGCAGAAGAGTTGTCATGATAAGAGAAGGAAGGAGTTAGAATTACAAGTTAGTGATCATGTGTTTTTGAGGGTTAATCCTGTTACCGGTGTTGGGCGAGCTTTGAAGTCGAAGAAGTGGACTCCACGTTTTGCTGGTCCTTATCAGATTGTAGAGAGGGTTGGAGCAGTAACGTATCGGATTGCGTTACCGCCGTCATTGTCGAATCTGCATGACATGTTTTTAAAGTTTTTTATCCTACGGTTCAATCCCCAAGGTTACTCACGTAGTTAACCAATTGACGAATCATTAATAAACGAGCATAATCTAATTTAAATTGATCACAATCAAAGCATAAACTGAATGAAAAACTTTATTAATAAATTCCAACAAATAAGCAGAGGTTCATCGTTGAACCCTAATCAAGAGGTTTAGTTGCTCATGGCAACCGACATCATAAGAAAACAATGGAAAAATATACCTAGAGAGAACAAAAGAAGAAAGAATCCTGCTTTGGAACTCTGATGCTTGATCCTTGCTTTCACCATCAATGTTTCTGAATGAATAAAAAAGTGTGCAAGGGTCTCTATTTAAAGCATGAGGTTACTTAGGGTTTAAGAGAAGAAAATTGGGCTTTTGCACCGATCCAGCTTGGAAAACAAGCAAAATCAGCATTCAGCCCGCAGCCTGGGCGCCTGAGGCAGAAAGGAATGTTGTCCCGGGCGCAGGGGCGCATGAGGCATCCCCTCAGGTGCGATTTCTTGCATTTTTGTCCCGTTTTCGATCGTTCTTCCGTCTGAAAACTCCTAGGAACTTGAAATGAATTTTCTTCACTTTGTATTGTCGTCAACAACCTTCTAAGAACCCTTAATCTTCAATTTCATATCCTTGATCCTTCATGTGATGTCTTGATTTGTCGATTTACATGACTCCTCACTACAAAACACTCAAAACACCTATGAAGTTGCATGATCTAGGATAAAACTGAATTACAACGACTCGAGTGAAAACAATACAATATGTTCCTAAAACCATTGACAACTCCTCTATCTCTCATCTTATTTGTCTTCAAATACTAAAAACATAACCAAAATGTCATATCATGCTCTGTCATCACACCACTAACTATAATAAAGAGAATGTTAGTGACAACAAATAATAAATGTTGTATTTGTATTAGAGAGGGACAAATAATTTGAGACAAATAAAATTTGTAAAAAGGACAACTAATTTGATACATATTGAGTATTAGTAATTTAGTTGGGGCGAATGTCCCTATTTGTATAGGGTGGATCATTCATTGGTACTTAGAGATTACAATGTCAAACTCTTGACACACAATTAATTAAATTAATAACATTGACTAATAATCATTTATATTTATATTATTTTTTAAATAAATTAATAATCTATATATTTTTTGCTTGATTTTTTTTATTAAGAAGGAAACCACATTTGTTTATAAAAAAACGATGGTCAATCTTGTAAAAAAATAACAAACAATTAATTTCCTTACTTACTTTCTTTATAAATTAATTCATGTTCTTTTATTTATATTTTTTCCATGGTAACTTTTTTATTTTATTTTAAAGGTTGTCATGGTAACTACCACATTAAATATTCCATGGCAAAGATTGACTAACTTATGAATATATGTACCAATGACAATGAATTATAAAAGAATTGATTTTATACAATAATTCATTTTAAGTATAAGAAATTTAAAATAATTGTTTCTTTTGCCTAAAAAATTTCATATACTTCTCGTTACAAAAAAAAAAAAAAAAGGTTTATCATTTAAAAGGTGTCGATCATTTAACAAAATAAATTTAAGAGGTACTATTCCGTCCCAAAATATAAGCAAAAATGAGTCAACATAAGTTGATGTATTTGGTACAAAACTTTTGTTGACCAATTTTTGCTTATATTTTGGGATGGAGGGAGTATCAATTTTATTTTAGAAAAATAATTTTAGTCAAAAACATGTTTAAAGTAGTGATGGTGGGATCTACTATCTATATGAAAAATCATATTTTCTAAGATGTGTTTATTGTTTAAAAGACTTGTTTTTCATTCTTTAAAATATTATTATTTTAATATTAAATGTGTGCATTTAAGATCGCACAATTTTCAATAAGAATACTTTTGACCAAAACTAACAAAACTCAATAGGTTCGTTGAAGAAATTATTATTATGCAATATTCCTTCTTTGTATAAGAAATTTAAAATACAAATAAGGCTTATAATTAAAAGGTATCGCTTTTGTAAAAATAATTAAAAATTTATCGATTTAGAGTCTGTCTGCTTATTCTTTTTAAATAAAAATACCTTAAGTTAATTATGTTTTAAGGAAGGTGGTGGGAAAGGTGCCGATCTTGTAAAATTAAATAAATTATAAAATTTTATCTAGAAGGTTCACAATTCCTTTTCATATTATTATTATTATTATTATTATTATTATTATTATTATTATTATTATTATTTTATATTACTAAGAAATGTTTAAGTCACATGTATAATTATATTGAGAGAAATACAAGTACGCTTGAGAAACATAAGTAACGTTTGGTTTTGACTCACTTAACACTGAAAGCAAAAGTATGAAGTGTTCTGGCATGAAGATTCAACGTGGTCATAAGAGTGAAGGAAGTCACGAAAGAAACAAATTCTCAAAATTGACTAACAAAACTCTTTCAAAAATCAAACATAAACGGACCAAGCGGTCCCATAATGAAGACATGACTACTTTTCATGACAACACATCACCAGGTTATGGGTGGCTTTTCCCAGGTTGAGTTGCTAAAGAACGACACATGAAATCAGGCAGGATCTATAGGGTAACGATCTCAACTTCTCAGTTTTTTAATTTGTGAAATTTTGTTCTAATTTGATGCAGTTGTTATATATGTTTGATAATTAACTTTTAAAGAATTTGAGCTAAAAATTGAAGTTATGTCGAAAGTGAAGGTTCATGAATGAAAAATGGGGAAAAGAATATAAGATAAATTGATGAATTATCTTCACTCATTCTTTTAATTTGGATTGAGTATTGGAAGATTTTTCATGTCTTCTTCCATATGTCCACTTTCATAAAGATTTATTGGGTATAATTATTATTAGTGTAAGTAATATATAGATAATGAAGCTAAATACAATTGTACAACTTTAATTTGAATTTTAAAACTAAGTTGATGAAATTCATGTTTTCCATTAATATTTGATTAAACACTCGTACGAATTTTATATTAAATTTGAAGAGGTTCCAAAGGTAATCAAATATCAAAATTGTACGTTCATAAGGGAATAAAAAGTAAATGAAAAACTTATGCCTTATAGCAAAGAATAAGTAAGATAAAATAGAGAAGAAAAAAATGTGAAAGTGGTGTGAAACAATTGAGAATGTAAAAGATTAGTGTGCACAACTATTTTGTCAACAATTATATAATATATCTTTGTCAATATTGTTTTTGTAGAAATACTATGATCCTGAAGGACAACTTTATAACACAATGGCTGAGGTTGAGGCAGTTTTGGAAAAAAAAACGGAATAGTTGTCATTGACAAATTACAAGAAACAGTACAAGTAAAGGTCAAGCCAAGACAAAAATGATAATTTTGTGGGTCCTTGGTAATTGTGTGTGTCTGTGTTTGATTATTGTTTGTTGTTTAGATATTCAGTGGTTTAATTCTTGTGAACTTTTGAATATGTTTCAAATAAAAATTTATTTTTATTCTATTTGTAAGAGTTGTTTCAACATATTCCCAATAATGAAATGGCGTAATTCTTTTCGCTTAAAAAAACAAAATGTTTAAGAGTTGTTTCGATAGTAAAGAAAAAAAATAGAAAATGATATATTATTGTATATTATATAATAAAATTTGTTGAGTCAATCCTTATCACATCATAATCATTTTCTTAATGGCAAATGGATCATTGTATTAAAAAAGTGGAAAAAAAAAAGTAGAAATGGTACTCAACCCATATATTGGTGATGAAGTACACGTAGTACGCTACTTACCCAACTGAAACAATAAAAGTCCAAACAAAACAGCTCTGATATACTAAATTATCTTAAAATATGATCTAGTGGATTCGTGATCCACTCGTAAAATAAACAAGAATCCTAAAAAAATACATATGTTGCCAAAATCATTTCCTTAGGCTAGTATTTGAACAAACCCACCTCTTCTTTGAAATAGTTGAGCATTTGATCAACACTTTACTTGGTGAAAAACCGCTAGCAACGCAAAGAACACTAGTCATAGAGGTTGATCACTGATTCACCTATGCAACCAAAAAAAGAGAACTATGACTTTAATGAAGCAAGATTAGATCAATTACACTTAGATAAATCTAGATTCTCCGCTATTACTCCACCAAACTTAGCACAAAAAACCTTTACCCATTGAGAATCGTCACCGGATAACGCCAACGCCGCTTATCTAGAAACACTTTGTTGGACAACCTAAGATCATTTTCCTCAAGCTCGCCACTAACTTTTCGCCTAACATGAAACCAATTAGGATAGAATCCAAAACAAATTTAATTATATCCACTTTACCATCCATACTAACGTATGTAACCCTCTAAGCATGCAACCTATTTTCAATAATATCTACCACCGATTTAGAAGTTAAACCTTTCCTTGGATCAGCCCTAATCGAAAGTACAAGATAAACAAAAATAGTTTTCCCAATTTGAAGTTAACAAAATCAACCGCAACTTCAAAAATTTATTATTAACATTCACCCCATCATTCTATCTTTTAAATTTTTTAAATTTTAAGTCGGAGACTATCTCAAACCATCTTAGGTACTGAACTCTAGAAAATAGGACGATGCTCGGACTTTAAGAACACCATATGTTGGATCAAAGCATTATAAAATCTAAGACTCCAATCTAAATTCATAATGCATCTATCTGATCTTACCTTCAAGCTGCGTCTATGCTAAGTAAACACATCACCCTGGAAACCCGCTTCTATAAGATAGCAATTTTGTACAATTTGACGAAACCTATTTATATCTATTGATAGTAAAATTTACCACCTTAAACAAAGAATTTGAAGATCAACCTCGGATTAAGGGGTGATGAGTTGACAGATAAATTGATACAAGTGTGATTTTGACGAACGAGAAATGTATGAACACAAACTTAAAGTGCATAAGTGTATGAACAATAAATTAAATGTAGAACCCCGTAAAAATAAACAACAAAAGGTATAAATGGTATTATTATTATTATTATTGAATTTGAGTTACATTCATTATTCAAACAGTCAATAATATTGAGAATCTTGTGAGAGCTTATGAGATATCTATTAGACACTTAGCGAACTCGTGAACTTTAAGATTAAAATCTCTATTTATAGAAAAGAAAATCTAATGACTACTTGCTACATTACTTGTATGCCACATGTCTTGCCTTTGTTTCCTCTAGACTTGGAACTACCTGAACCCACTTGTAATCTTCTCTTGTACGTTTTAAAGGTAGTTATTTGAATGCAGATTACCTTGTTCTTTGAGATCCAACACACATTGACCTTTTCGAGCGTGACAACTTTGAACTTTGAGATTCTGCTCTTCCATTATGGGTCAAAGACTGACTTGTAGATTTTACTCGCACAAACCTTCTCAAGAACATTTCATACCATTGTCTTTTTCGTATAAGAAAATCTTGTCGGACTTAATCCATTGAACTCGAAACTAAAAATTTGAATATTACATATAACACCATCTCATTTATTAAAACGCCCATATTAATTATAGTTAGTGGAGTAGTTAATGATTTTTTTTGAGGAAAATCATTAACTACACTACTAACTATAATAAAAAGAATGTTAGTGACAACAAATAATAAATGTTCTATTTGTATTATAGAGGGACAAATAATTTGAGACAAATAAAATTTGTACAGGACAACTAATTTGATACATAGTGAGTATTAATAATTTAGTTGGGGCGAATGTCCCTATTTGTATTGGGTGGATCCTTCTGTAACACTCATATAAAGATTGCCTAGGATCTTATACGAGTATTAAATTTCGTACTGGATGCATTAATTTACAATATAGAAAATACAACGGATTATGATACATAACATAATGTATTAATACATCCAACTGATAATACAAAACATCTCTGGTTAATACATCATAAGACAACATTTGAATACAAGATATCTAGAACAACTAGAAACTAGCACGATCAGTCTAAAGCCTTCTCCTTACCCTTGCTGCGTGCTACCTGTGAACCTGCACCAGAAGGAATGGGATGAGACATAATGTCTCAGTGAGCTCCACCCAACCTACTGTTGGCAATCTCGGGGAACCTAGGGTCGCCATGCCTATTGTTGGCAATCTCGGGGAAATCTATGATCGCCAAGCCTTAACTGTACCCATAGAGGGTTTATACCTGCCTGAACCTGATAACTGTATAGTCATGAAAACTAGACTATAACCTGATAACTTGGTGATCGAGGGGAAACCTAAGATCACCACCTGATACCTACCTGATAGGTATTTACTGCCTGATAACATAATAAAGTATAAACTGGTAATTTTATGTTAGATGTTAGCGTGTAACAAACATTATTATCAGAGTTCATTTTACGGAATGCCCCCGAGTGGAGTAACCCCGGAGCACATTCCCCTGATAACCGGTGAAAATTCCTATAGTAGGCTAATCACCGGACTCCTCTTGCCTGTGTGTGTGGTTATCCTCACGGAAGGTTCTTCCCATTCCAGATGTACTAGAACCCCCTGCGCTCTCTAACTACGAGAACCCAGAAGACACACTAAAACTTATGTGTAGTTATCCTCGCGGAAAGTTCCTCCCATTCCAGCAATGACTGGAACCCCCTGTGCTCTCTAATTGCGAGAACCCAGAAGACACAAAGTTTATCCTGTTAATTAATATTATTCCTGGTATATAAAATATACTTTATCCTGATAACTTCCTGAACATATATATGTGAGTCGTCATGTAGGTTCCATAACGGGTTGACCTATCCAGAATAAATCTGAAGCGTACCTGTGCCATGACTTATCAACACACACACACACACTGTTGGATATTTATATGTTGGCTACATGTTTGGTAAAATCAAATTGTGCAAGCAAGCGTCCTCAGATGTTATTTTGCGTCTTCAGAAGCTGGATATTGGTTTTGAGAAGTATCAGAAGATGAAAACTGGATTTACTGTTCATCAGACGCTGGGAGGGTCTTCAGACGCACTGTTCAGACGTTGACCAGCGTTGACCTTCAGAAGCTGAACTTCAGACGTTGACCAGCGTTGACCTTCAGAAGCTGAACTTCAGAAGCTGTTTTCAGAAGCTGGATTTCTGCATACTTTGTGATTAATTCCTTGCGTATCTTTTGAAGATTTATTGAGGTTTTATCCAGGCTATTGTTTTCTAGAAGGCTGATTATTTTGGTGAAGATCTAATTGAAGATTGGCTTCGTGTTTATTGATGAATATATTTTCAAAGTATCTTTGCAAAATATTATTCAGAAATATGTTTCTTCTTTGAGCTTCTATAATAATTCAGAATCATATCAATTGAAGAATATTTGGTTCAGAATTATGAAGCTGCTGAAGCCTATTTAAGAGGACGTGCTGCTGTGTAGAAAATCGATTGAGTCAAAATAGTTTTTATTATAAGAGTCTGTGTAAGCTTTAGGCTTTGATTGTACACCACTCATCTGAGTTGGTTTAGTTGTTTTGAGTTGTAAATCATTCTAAGCTTTTAAGTATGAATGATGTTTTTTGTTTTGTTGAAGAGTGTCTTCATCGTGTTTGGTTTTAATTGAAGAGTTTACAATCACTGGGCTGTGATTGCTTGGTTAGGAAGTAAGTAGGTTCTTATATCTAGGTGATTAAGGGATAAGACTGAAAAACAGGGGCTGTGTTTAGAGTCTTAGAATTAATACTACTTAGTGTATTTCCTTCATGGATTGGTATCCCCCAGAGTAGGTGAGGTTTGCACCGAACTGGGTTAACAAATTCATTGTGTTCTTTATCTTTCTGCACTTTATTTTCTGCTTCTGAACTAGTTTTCATACTCTGTTTTACTGGTTCAGAACCAGAATTGCCAGAATTTCAATTGGCATCAGAGCAGGCACCCTGCTTGTTTTTGGGTGAGCTCCAGGGAGATATTTTCTGGCTTTATGGAGAAAGAAGGAGGATTTGTTAACAGGCCACCTTTGCTTGATGAGACCAACTATGATTATTGGAAATCACGCATGAGTGCTTTCCTTAAATCAATAGATAGCAAAACCTGGAAAACTGTGCTGAAGGGTTGGGAACATCCAGTTGTGACTGACAAAGATGGTAAGAAGACAGGTGTTTTGAAACCAGAAGAAGATTGGACCAATGATGAAGATGCATTATCTCTTGCAAATTCCAAAGCCCTGAATGCTATATTCAATGGAGTGGACAAGAATATATTTAGAATGATCAAGCAGTGCACAATTGCTAAGGATGCCTGGGAGATACTCAAGACCACTCATGAAGGAACTTCAAAAGTTAAACTGTCCAGACTTCAGCTTCTGACCACAAAATTTGAAAATCTCAGAATGCTGGAAGATGAGAACATACATGAATTTTACATGAATATTCTGGACATGGCTAACTCTTTTGAATCACTTGGAGAAAAAGTATCAGATGAGAAGCTTGTTAGGAAAATTCTCAGATCCCTACCCAAGAGGTTTGATATGAAGGTAACTGTTATTGAAGAAGCTCATGACATCTCCAGCATGAAGGTTGAGGAATTGATTGGGTCTCTTCAGAACTTTGAAATAAGCAAAACTGATAAGAAGGGTAAAGGTGTTGCATTTGTAGCTGATACTGAAAGTGTGGATGATGATAGCTCATCAGAAGCTCTTGTGCTGCTGAATAAACAATTTAAGAAGTTCCTGAAGCAAAAGTCAAGAACTGATGAGAAGAGCAATGAATCAAAAAGAGTTCAGTGCTATGAGTGTGAGGGATTTGGTCATGTCAAGTCAGAATGTCCTAATTATCTCAAGAAACAGAAGAAGAGTCTGACTGTGACTTGGTCTGATGAAGAGGACTCAGAAGGAGAAGTGGGGAATAAATCAGCCAGGCATGTTGCTGCCTTTACTGGAAGATGCATCCCTGATGATGGAGTTATGGGTTCAGAAACTTCTTCAGAATCTGAGTCAAGTGATGGAGAATCATCCTGTGAAGATCTGGCTACCTATTACAAAGATCCTGCTGCTTTTTGCAAGAAGATGCAATATCAATTTGATGAAGTGTGCAAGCAGATGGAAGAACAGAAGAAAATTAACACTCAACTTCAGATTGAAAGGGGTGAACACTTAGGATATTTCTTACCAAACTTTGTATCTTAGAAATCCTAGAGTTGTAGAGAGTCTGTTCATTTGTTCATATACACCAAACATTGTTAAATCAGGTGTTGAACAAATTAGAAGTCTTTAGCTTCAAAGTTAAAGTGTATAAGTCTCTTGGTGAAACCTTGAGCAACTAGAAGTCTCTTAGGTGAGTCCTTAGAGCATTGGAAGTCTCTTTCATGCGTGCTTGAGTACTTGTAAGTCTCTTGGAGTAGTCCTTGAGCAAGAAAGTCTTTAGGAGAGTCCTAGAGCAAGGAAGTCTTAAGTTGTGTGCTTAAGCAAGGAAGTCTTAAGTTGTGTGCTTAAGTAAGGAAGTCTTTAGAAAGAGTCATAGAGCAGGAAGTCTTGAGCAGGTGTGCTTGAGCATAGGAAAGTCTCTTGGAGTTGTCCTTGAGCAATTGTAATCCAGAGTGATTATAGTGAAATCCCTTTGAAGTACAAGGGGATTAGACTACTCCTGAGTTGTAGGAGGAGCGGTAACAGCCTGATTTTTAGTTTTAGATTTATCTATTATTATTATTATTATTATTATATTTGATCATTGATTATTTGGTGTGTGATAGGTGGGTTAGTAGAATTTTTAGTGTCGAGGGTATTTTAGTCATTTTATGGGTGAGAGGCATTTTTGTAATTATGTTAGAACTAGAAATTTGGATTTTAGAGAATAGTGGTGTATAAGTAATATGGGGGGGTTTAAATGAAGTAAAAGTGTAGAGAAAATAATTGTGAGAGTTAGATGTGACTAAGCCCATTAGAGTGAGTGACCCTAACCCATATTATATAAAGAGTAGCACTAAGTGGTGGTGAACTAGGTCAAATCATTTGAGAAAATTTTGAGAAGAGGCTAAGGAGAGAGAAGAGAGAAAGAAGAGGCTAGAAGAGGGGAAAGCACTAGGAAGTGAAGAATTGAAGCTAAGAAGCACTTTTGGTGAAGAATTGAGGTAAAGGGGAATATTATTTTCATCAAATGGGTTTTAATAAGCAAATGGGTAGTTTGGGTGTTTTAGCTTATGCTTAATTTCATAATTGTTGTTGTTGATTATGTGAAATTCGTGCTCTATTTTTCATGATTAATTTGAATATGTTAAAGTTGGTGAATTCATGTTTTATTCCTGTTAAAATTAATGGTTTGTTGTATTAATTTGATAAGTTGTCAATTTTGATGATTTTGATGAATAACATGATTAATTGAATGATAATGAATTAAGTTGATGTTGTTGATGTGTTGCTCCCATGATTCATTAAAAGGATGAAAAGACTATGTTGATTATGTGAGTTATTGTCAATTAAGTTGTTGTCGGTGTGTTTTGGTAAAATAGCTTAATTTGGTGAAAATGAATAAGTTGATGTTGAAATGAATAAGCTGCTGCAAGAACTATTTAGATAAGTGATTATGAAGGTGTTACGTATGAATGAAGTGATGTTGTTGTTGTTATACCATGTTTGGTTGATAAGTTGTTGGTAAAAGTGAGTTTTTGATTAATTAAGTGAAAAGCCATTAGAATCCATGATTAATTGATGTGTTGTTGTGTTTTAATTGTTCCATTTGAGCATGTTATCTTTGGGTACTGTTTATACAACGATTTTGGGTTTATTGGGATGAAATATGAGATTTTTGGGAAAAATTGAGGACTTCCCGTAAGGGAAAACCTGTTTTCAAGTTGCCCTAAAAACAGGACTTCGCTAAGCGAAGTATATGGTCGCTAAGCGACCTTAGCAGCGACAGCATCAGCTGTTCTGCGCGTTTTGGTCTTTTGGGGATGTTTTCGGCCATCCCTGAACATTACTTCTATGTTGTTTTAAAATATTTTTATTTTAATATTAAAGGTGTGCATTTAATATCACACAATTTTCAATAAGATTACTTTTGAAAAAAACAAACAAAGCTCAATAGTTTCGTTGAAGAAATTGTTATTATGCAATATTTCTTTTATGTATAAGAAATTAAAAATAAAAATTGTTTTGCCTAAAAATTTCATATATTTTTAGTACCAAAAAAAAATAAGGTTTATAATTAAAAAGGTATCGCTTTTGTAAAAATTATTAAAAAATTTATCGATTTAGAGTCTATCTGCTTATTCTTTTTAAATAAAAATACCTTAAGTTAATTATGTTTTAAGTAAGGTAGTGGGAAAGGTAATGATCTTGTAAAATTAAATAAATTAAAAATATTTATCTAGAAGGTCCACAATTCCTTTTCACATTATTATTATTATTATTATTATTATTATTATTATTATTATTATTATTATTATTATTATTATTATTATTATTATTACCAATAAAGTTTGAGTCACATGTATAAGTATGTTGTGTGAGATACAAGTACGCTTGAGCAACATAAGTAACGCTTGGTTTTGACTCACTAAACACTGAAAGCAGAAGTATGAAGTGTTCTGACATGAAGAATCAACGTGGTCATGAGAGTGAAGGAAGTCGCGAAAGAAACAAATTCTCAAGATTGACAAACAAAACTCTGTCAAAAATCAAACATAAACAGACCAAGCGGTCCAATAATGACGACCTGAGTACTTTTCATGACAACACATCACCAGGTTATGGGTGGCTTCTCCCAGGTTGGGTTGCTAAAGAACGACACATGAAATCAGGCAGGATCTATAGGGTAACGATCTCAACTTCTCATTTATTTAATATGTGAAATTTGTTCTAATTTGATGCATTTGTTATATATGTTTGATAATTAACATTTAAAGAATATGTACTAAAAATTGAAGTTATGTCGAAAGTGAAGGTTCATGAATGAAAAATGGGGAAAAGAATATAAGATAAATTGATGAATTATCTTCACTCATTCCTTTACTTTGGATTGAGTATTGGAAGATTTTTCATGTCTTCTTCCATATATCCACTTTCATACAGATTTATTGGGTATAATTATTATTAATGTAAGTAATATATAGATAATGAACTAAATACGATTGTATAACTTTAATTTGAATAAGAAAGATAAAATATAGAAGAAAAAATGTGAAAGTGGTGAGAGACAATTGAGAATGTAAAAGATTAGTGTTCACAACTATTTTGTCAATAATTATATAATATTTCTTTGTCAATATTGTTTTTGTAGAAATACTATGATCCTGAAGGACAACTTTACAACACAATCGCTGAGGTTGAGGCAGTTTTGGACAAAAACGGAATTGTTGTCATTGACAAATGACAATAAACAGTACAAGTAAAGGTCAAGCGAAGACAAAAATGATAATTTTGTGGGCCCTTGGTAATTGTGTGTGTCTGTGTGTGATGACTGTTTGTTGTTTAGATATTCAGTGGTTTAAATTTATGTGAACTTTTGAATATGTTTCAAATAAAAATTTATTTTTATTGTATTTGTAAGAGTTGTTTCAACATATTCCCAACAATGAAATGTCGTAATCCTTTTCGCTTAAAAAAAAACAAAATGTGTAAGAGTTGTTTCGTAAAGAAAAAAAAAATAGAAAATGATATATTATTATATATTATATAATACAATTTGTTGAGTCAATCCTTATCACATCATATTCATTTTTTTAATGGCAAATGAATCATTGTATTAAAAAAAGTGGAAAAAAAATAGAAATTGTACTCAACCCATATACCGGTGATGAAGTACATGTAGTAAATTATCTTAAAATATGATCTAGTGGATTCGTGATCCACTCGTAAAATAAACAAGAATCCTAAAAAAATACATATGTTGCCAAAATCATTTCTTTAGGCTAGTATTTGAACAAACCCACCTCTTCTTTGAAATAGTTGAGCATTTGATCAACACTTCACTTGGTGAAAAACCGCTAACAACGCAAAGAACACTATTCATAGAGGTTGATCACTGATTCACCTATGGAACCAAAAAAGAGTACTATGACTTTAATGAAGCAAGATTAGATCAATTACACTTAGATAAATCTAGATTCTCCGCTATTACTCCACCAAACTTAGCACAAAAAACCTTTACCCATTGAGAATCGTCACCGGATAACGCCAACGCCGCTTATCTAGAAACACTTTGTTGGATAACCTAAGATCATTTTCCTCAAGCTCGCCACTAACTTTTCGCCTAACATGAAACCAATTAAGTCAAACTGTTTTCTTATCTTCCTTTACTCCACACACAAGAAATTTAGTTGTAATCATTCAATTTTTTCCCACATACAAACTGACAACTTTAAAATTGACATATAAATGTTGGGATAGAATCCAAAACAAATTTAATTATAACCACTTTACCATCCATACTAACGTATGTAACCCTCTAAGCATGAAACCTATTTTCAATAATATCTACCACCGATTTAGAAGTTAAACCTTTCCTTGGATCAGCCCTAATCGAAAGTACAAGATAAACAAAAATAGTTTTCCCAATTTGAAGTTAACAAAATCAACCGCAACTTCAAAAATTTATTATTAACATTCACCACATCATTCTATCTTTTAAATTTTTTAAAATTTAAGTCGGAGACTATCTCAAACCATCTTAGGTATGTGAACTCTAGAAAATAGGACGATGCTTGGACTTTAAGAACACCATATGTTGGATCAAAGGATTCTAAAATCTAAGACTCCAATCTAAATTCATAATGCATCTATCTGATCTTACCTTTAATCTGCATCTATGCTAAGTAAACACATCACCCTGGAAACCCGCTTCTATAAGATAGCAATTTTGTACAACTTGACGAAACCTATTTATATCTATTGATAGTAAAATTTACCACCTTAAACAAAGAATTTGAAGATCAACCTCGGACTCAAAAGAATTTGAAGATCAACAATAAATGGAGGGCAATCCTAATTAAACCATGGTTAGCCAATAAGTCAGCAACTTGATTGCCCTCTCTAAATATGTGCGTTACCATGCAGTTCAGACCCTTAGCAATTGCCATAACATTGCTCCAACGGTTTCTTAAAGCCCAAAGAATCTGCTTAGGACTCTCTGAAGCCAGCTGTAACACCCATACTAACTTTAACTAGTATATTAGCATGTGCGTTAAACTGATACTGGATACATTTAAAAATTCCAATAATAAAACTCATACATCACAAATGAAAGAATACATATTACTCGTTGTACAAATAATCCAACATTTATACAATGCTTATACAAATGTCCATAAAGCTTCTGGGCTGGTACACCACGAGTAAATGCACTCCATCCAGTACCTCTATGAAGATCTTCGTCACGAACCTCTGACTAACCTGTAAACCTGCACCAGAAGGAATGGGATGAGACATAATGTCTCAGTGAGCTCTACCCAACCTACTGTTGGCAACCACAGGGAACCTAGGGTCGCCATGCCTACCTTGGCAATCTCGGGGATTTCCTAGGATCGCCAAGTCTTTAACTGCCTATGACTATAAGTCCTCCTGTAGCTATAATATAAGCTGCCTATAACCTTTGTTGTAACTGTCTATAACCATTGCCTTAACGGCCTATGTCTATGACTATAAAAGCCTAAATCCATAACTGTGGTCATGTCCGTATCTATGACTTGGTGATCGAGGGGAAGACCTAGGATCACTTTCTGATAACTGTCTATAACTATAACTGTATGTTTCCTGTGACTATAACTGTAACTGTAACTTTGACTATAACTATAATACATAAAACATATAAACAGTTCGATAGCAGTTTTATGTTAGCTGTTAGCGTTGAACAAACAATTATCTGAGTTCATTTTACGGAGGGCACCCCGGGTGGAGCAACCCCGAGATACGTCTCCCTATAAACCGGTGAAATTCCTATCATATCAGGCTAACACCGGACTCCCTATAAAACGTGTGGACAACCCTCTCGGAGAAGTCCCATCCGGCGAATCCCGGAGTCTGATGAACACGCCACTGTAAAACGTGCAAGCACGCCACCATAAAACGTGTAAACACGCCAATATCTTTAATTCTTTAATTCTTTAACTTTAACGTATGAACGTATAATCTGTTACTTTGATTCTATAATAATACTGTAATCTATAACCTGTAATCTATAACCTGTAATCTATAACCTTGGCTTATCGTTCTCATAAGCTTCCTATATTTGTTGGAGAACCAACACTATAACATGCCTATAACTATGATTGAAACATCACTCATAATCTCATTGCTCTTAAGCTTGCACATTACCTAAGTAATTATAGGGACTCCACTTACAAAGAGATAATCCCCTTACTAATCCCTCTATAGGTTAATATAACTTAGGAGTGTAAGTATACATCTCCTAATGCCATGCCTATCCCTTATCCTTCCCTATTTCCAAGCCAAAGCTCACGAAAAAATAATGCTGAGGGAGGCCAAAATCGTAGCACGATGGGAAAGGATCGGAGCACGATTTTATGCGAAAGTTTCATGAAAATCAGGACATAAAATCGTAGCACGATGCCCATAAATCGGAGCACGATTTTGGCTTCAGCAGCACTCATAATTTCACTTCCTAGGTTAATCCAAACATACCCAATCATCAATTAACTTATGGGAATGGATTTCTATGACATATAAACAACTTATCACATGATAATTCGTATAATCACAAGCCATTAAGGGATTAAGGCATGAATCTAGCATATTAGCTAATAATACCATAACTTCAAAGCTTAAACAAGTGGGTTTCTAAAACCCTCTAAGAGCTCACCTCAAATTCAAAGGATTGCTTGCTAAGTTTTGAATCCAAACTCTAGCTTCAAGTTCCAAAGCCTCTACTCAAAACCATTTCTATTCCTTGGCTTTCCTTCTTGTTCTTGCTCCAAAATTTCCCCAACAAAAGCTTGCTTGCCTCACAAATGTTTAGGAAGGAGTTTACTAGGTTAAGGGATGATGATTTGATGATGAAGATAGTGGGAAGGATAGGGCGAAAATGAGAGGAAAGGAAGGGCAAAAATCTGACTTTTGATGTAGAAGAAAAATGAGTAGAAACTTATCAATTATTCATATTTATCCAATAAGCTTTTCCTCATTAATTACAACTATGCCACTGCCACTTATTACTACTTTGCCATTGCTTCCAATTAAATTATCTCTGATGCATCGCCTCAATACTGATAAATATCCAAGTATTAAGCGGGATATTACACTCTACCCCCCTTAAAAGAAATTTCGTCCTAGAAATTTAGATAATCCTTATGAGATCCTGTAAAGATAAATTCTTTCTACCTCTTTCTTTACTATGAAAATTTCCAATTCTTTTTGCTTATTGGGATTCCATGGCAACTCTAATGTCTGACATATAGATTAGTCACGCGTCTCGATTAAGCCATATTGGTTAAAGCTTGTTCTTTAGCCATGATTCCCATCACTGTACATCAAAACATAAGACAATCTCTTTCCTGCCGAAAGGTCTAACGTATAATACCTAACTATTATCTGTTAAGGCGTATGGTTATCTGAACCAACGTATCCATATTAACCTGAAGTCGTCGTGTCATTCTGTTTTTTCCTCAATTATTCCAACTTTCCGAGGGACCTATTACATTACGTTTAGTTCAAAGAACTTTTGTCTTTAACTTTCGTCTCGCAAGACGATCTGTTACTGTTACATTCGTATCATTCTTCATATAGACTAGTCTTGCACTGCAAAGCATCTGATATCAAACATTCTCAAACGGAAATAAAGTCCATTGCAAGTACTTTCACGATTCAATTACAAGGAGGTGGTTGTACCTTTGGTACAAATTCCTTTCTATCTGACATCCTGATGTAACTATTATCACGACCATGACCATTGTTCACATTCCCACTGCAGTAATCCTTAAAGCTCGAGAAATCTTATGAGCCAATCCTGCTCCAATTTAATTAATCAACGATAACACGTAGCTAAAGGTCTTAGGGTTTTCTTCTTTCTATGATTCTGACAATCTTACTTCAATCAAGATATTCCTTACTCATGGGAATTAATACCTGCTTTTCCAATAATTTCAACTTATGAAAGTTTAGTACAAATGACGTGTAGCATAAGCCGTCTCACATACCGTCATATAATATTATCCATAGCACATAGCTTCTATACATGATCGAGTACGTGTACACTCCTATCGGGTACACGGTACGCCGCTTCGTCATTGTCCAACTAATGGGACACCATACTTAGTCAACTTATACTTGAGACAAAACCACGTCAACCAAGGTCACTCTCTTAACTTTTGATTCATACTTGTATTCTTTGAACATTCACAATCCCATAACATAAATTATGGTTATATTCCGTTGGCGTTATAACTTATTTTGTCCAAGGACATTCTCCGTTTTCGAAAAGAAAACTCTATTCTGTTCGCTATCAAAATAGCACTCTTAAACTCTGAATCCTTTAATTCATAACCTCAATTCACGTAGCCTTTTACTATAAACTATGAGTACTCTTCTGATCTGTGTAAAACATTTCCTTCCTTTAACTGTGGACATTAAGTTCAAGAATTTCTGAACTCCTCTACCGAAATTTGTTCAATAACAACAAACCTGTTCTGCTTAAGACTTTCCTGTTAAAACATTACCGACTGCGTACCACGGTTACCGATACATGTCACACGACTATAAAATATGTTACACTACTATCTAAGTAGCATAAACTCTGCCTGATCAGTATACATAATACTAATCATAACCTGTTACATGTCTGTTACATGCGACATGCTAGCATAACGCGGATACGATGCGGAATAACTATATGCCACGGCATAATTCCTCTTTGGTTAAACTTACTACTCAAATTAACTTTAAGTTACTGAGCTAAACAGCTAAATCACCGTATGAAATGTGGTCTCCTTCGCGTGCTATAATTACATCCTTTAAAGTTATCAACCTGCTTCGATTCTCTTATCTCATGAGTTTCGGGGTCTGATACATTCCTCGACTTATCTATTAAAATTCCCTGTTAGAACTGATGATGAGTTCAAGTCATCATTACTTACACATATTCTGTAACTTGAGATTTAATCTCTGAATACCTTTCCTATAGTTCCTCTGACAAGGACTTCATAAACATCCTTTTCTCTAAACTTCAGCTTTGATTTGTCTATTAACTCATAATTGGATTACTTCTCCGCTGCGCAACTCTGATTTAAACAATTAACCTTGGGATGGAAGTAACACACCACTATTACCATCTAAAATCTCTTTGGCCAATCTTTTAACTTTATAACTTTGTAGTTACCACCTATGACCATCTTATCTTATAATTTCTCTTGTGGTTTAATCCACCTGTTCAACTTACTGATTGCTCGACGCTTGACTTTGCGTTTCCTTCCGAACATAAACAAAATTCTTACTTTCACGAAATACACCGAACCCTGTAGACAATCTTTAACAATGAATTCGAGCCCAATGATGCTCCTATTAAAACAACTTAAGTTCATACATTATTTACTTGTGGTAACTTCTAGAAACATTCTATGACTTCCGGAAATTCTCGTCTTTCATATACTCAATCAATTAATGAATCGAGTCTCATCCTGTAATTATCCGTAGGGATTTCACATCCACAACCTTTTTCCAAGACACTTAGGTCCACATAACTCTAACATAACTCTTGGTTACTTCTCGGATTGCTCCGGAAATAATCCGTCTGGATAGAACTCAACCTTTACCAGCTCTCCTGTAAATTCAAACATGTGATACACCTCTTCGAATACCCGATTAATAAATCTGTAAGCTTCAATACTTAACATTTTTCCATTGAGTCCTTCCTATAACTTATTACTGTGTTCACAATTCCATTCTAATCCTGTTATCTGAATAATAGTCCATCTGACTTCTCGACCGTTGCCCTCTTCATGGTTTCGAACAATCCAAAGTATGTATTTTCTACCATCTTAACACATACCAACATAGTGTAATCTTTATCGGCTTACCCGAATACGTATGCAAGGAGCCCATCGAAAGAGAATATAGAACTCCTTAACTTCAACCATACTTTAACTGTAACTTATATACAAGTGACGTTCTTCCTGTTGCCAGAGCCTCAAAATAGTTCTTAGCTAATTCCTCATACAAAGTATCTCAATGACCCGCAATAAAGGAAGGTAACCTATTCCGTCTGTTCATTAATTCGCTTAATCCATAAATGAGTCTCTTACCTATCAAATATTTAAATCTCGTCCGTTTTAAGTGTGCAAGTCCTTCCACCTTACACACTATATCCTCACTGGAAGTCCAGAGCTTCCAATAATTAACTGTTCATTTCTCATTCCAAGTCGCTGGGTTAGGTATCACAATCCATTGCATCTGCAGCCAGAATTAAAATTCTAATTATACAATTCACTTTAACTTTCCAAATTACGGTTCCCGTTAGGATTCCAAATCATTCTTCGAAGTATTCTATAATCCTTTACTCTACACATCTCCTCGGAGAAGGCATCGCTGAATGATGCGTCCAACTAACCAAGGTACTTGACCTTACTCTTAAATACCTCTTATAATTCTGAGACTTTGCCATTAACTGGCTCAGTTACTTCACTGTTAGAAACCATCCATTGACCTTAAACACTTCGCCAATTTCCGTCTTAAAAATCTGACGTCTGAACCTTCACCCTTCGTACACTTCTTTCCTCCTTGGTCACATTCAGCTCTCGGATATTTGTCCTAACTGCCATATACTAGACTGAGTTGATCAGGCTCAACTAGATGTGACCTTTAGAACAATATCCGGAACCCAATGATTCCACTACTTTTATTGAATCTTAAATGACCCATGGCACGGTCTGAATCGACCTGCTCTGATACCAATTGTAACACCCATACTAACTTTAACTAGTATATTAGCATGTGCGTTAAACTGATACTGGATACATTTAAAAATTCCAATAATAAAACTCATACATCACAAATGAAAGAATACATATTACTCGTTGTACAAATAATCCAACATTTATACAATGCTTATACAAATGTCCATAAAGCTTCTGGGCTGGTACACCACGAGTAAATGCACTCCATCCAGTACCTCTATGAAGATCTTCGTCACGAACCTCTGACTAACCTGTAAACCTGCACCAGAAGGAATGGGATGAGACATAATGTCTCAGTGAGCTCTACCCAACCTACTGTTGGCAACCACAGGGAACCTAGGGTCGCCATGCCTACCTTGGCAATCTCGGGGATTTCCTAGGATCGCCAAGTCTTTAACTGCCTATGACTATAAGTCCTCCTGTAGCTATAATATAAGCTGCCTATAACCTTTGTTGTAACTGTCTATAACCATTGCCTTAACGGCCTATGTCTATGACTATAAAAGCCTAAATCCATAACTGTGGTCATGTCCGTATCTATGACTTGGTGATCGAGGGGAAGACCTAGGATCACTTTCTGATAACTGTCTATAACTATAACTGTATGTTTCCTGTGACTATAACTGTAACTGTAACTTTGACTATAACTATAATACATAAAACATATAAACAGTTCGATAGCAGTTTTATGTTAGCTGTTAGCGTTGAACAAACAATTATCTGAGTTCATTTTACGGAGGGCACCCCGGGTGGAGCAACCCCGAGATACGTCTCCCTATAAACCGGTGAAATTCCTATCATATCAGGCTAACACCGGACTCCCTATAAAACGTGTGGACAACCCTCTCGGAGAAGTCCCATCCGGCGAATCCCGGAGTCTGATGAACACGCCACTGTAAAACGTGCAAGCACGCCACCATAAAACGTGTAAACACGCCAATATCTTTAATTCTTTAACTTTAACGTATGAACGTATAATCTGTTACTTTGATTCTATAATAATACTGTAATCTATAACCTGTAATCTATAACCTGTAATCTATAACCTTGGCTTATCGTTCTCATAAGCTTCCTATATTTGTTGGAGAACCAACACTATAACATGCCTATAACTATGATTGAAACATCACTCATAATCTCATTGCTCTTAAGCTTGCACATTACCTAAGTAATTATAGGGACTCCACTTACAAAGAGATAATCCCCTTACTAATCCCTCTATAGGTTAATATAACTTAGGAGTGTAAGTATACATCTCCTAATGCCATGCCTATCCCTTATCCTTCCCTATTTCCAAGCCAAAGCTCACGAAAAAATAATGCTGAGGGAGGCCAAAATCGTAGCACGATGGGAAAGGATCGGAGCACGATTTTATGCGAAAGTTTCATGAAAATCAGGACATAAAATCGTAGCACGATGCCCATAAATCGGAGCACGATTTTGGGTTCAGCAGCACTCATAATTTCACTTCCTAGGTTAATCCAAACATACCCAATCATCAATTAACTTATGGGAATGGATTTCTATGACATATAAACAACTTATCACATGATAATTCGTATAATCACAAGCCATTAAGGGATTAAGGCATGAATCTAGCATATTAGCTAATAATACCATAACTTCAAAGCTTAAACAAGTGGGTTTCTAAAACCCTCTAAGAGCTCACCTCAAATTCAAAGGATTGCTTGCTAAGTTTTGAATCCAAACTCTAGCTTCAAGTTCCAAAGCCTCTACTCAAAACCATTTCTATTCCTTGGCTTTCCTTCTTGTTCTTGCTCCAAAATTTCCCCAACAAAAGCTTGCTTGCCTCACAAATGTTTAGGAAGGAGTTTACTAGGTTAAGGGATGATGATTTGATGATGAAGATAGTGGGAAGGATAGGGCGAAAATGAGAGGAAAGGAAGGGCAAAAATCTGACTTTTGATGTAGAAGAAAAATGAGTAGAAACTTATCAATTATTCATATTTATCCAATAAGCTTTTCCTCATTAATTACAACTATGCCACTGCCACTTATTACTACTTTGCCATTGCTTCCAATTAAATTATCTCTGATGCATCGCCTCAATACTGATAAATATCCAAGTATTAAGCGGGATATTACACCAGCACTACTAGAGAATAATCTATTTCAATCCAAATATTGTTCCAGTTTTTTGACTTGCAATTTCAATAGCCCTCATAAAAGCACATAACTCAGCTTGATAAGAAGTACTAACTCCCAAAGGCTCAGAGAAACAGTAAAGAACAGCTGCATTATGGTCCCTAAAGATACCTCCACAAGCTCAGAGAAACAGGAAAGAACATCTGCAAAATGGAGGGACAAATAATTTGAGACAAATAAAATTTATAAAGAGGACAAGTAATTTGATACATAACGAGTATTAGTAATTAAGTTGGGGTGAATGTCCCTATTGTGTAGGGTGGATCCTTCGCTTGTCCTTAGAGATTACAATGTCAAACTCTTGACACACGATTAATTAAATTAATAACATTGATTAATAATCTATATATTTTTTGCTTGACTTTTTTTTATTAAGAAGGTACAAACATTTGTTTATAAAAAAAAAGATGACCAATCTTGTAAAAAAAATAACATACAAGTGTTTTCCTTACTTACTTTCTTATAAATTAATTTCTGTTCTTATATTTATATTTTTGTCATGGTAACTATTACATTAAATCTCTCATGGCAAAGATTGACTAATTTATGAATATATGTACCAATGACAATGAATTGTAAAAATATTGTTTTTATACAATAATTCATTTTAAGTATAAGAATTTTAAGATAAATTTTTTTCTTGCTTAAAAAATTTCATATATTTCTCATTACAAAAAAAGAAACAGGGATTATCATTTAAAATGTGTCGATCTATTAACAAAATAAATTTAAGAGGTATCGATTTTATCTTTAGAAAAATAATTTTAGTCAAAAACATGTTTAAAGTAGTAACGGTGGGATCTACTATCTATATGAAATGTGTCGATCTATTAACAAAATAAATTTAAGAGGTATCGATTTTATTTTTAGAAAAATAATTTTAGTCAAAAACATGTTTAAAGTAGTGATGGTGGATCTACTATCTATATGAAAAATCATATTTTCTGAGATGTGTTTATTGTTTAAAATACTTTATTTTCCCTTCTTTAAAATATTTTTATTTTAATATTAAATGAGTGCATTTAATATCTCGCAATTTTCAATAAGAATACTTTTGACAAAAACTAACAAAACTCAATAGTTTCGTTGATTTTGATGTTTTTGGTTTTTATTTTATAATAACATCCAATTAAAGTATTACTTAGTCACGTTAGAGTCACATGTATATGTACCAATGATAATGGATGGTAAAAAAATGTTTTTATACAATAATTCATTTTAAGTATAAGAAATTTACTTGTCAAAAAAAAGTATAAGAAAATTAAAATAATTGTTTTTTTCCTAAAAAATTTCATCTATTTCTCGTTACAAAAAAACAAATAAGGATTATCATTTAAAAGGTGTTGATCCCTTAACAAAATAAATTTAAGAGGTATCGATTTAGAGTCTATCTGATTTTATTTTTAGAAAAAAAAAATTTAGTAAAAAAAAATATGTTTAAAGTAATGACGATGAGATCTACTATCTATATGAAAAAGTCATATTTTCTAAGATGTGTTTATTGTTTAAAAGACTTATTGCCCTTCTTTAAAATATTTTTATTTTAATATTAAATGAGTGCATTTAATATCTTATATTTTTCAATAAGAATATTTTGTCAAAATTTTTTTTCAATAAGAATATTTTTTTCAAAAACTAACAAAACTCAATAGTTTTAGTATAATATCGTATTAGTTTTTTTTGGTGAACTCGTGTTAGTTTTATTTAATATTATTTCTAACATGCACAAATGTTTCAGTTTTTTTTTTTACAAAAAATGTTTTAGTTGTTTTGTTATGTACTCTCTCTGTTCCTGATTATAGATAATAAAATGCTCATATTTGGTGGTTTTAGGCATATTTGGTGAATTGAGTAAAAAAAAAAGGCATAGTTGGTGAATATAAATAAATTTCTTATAAAAATTATATAAATAAATTGAACCACTTTCATTTTTTTCAATAATTGATGTCATTCAAATTTAAATTATTCGTAAATTTATATAATTTTAATTTTTTAATAACTCTACTCTTTTTCCATGAAAAACAACTCTCCTTTTTTTTCCGTCGAACAAGTACACATGAAGCCCTAGCCAGGGTGATTTGTTTGTAATTGTTTTAAAGGGAACTAGTCATTGGTATGCAAGCATTTTTATTAATTTTAATATTTTTGTAACCAAATTATTAAAATGCTATGCAAGCATTTTGTAAAAAAGTACACATGAAGCTTCCCTAAAAAATTATTAAAATGGTATGAAACGTTTGAAAAATATAATTACTTTCGTTCTTGTATTAAGAAATTATTATTAACTTCAGCTCTTAATTAATAGAGATCAAAGAGACTATTGTGCAATTTTTGTTAACTAGACTCTAACCCGTGCGATGCACGAGTTTTGTAGAGGTTCATATATAACTATCAAATCGTACGATGCACGAATTTTGTAGAGTTTCATATATAAGTATCAAACTGGTTGTATTATTAATTTTAGAGTTACATTCAAAGTCATAGAAACAATCAAACTAAGTGATGATTGAGAGTGGTCGACATGCAAAATCTCAAAAAAGCAAATTAGAAATATTCAGTTTGCATCAACAAAAATGAATATGGAATGAAAGTCATAAATTAAATTATGTGAAAGTAATCAAACGTGGAAATAAACACAATAAAAACGATAAATCATAGAAAATACTTTAATGAAAAGAAAACAATATACAAAAGTTTGCAAAGGCTGCTAGATCTATAAAAAAAAAGGAACTGATATGTGGTAATATAAAGAAAAAAGAATAATGAAAAAGAATTGCTAAAAAAATGAAAAGGAACTGCTATGTAGTAACTAAAAGAAAACAAATAATGAAGAGGAACAGCTATCAGAAAAGGCTAACCGCAAGAGCTGCTAAATCTATAAAAAGGAAAAATGAAAAGTAACTGCTATCAGAAAAGGAACCGCCAATAATGAAAAGAAACTGTTATCGAAAAAGAAACCGTCAAGGTGTTAGTGGCTTAAAAAAAGGCCTTTAGGATTGAATATCTATTTTAGAAGTAATAATATTTCAATAAAAAACATCAGTACTTTGGTGGTAAGAATTGTGAATTGGAAGCATGAGGTATCTGTTTCGATCCCCACACCAAGAGTTTTTTTCATAAATTTTTTTCAAAACTAAAAATTAGGGTTAATCATTAGGTCACTAGTGGAGGGGAGCACCCACGGCAATAACAAACTAATGATCTAAGATCACCAAGCGATTGGAACACCACAATTTCATAAAGTATTGAGTATACGTGTCACATATCTTATATATCTAACATTTAGCATATTCATATTCAATATAAAACTAACCGCATTTTATTCTTACATTGTCGTTACAATCAACATAACATGTCTGATTTCTTGAGGAAAAAAATACAATATGTCTCATGACTTCATCTAAAAAAGTCGGATATGAGGATTTAATACATCAAAAACCACTTCCGGTCTCTCACCTAGCCAAACTAAAGCTCTAATATACCACTTGTTAAAAAATCTCATGGAAGTTATGGGAGCAACGATGAACTAATGATCAAAGATTACCAAGCAAAATTTTGGTTATATAAATCATGTTCTCTTATATATCCAACATTTAACTCATTTAAATAATAAATGTAAGGCTCACACTCGAATCCAAAACATTGCCAACAGTAATGAAACAGCAGCTTGTGGATTGTGTACCTATTAAGCTTAGGAGCATTTTTTGTCGGAAACTTTGTCTAGACAACAAGTTTTCTTGTCTGACAAATGTCCTTTGATTTTTGTTATGATTAACTAAATAGAATCCCTCAATGTGACTATTGTAAGTAAACTTGCCTTGTTTGAAAAACAAAAAACACTACCTATTGTGCACTTTCAAAAGGTTATTGATTACACCACAATTACACATAAATTAGACTTTATTTGACAAAAAGGTAGGAGACAACGAATAAGCAAACCACAAAATTTAAGTATTAAAATACTGAAATTTCCTCAATATATTTGTTCGATTATAAACTATAATAAAGAAATCGGTTATCATACATGCAACTTTGCTGTAATCCTAGGTAAATAAATTTCATATCATGTAATTATTTTCTCTTTCTTCCTTTATTTTTCATTTTTGTGAGTATTCAAATATCACTTATCACTTACATATAAATGTTAAGTAGTCTGATTACATGAATCCCTAACCCTAATGCAACCCTAACACCCAAAATGACACATTTCTCCCTAACTTTTCTTTTGAAAGAAATTTATGAAAAAAAATCCTTGCTGAGAGTTGAACCACAGACCAACTTCTAATAGGTCACAGCTGTAACCACTGGATCACTAATGGTTTTTGTGACTTATAATTGCTTTTATTTTATATATATCTACGGCAATTATAAAAATGGGGGTTTGAATGAAGGAATTAAGTAGTGTTTTAATTAAATCTAAAATATTTTTATGCACAATCTAATATATTTTGGTTTGTGATATGAAATATATTTTAATACTCAATAATATATTTTTATACTGAATATGATATATTTTGGTACTCAATTTGAGATATTTTAATTTGAATTAAATCTAATATACTATTTTTATATTGAATATGTTAGAAAGTGATTTCTTAGTCCCCAAGTTTTGCTAAAATATTTTTATGCACAATCTAATATATTTTGGTTTGTGATATGAAATATATTTTAATACTCAATAATATATTTTTATACTGAATATGATATATTTTGGTACTCAATTTGAGATATTTTTGAATTAAATCTAATATACTATTTTTATATTGAATATGATATATTTTGGTACTCAATTTGAGATATTTTTGAATTAAATCTAATATACTATTTTTATATTGAATATGATATATTTTGGTACTCAATTTGAGATATTTTTGTACTAAATCTAATATATTTTTGTACTTAATAATATATTTTAAAATTGAAGAGTAAACCCGTTAAATAGTTATGAGAGAAACCTAGCTCAGTTAAAAGGTTATAAATAGAGGAGAGCATTAGAGAATTAGGGTAGTCTTGACAACCCTAATGACTAACCCTAACTTTTCTTTTGAAAGAAATTTATGAAAAAAAATCTAATATGATATATTTTGAATATGATATATTTTGGTACTCAATTTGAGATATTTTTGAATTAAATCTAATATACTATTTTTATATTGAATATGATATATTTTGGTACTCAATTTGAGATATTTTTGTACTAAATCTAATATATTTTTGTACTTAATAATATATTTTAAAATTGAAGAGTAAACCCGTTAAATAGTTATGAGAGAAACCTAGCTCAGTTAAAAGGTTATAAATAGAGGAGAACATTAGAGAATTAGGGTTACAACAAACAAGAAAAGATTAGAGATCAAAGGAAAACTAGGGTTGTGGAGAGAAGAAGCAAGGAGACAAGTGAGAAGAACCTGGAGAGAGATTTTACCGTAGGAATATCAAATTCTGCAAACCAAAGGTAAGGGTTTCTTGGTTTTGTTTTTGCAGTCTAGTTATATATAAATCATAGGCAGTCTGATAAAATACATATGCAACCCTAAAATAGCTAACCCTAACCCTAATAAAATTTATGAAAAACAATTCCTGCTGAGAGTTGAACCCCAGACCAAGTTCTGGTAGATCACAACCATTACCACTAGATCACTAAAGTTTTTGTGACTTATAGTTGCTTTCATTTTATTTATCTAGCACAAATGTGAGTTCGCTTTAAGTCATTCTCACAACCCTGAATTCCAACATCATTTGAACACGAATTGAACGTCATTCACACACATCATGCGATTCAACTTCATTTTCACCGCCGCCGGTGACCCCAATAACATCCCGCCACCGTTGCAACTGCCACTTCAACAACACATGCCGCCGTAACTGCCACCGCCGGAAAATCACTTTCTCTCACTGATCCACACACATCACGCCGCCGCCGCAACTGCCACCTCACCAACAACTGACTGCCGTAAATGTCATTGCCGATAACTCGCTTTCTCTCACCGATTCACACCATCTTTCATCGAATTGACAAAAAATTATGACCAATGTTGATATTGATTGTCTGAATTTTGTTAATTTCGAATCCTTGACATTAGGGTTTGAAAATTATTGATTTTGTTATGTGATTGTGTGAATTTTAGCTTTTTCTTCATTATTCTTTTTTTCATACTAAATGTTAAGTAGTGTTGCTCTAACCCTAATGATTAGCCCTACTTTTTAGTTATAAAAATTTATGAAAAAAACTTCGGATGGGGATCGAACCAGGTACCACATGCTTTCAATTCACAACTCTTACCACCAAGGTACTGATGTTTTTTATGACATGTGATTGTTTCAATGTTGTGTATTCAACACAATTCTCGGGTCCTCTTTCTTTCAATCTCACAATTCCTAAATCATTTCTCACTCACTTTCATCTCTCTCACCATCTTGCAATTGAACCTAATAACCATAACACCACCCTTTTTGACGGACCTAATTAATTTTTATGAAAAAAAAATATGCAAGGAATTGAATCAGATAACACATGAAAATGTCATTTTTTTAAAAGTCACTAACGCCATTGCAATTCCTTTTTTGATAGTAGTTCCTTTTCATTATTAGCGGTTCCTTTTTATTATTATTATTTTTTATTTCAATTACCACGTAACGTTCCTTTTTATTTTTTTTTTCTTTCGATTACTAAATAACAATTCCTTTTCCTTATTTTTTTCTTTCGATTAACAACTTTTGCGGTTAGGATCAATTTCTTGGTGCTAGCTTTTGTATATATTTTTTCTTTTGATTTGTCATTTTTATTGCAGTCCATCTTTTATTTTTGTTACTTTTTGAGATAGTTTGATAACATAGTACTGAATATAACTATAAAAGTAATAATATAGTCATTTGATAGTTATATATGAAGCTCTACAAAACCCGTGCATCGCACGGGTTAGAGTCTAGTTGTGTTCAAAATCTTGTGACCACACAAGAATTTCTCCTAATCCTATCATTTATTCGTAATCCTCTAGTTAGCGATTTGCACCTGGCCATGGCAAACACATCCTTAAAACAACTACGGCCAACATATTAATCTTGTTACTATCATTGGAATATAATATCTCTCATGGTTTGGTTTTAATATTCGTTTACAAACACAATCTGAAAAAAGAGATGATTGGTCTTTTATGGCAAAAAAATCACATTTTTGAAAGCAAATTCCCTGCTTGAACACTTGTTCTCATACTTTTGACCAAAACTGGAAAGTATTCTTCTTCACACAGTTCTTTCCACAGTCCTTTGTTGCTTAGCTCACAATCAACATATTCTTCCTTCACAACATTGAAAAGTCTATTAATTTTCATTTGCAAAATGGAAATGAAAACTTAAACTAATAAAGGAAAAAAAAATATGTTTTTAGCATATAATGTAATATTTGAAAAATCAAACTGGAGATCAACCGGTAAGACTTTTGGTCCATGCATTCAATCGATTGAACAACAAATTTTAGTATTGTTGGTTTTTACGTCGAATAGAACTATTGACCTCCTTATCACTTTACTCATTAACTCTTCCGCTTCAATCATCAAATCATTATTATATTCTCTAACTATCATGTGATGTACTAAAAAAACAATGTTGCAATGTAACTAAGATCAAACCAATCAATAAACAAACATATTCATGTTCAACTCGTTGAACCGACCAATTTGTTTTTTAAAAGATAGATATAATGACTAATGTCTTAAAGTTTGCATATACCTCATATACCTGATTGAAGATTGTTACTATTTGTTCTTAAGAGAGAATTGAGACAAAAGCTGACCCTACCAAAACTAGGAACTTGGATTTTCTTTTCTCTGCATTAAAAAAGTTAATATAATGACTTATAATATTTTAAATGTTTGGGGTCAGCATGTTGGTCTTAATCTAGGTTTGCTTTTGCTAAAGAACCTACGTACCGAAAGAATGACAAGAAGAAAATTGGAATCAATCTTATGTACCTGGCTCCTGTGGACTTTAATACACTCACTTTATTTATTGTTTATTAATAAACTCCTTTTTTTAATTATCAAATCATTACATATACACCAAAACATCATAAAATTTCATTAGTAAGTGAATTAATTTATAATTATAACAAGCATGCGGTTAATAGTTTAAATAAAGAGAATAATGAAACTAGTTTAATGCACATGTTGAAAGATCCAAGATACAAGGGGAAAAAGGGAAAGCTTAAATTACCAATTCGACCTCACACTTGTTACACAACAAATTAAAGAGTTTATTTAATCGTAGTCATTCATTATTCAACAAACTAAAAGTACCCTAAAAAGCATGTAAGACAGCTTCATAAACAGTAGGTGACCCTAAATGTTTCAACATCTAGCCACACCATGATTTCCTTAGCCAATGTTTATCATGTAATAACAACAACTGTCCCATTATATGTAACAATGATACTAGCATATGTCTCAGTGAAATGGTTTAAGATCTTCACACAAGAACAATGTTCAGGAGTAAACAAATTTGTTGCAAAATTCTCAATCCCTCTTTTATCATTTCAAGTCATTTCTTCCAACAATCTCTACAAAATGAGCCTAAAACTCATGTATGCTGATTTCATTCAGAAACTTCTTGCATTTGTTCTCTTAACAGCAATTTTTAAGATCAGTGGTAAAGGTGGTTTGAAATGGATTATAACTGGTTTCTCATTATCAACACTTCCTAATACTTTGATACTTGGAATTCCATTGTTAAAAGCAATGTATAAGGATGAAGCTATTGTTCTGTTAGCTCAGATTGTTTTCTTGCAAAGTATGATTTGGTACAATTTGCTTTTGTTTCTTTATGAGTTTGATGCTGCCAAGAACATGCTATCTGCACCTCCATCACAAGGCACAGGTACAAATAACAAACAAGCAATTAAATCTTATCTTACAATGTATAAGGATTTTGTTTAGTAAAAAGGTATTGCATCCGCTCTGCAGCCGGTATGTAGGCATAATTGGCCGAACTCCGTAATCAAGTCTCCTGTGTTTTTTGTTTGCGTTTTTCGTATGTGTTTACTAAATACTAATTCAGAAACATGTATCATTTTCACTTGTTCTTTTTTTTTATCAATGGCATTTGAGATTGGATATGGTCTGTGTTCATTTTTATTAAATCATGTAAGAAATTATAATATATGCTTAAATTAATCTTGTTTCATCTACATAAAGTAATCTAAACAATCAATGTGGGGCCAGAACTTATATTTTAATGGTATTTTCTTTTTTCCTTCATTTAGACACATTCATACATTCATAATCAATCATTTATTCCTCTGAATTTATTCCTCTGAAATACATTTTTTTATGATAACTTATATCCTAGTTTCTTACCAACATACAAGTTATAATTTATAAATTAACACCTTGGTCTATGTCATATCACATCTATGCTTCATGGTAGCATGTATGGCACAACATTTGGATATCAATAGTGTCAGAAATGGCACCATTTCTGTCATCTTATCATAATTTTAAATTGCAGTCTACTGCCGCAATTACACTCGTAATATAAAGGTTTTAGAGGTCTCTGCAACGGTTTTATAACTGCAAATGCGGCTTCATTGGCTGCATTTTTCTGCCAATTTAGAACCATGCATCTTACATTCAGTTCCTGATGTTTTACTTGAAGGAGAGTCGGAGACAGCTAGTGAAGTACAGTCAAAAGGAGAAGAAGATGAAGAACCTGTTGGAACAAAAAGAAAAATGAAGATCTTTCCCATTCTTGTCAGAGTGGGGAAGAAGCTAATCAGAAATCCAAATACATTTGCCTCTTTAATAGGCATCATTTGGTCAAGCATACAGTTCAGGTGATTATTGTGTGTGTCTACACACACATATATAATTTCTATACAGCGTCGGTATAACCTTTTTTTTGTATACACTATACACGTCCAATTAGATCTCACCATCTAGATATTTGTGAGAGATATTTTAGAAAGTGACATCACAAAATGACACAATTGTGTAATTTGATTGAATACATATGTAAAATGTTTTCTACTGTCAGTTTATAGAAATTAATCTCTATGTATAATTTCCTTATCACAAGGAGATCATAAGTAAGGCTATAAATAACAACTTAGGTATTCACATGTTCAGGTGGGGGATACATATGCCTGAAGTAATCAATCATTCAATAGAACTATTGTCCAATGGAGGTCTTGGTATGGCAATGTTCAGCTTAGGTATGTTGTATATAAATTATATGTGCATGGTTTCTTTCCTTGTTATGAATTATGAAAATAAGGATTTAAATGATATACATATAGTCAAATGGTATGATATATTAAAATAAAAGGCTTCTATTGAATGTTAGTGTTAGTATTAATTTATAGTAATAATATATTTCCATTAAGTTAATTAAGTGTGAATAACAATATTCAAATTCTTAGAGTTGCATAAAAGGTCTTTTTGTGTGTTTATTGATGGATGTTAATTTATCAGGTCTGTTCATGGCATCACAGTCAAGCATCATAGCATGTGGGCCAAGGAATACAATGGTTGCAATTGGACTGAAAGTGTTGGTAGGGCCTGCTCTAATGGCTTTGGCATCCATTGTCATTGGTTTAAGAAACACATTGTTTAAAGTTGCAATAGTTCAGGTGACATCTTTTCTTTAATTTTCTTTTCTGTACTACTTTTTCAGATCATTTATAAAGTTAAATACTAACTATTATACTCAACAAAGATTTTAGTCCTTGAAATTGCAATGATTGATTAATTTAGTCCTTTAAATTTAAGAACCAGCAACTTAGTCCTTTAAATTGAAAAATATCAATCAGTTAGGGACTAAATTGTTATTTCATAAATTTGAAGGACTAAATTGATCAGCTTTTACAATTTCAAGGACTAAAGTGTGTATTTACTCATTATTATAAATGGTTGAACTCAAGTAGTTGAGTTAAGTAAGATTCAGTTAAGATCGAATTGATTGGAAGCACAAGAGTTTGATTCTTGACTAAAACAATTATTGATCAAACTTTATTCTTTAAAAAAAAATTATTGATCAAACTTTACTTACCTTCCGATTGAACTCCAAATTACTATAATCTATTTCTCCAAAAAAAATTGAGAACTAAAACAAAAACGAAAGAAATGAATTGCAATGTGGACCATTTGATTGTGTGACTATTGAATTCCCTGAATATTAATACATGATATTTGCATGTGGCAGGCAGCTCTACCACAAGGAATTGTTCCTTTTGTTTTTGCTAAAGAATATAATGTTCATCCATCCATCTTAAGCACTGCGTAAGTAGTAATGCCAAAGCATCTTTCATGAACTTTTAATGCATATATTTTACATTGCTTAAGATTTGATGCTGTTCTTATTTTTGGTTAATAGGATCTTGTTAGGAATGCTCATTGCCTTGCCAGTGGAATTGGCTTTCTACTTCCTCTTAGCACTTTGAAGGGTTGTGTTAAATATATATGCTAGGAACAATTATAAACAGTTACATTACATTGCTTGAAAATATAACACTTTACACAGTTATAAATTATAGTATTGATTTATGGTAAGAAAATATGCTATCACCCTATAAATTAGTGTTGCTTTTAGAGGCACCCTACAAATTAGTGTTACTGTGTGTATACAAGTAAATTTATTATTTGTTATTGTGGCTTTAGCCCCTGCTGCCCATAAAAATAAAATGCATTTATGTTTGGATTGAGGGTTTAAGAGAAGGAAAGATGAGAGAGTTTATTTTTCTTTTTAAATTTCAGACTATATAACAGTTTTTCTAAAATAAATTAAGTGTGATTGAAGTATTATATGATCGTTTATCATGTTGATATGTTTTCCTCTTTTAAACCCTCAATCTAAACCAAATTTCGTAATACTTATTATTTTTGGTACAGAAATTCGTAGTACTTTAGTGTCCACCAAAAAGGAAATCAAATGTATTCTAACTTTTGTTTTATTTTTTAATTTTTGTGCATACCATTCTCTCGATTCACTCAATCTAAAATTTTATATTATGGTACGATGAAAATATAAGCAATATCATAAAGTCCATTAAAACTAATAAGATTTTGGAAACACACTCTTAACAAATAAAAAAAAACTTCTTTAAACCAGCATAAGTGGTAGATGTTTGAGTCCTTTAACCATTTGGTCTAGTGTTCGATCCAAGGTCGATGCGTATGAAGAGCATTTGTTGCAAAATGTCAAACCCTTAAACGAATCTCAATACCTCGAGAAGATTAGTCTTCACGCTTGCGTGCGGATGATACATTTGGTTAAACAAAATAAATAAATAAATATCTCTCACCTCCAAATAATAAATAAAAACATTTTCTTTATATATTATTATTATTATTAATATTATTAACCGTGTGAACACACTAAAGAAATATATCATATAAAGAAATTATTTAACATACATTTTAAAATATAATTAAAATGAAAACCCAATAAAAATGGATTCTTAAAAAAATCCTTGTTATAAAATTATTATTTTTTAATTAAATTTAAAAAACAACATAAAATATAAATACAATGAAATATATTAGAAAATTGCGGATAGACATCCACTAGTTATTATTATGTATGTGAACACTTGAGACCTTAATTAACAAAACAAATTTGTCCATCGAAATTGACACCGAGGAGAATGAACCTAGGACTTTAAGATAAGTAAACTTCAAATCCCAGGTGTCGCGGTGATTTTCGGAGATCAAGCTATTGATTAGCGTTGACTCACTAATTTTATTTCACGACTGAACTTTTAATTTTTTAAATGAAAAGTGGAAAAAAGTTCTAAATTACCATAATTTTAAAGATTTAGGGTTCGGGGGTTAGTTACGTTTAGGGAAGGTGTTAGCACCCTAAACGTTCGTAGTACTCTACGAGAACCTCTTGATTTTATTTATTTATTTTGGCTATAACTTGCTTATTTTTTTTTTTAGAGACAGAATTAAAGTACAGCGAGAAAAAATGTTTTTTTTGTATTTTTTATGATTTGTAAGGACAAGGTCCTCTGCCTACGTACCCGTGAGGGATCAAAACCTCGTAGTTCGGGGTAGAAATAACGGTTGATTTGTTTGGTGTTTTTTGTTAATTTTAAAAGAGTTTTAAAAATAAAAGCCAAGTGGCAAAATGGAATTGGTTGGTGTTTTTTATTTTTGAAAGTGATTAAAGTGTAATTAAAGCAGATTAATGGTTATTTAAAGAAAATAAAAGAGAAAAAGGACACTTGATTGAAAATCAAGGTTTGATTGGGAAAAGATTTTTTTGATTTTGATTATTTGCATTTTTTTGTGATTTTCGTTTTTAATTAACTAAGACTAAAAAAAAGCTAAACGCGAGGAAATTTCGTAGTGACGTTGGATCACCACGAAACCCTTTTGAAATTAAACTAAACTAATATTTTTTTGTATTTTTTCTTTTATAAGCCGAAATAAAATAAAATAAAAAAAAAACATAAAGCGGAATAAATAAAGTGCGAGTGTCAGTGCAAGTTCTCATTTATATTTACATTGTACCTAAATACATTCTAAAAGATGGCAAAATAATAAATAAAAATAAAACTTGCAAATGCAATAAGTAAGCATGCTAAAGATAAAAAATAAAAAAGAAAAATGCATGAAATAAAAGGAAAATAAAAAAAATAAAATAAATAAAAATGCATGATGCGTTAAAAATTAAAGGCAATAAAATGCGTGACAATAAATAAAAACTAAAAAAAAAAAAATAAATGCAAGAAAAGAAATGAAAAAAAGAAAATAAAAGGAGAAAAAAAAAAAGAAGGAATGGGGGGGCGATAGCAGACAGGGGGGTGCAGGAAAGAAAGCTGAAAATGAGAGGGGGAAGAGAATTCAGGATGGGCCGAAGCTGGGCCTGGTCTGAAGGGGTATTGGGCTTGGCTTAAAAACAGTTTTCTGAAATATTTCTCTCATTTCTTCTTCTTCTCCCTCTCTCTACTCTTTCTTTCTCTAAAATCTCTCCTCCCTCTCTCTTAATTCAAAAAACAGCTAGAGATACCTCCGGCGCGGCGGCCGCCGGCGGCGCCACCGTGCCGGAGTGACCCAAACTCCTTTTTTAAAACAAACACACATTTAGGAATCCTTTTTTCTTCTTTACACGAATTTGACCTTAGATTTTCGAAAACCTTTGTGAAAAAGCCTAGATCTAATTCAAAGTTCTCTAAAAAAAACTACCTTTCTCTCTTTGGTTTCGGTCTTGAGTGGCTTGGTTGTGATGGTTCCGAATCGGTTTCGGTTTTGAGTGGGTGTTGATGAGGTTGGCCGAATTTGTATGGGATTTGTGGGTGTGAAGGGAGTGTGTTTGATGGTCGTGGTATTTTGGAGGAGGAGGGGCGCGGTTTGGTGTGTTAGGAGGGATGAGGTGGAGGCTGGGTTGGTTGTACGGTGGTGGGTAGTTTAGAGGGTGATTGTTTGTGCGGTTTGGTGATGGTATTGGCCGTAGGTTGTTGGTTGTGGGTGAGGAAATTAGGGAGTCCGTACGGCTGGGAGAGTGTTAGGCTGGTTGTGGTTGTTGTGTTGTAATGGTTGATGCCGTACGGTTGTGGTGTTTTGGAGGATGGTGTGTGTTTGTAGAGAGGCTGATTGTGTAGTGTGTTTGTTGGGATGTGGCCTTGGTTTTTCTATGTAGTGTTTCTTGTGGGTTTAGCCGTTAATTAGGAGAGGAATTGAGTAGTGGTAGTGGCGTTTTCTTTGTGATTGTGTTCTGGATTTTTTTTCGTTGTGGTATGTGGTGGAAGGGCGGCCGTACGGTTATGTGTGTGTGAGTGTGATTTGGGTTGTACGGGTTTGGGTATTTGGGGGAGAGGGACACGGTCTGTTTGTGTGTGAAGGAGGGGGGCCGTACGGCTATGTGGGTGTGGGTTGTGTGACGGTTGTGTGGCCGTGGCAGTGGGGTTGGGCGTGTTTGTGGGTGGTTGGGTGAGAGGGGGTGGCCGTACGAGTGTGTTAAGTGTGGCTGAGTTTGTTTTACTAGATTGTGTGAGATGAGTGTTGGTTTTGTTTACTGATCTGGTTTTTTGTTCTGAGTGAATTTTGATGGATTTTCAATTGGCTCTTGCGTGAATTCCCCCCCCTTTGCTACTGTTAACTGACTATAATATATACACTAATTTGTCATCACTGCCCATAATGGTCAGTGAATGACAACTTAATTGACAAATTAAAACATAATAAATCATGACAAAGTCTCCTCTACAAAGATAATGACAAATTAAGGACCAATTAAATCTCCAGCAAAGTCAGACCAAAAAATAAATTTTAAAAAAGTAACTAAAAAAAGAAATAAATAAAAAAACTAAATAAAAAAAATATCAATAAAAATATTCAAAAAAATAAAGATATAAATAAAAATAAAAACAAAAAGACGGACCCGGACGAAATAAAAAAATGAGGTATTTTAAAATACCTCTCTGTCGAAATTTCGTCTGAGACGACGAAAAATTCCGAACCAAAAAGACGAGTAAAAAAATAAATTTTAGGTCAAAAATTGGGGTATGACAGATGCCCCTATTTAAGTCTCTTCGTCCGGAGATCTGAAGAGAAAATCTTGGATTCGACGTGTAACACCCATACTAACTTTAACTAGTATATTAGCATGTGCGTTAAACTGATACTGGATACATTTAAAAATTTCAATAATAATATTACATCACAACAGAATAAATACATGTTTACTCGTTTGTACAATAATCCAATACTGTTATAATACTTTTACAAATGTCCATTAAGCTTCTGGGCTGGTACACAACGAGCAATTGCACTCCATCCAGTACCTCTATGAAGATCTTCGTCACGAACCTCTGACTAACCTGTAAACCTGCACCAGAAGGAATGGGATGAGACATAATGTCTCAGTGAGCTCCAGCCCAACCAACTGTTGGCAACCACAGGGAACCTAGGGTCGCCATGCCTACCTTGGCAATCTTGGGGATTTCCTACGATCGCCAAGTCTTTTATCTGCCTATGACTATAAATCCTTCTGTATCTATAACTTGAACTGCCTATAACCTTTACTGTGACTATCTATAACCATAACTGTAATCTGCCTATAACTTTAACTTAGTGATCGAGGGAAACCTAGGATCACTTTCTGATAACTGTCTATAACTGTAACTATGAGTTTCCTGTGACTGTAACTGTAACTGTAACTGTAACTTTGACTATAACTTTAAAACATAAAACATATACACAGTTCGATAGCAGTTTTATGTTAGCTGTTAGCGTTGAACAAACAATTAATCTGAGTTCATTTTACGGAGGGCAGCCCGGGTGGAGCAACCCCGAGATACGTCTCCCTATAAACCGGTGAACTCCTATCATATCAGGCTAACACCGGACTCCCTATAAAACGTGTGGACAACCCTCTCAGAGAAGTCCCATCCGGCGAATCCCGGAGTCTGATGAACACGCCACTATAAAACGTGCAAGCACGCCAACGCCTTTAATCTTTAATTCTTTAACTTTAACGTATGAACATATAATCCGTTACTATAATCATATAACATTCCTGTAACTTATAATCTGTAACCTATGATTCTTGGCTTATCGTTCTCATAAGCCACCTATATTCGTTGGAGAACCAACACTATAAACCTTATCTGTAACTATGATTGTAGAAACATTCCTATAATCCTTGTATTCTAAACTGAATACATCTATAATCTCTTATACCTAAAGTAGGTTCTTAACTTAGTAAAGTCGTCTGCATTTCCTAAGAGTTATCAACTCACGTGCAAGGAATCTATCCATAAAATCCTTGCACCCATACTATGATTCATGCTTTCCTATCAAGGGATTCGACACATCATCATCATGTGTCTCTATTAGAGTTTACCTATCCATATAACCATGTTCCCACAATTCCCATGCCTTGCGCATTCCTTGCCCCTCTAATTTCTCAATCATTAAAAGACTTTGGATGGGTTAAAATGGTGGTTAAAGCTTCCAAAAAGTATCAGGAGAAAACATTTGCAAAAAGCCATGCCCGTGCGCACCAGAATCCCCAGAACAGCTCAACGAAGTTGGGCTGTACAGGGTTGGTCGCTACAAGCGCCACCTTGGTCGCTACAAGCGCCCCTGGTCGCTACAAGCGCCAGTGTGGTCGCTTGAAGCGCGGGTAGGCAGGGAATTTTCCTGCCTGGTCGCTACAAGCGACAGCCCGTCGCTACAGCGACCGTATCAGTATAAAAATGTGTAAAAATGTGATTTTCCACCATTTTTGCCCAATCAAAGATACCCAAGCATCCAAAACATGCTAGGGATGATTTTCTATTACAAATTGATAGTTTAAAACGTGTATGAGCAAGGAATTTGCAAGTAGGAAATTAGGGTAAAACTCTAAAACTTCTATAACTTTTCCTATGAAATCAAACACTATAAAACTCACAAAAAGGGATTCTAAAACCCCTAGGGAGCTCACCTCAATCTTGCTTGGTGCTGGCTTAGCTTGCTTGTCCATTTTCCTCAAAACCCTAGCTTGAGTTTCCTTGCTTTTCTTTAATTTCTTCATGTTCTAGCTTTCCCACAACCAAGTTTGCATGAATCCATGATTAAAGGAAGAAGTTTGATGAAATGGAGCTTGATGATGGCAAGGAGAGGGAGGCGTGTGCCTAGAGAGAGAGGGAGAGGAGCTTATGAGTTTTTAGAGAGAGAAGTGGAAGAAGAGAATGAGAAAAATATCTTACTTCCTCCTTTTAATTAATTCTTCCTTCCAAAATTACACTTTACCATTCTATACGTTTAACTTCTGTGATACTGATAAAAGTCGCGTTTAAGCGGGATATTACACTCTACCCCCCTTAAAAGAAATTTCATCCTCGAAATTTAGATAATCATTATTAGATCCTGAAAAGATAAATCCTTTCTACCTCTTTCTCTACTATGAAAATTTTCAATCCTTTAAGCTTGTTGAAACTTCATGGCAACTCCAGGGCCTGACATGTAGATTAATCACGCACCCCGATTAAACTATACTGGTTAAGACTTGTTCTTTAGCCATGATTTCCATTTCTGTAAATCAAACATGTGATAATCTATTTCCACCCGTAGGGTCTAATGCGTGTTACACAACTATCACTTGTCAGGACGTATGGTTATCTGAACCAATATACCCATATCATCTGACTATGATCTCTGTTAAACATATTCCTTGTAAATCTAATGTAAAATTATTAAATCTTGGATTTCTTTTACTGGATTCTATCAGTCCTTCTTTAATTGACCATTCAATCTTAACCTGAAGACGTCGAATCGATCTGTTTTCCTCAATCATTCCAACTTTCTGAGGAATCTATTACATTACTTTCAGTTCCAAAGAACTTTTATCTTTAACTTCCGCCTCGTAAGACGACCTTTTACTGTTACATTCGTACCATCTTCTATATAAATTTTAACTTGCACTGAAAGTATCTGACATCCTGGTGTAACTATTATCACCACCATAAGCATTGCTCACATCTCCACTGCGGAAATTCTTAAAGCTCGAGAAATCTTATGAGTCACTCATGCTCCGATTAATTAATCAACGATAACATGTAGCCAAAGGTCTTAGGAACTTTCTTCTCTACCAATACTTCCAAACTTATGAAAATCCAGTATAAGTGACATGTGGCATAAGCCGTCTCACATATCATCAAATAATGCAGTCCATAGCACATAGCCTCCATACACGATCGAGTACGTGTTCACTACTACCGGATACATGGTACATCGCATCATCATTGTCCAACTAACGGGACATCATACTTAATTTAAAATATACTTGAGACAAACCACGTCAACCAAGGTCACTCTCTTAACTCTTAATTCATTCTTATATCCTTTAAACATTCACAATCCCATAACGCAAGTTATGGTTACATTCCGTTGTCGTAGTAACTTACTTGTCAAAAGACATTCTCCGTTTTCGAAAAGAGAACTCTATCCTGATCGCTGTCAGAATAACACTTTAAAACTCTTAATCCTTTATTTCATAACTTTAATGCACGTAGCCTTTCACTGAAAACTATGAGAAATCCTCTGATCCGTGTAAAACATTTCCTTCCTTTAACTATTAACTTTAAGTTCAAGAATTTTGAACTCCTCAGTTGAGATTTGTTCGGTAACAACAAACCTGTTCTGCTTAAGACTTTCCTGTTAAAACATTACCGAATGCGTACCACGGTTACCGATACATGTCACACGACTATAACTATATTACACTACTGTCTAAGCAGTATATACTCTGCCTGATCAGTATACATAATACTAATCATAACCTGTTACATGTCTGTTACATGTGACATGCTAGCATAACGTGGGTACGATGCGGAATAACTTCATGCCACTGCATAATTCCTCTTTGATTAAACTTACTATTCAAGTTAACTTATACTTACTGAGCTAAACAGCTAGATCACTGTATGAAATGTGGCCTCCTTCGCGTGCTATAAACACATCCTTTAATTTCTCAAACCGCTTCGATTCTCTTATTCCATGAGTTTCAAGATCTGAAACATCCCTCGACTTATCTATTAAAATTTCTTATTAGAACTGTTGGTAAGTTCAAGTCATCACCACTTACACATATTCTGTAGCTTAAGAATTAATCTCTGAATACTTTTCCTGTAATTCATCTGGCAAGGACCTCACAAACATCCTTTTCCTTTAACTTCAGCTTGATTTGCCTGTTAACTCATAATTGGATTACTTCTCCGCTGCGCAACTCTGATTTTTAACAATTCGCTTTGGAATCACTATTACCATATAAAATCTCCTTGGCCAATCCTTTGACTTTAGAACTTTGTAGTTACCACACATAGCTATCTTACATTATAATTCCTCTTGTGGTTTAATCCACCTGTTAAACTTACTGATTGCTCGACGCTTGACTTTGCGTTTCCTTTCGAACATAAACAAAATTCTTACTTTCACGAAATACACCGAACCCTGTAGACAGTCTTTAACAATGAATACGAGCCCAATGATGCTCCTATTAAAACAACTTAAGTTCATACATTATTTACTTGTGGTAACTTCTAGAAACATTCTATGACTTCCGGAAATTCTCGTCTTTCATATACTTAATCGATTAATGAATCGGGTCTCATTCTATAATTATTCGTAGGGATTTCACATCCACAACCTTTTTCCAAGACACTTAGGTCCACATAACTCTAACATGACTCTTGGTCACCCCGGAAATAATCCGTCTGGATAAACCCAACTTTTACCGGCTCTCCTGTAAATTCAAACACAGGCTACACCTTTTTGAGTACCCAATTAATAAATCTGTAAACCTCAATACGTAACATTTTCCATTGGATCCTTCCTATAACTTATCACTGTATTCACAATTCCATTCTAATACTGTTATCTGAATAATAGTCCATCTGACTTCTCGACCGTTGCCCTCTTCATGGTTTCGAACAATCCAAGGTATATATATATATCTACCATCTTTAATATCTACTAACATAAGGTGATCTTTGTCGGCTTACCCAAATACTCATGTAAGGAGCCCATGAAAGGATAACATAGAACTCCTTAACATTAACCATAACTTTAACTGTAACTTGTACGCTAATGATGATCTTCCTGCTGCTAGAGCCTCTCAGTAATTCTTGGCTAATTCCTGTTTAATCCTCGAAACCAGCCTGCTATAATCCGACAACAAACGATTCCATCTTTAATCCATACCCTTACCGGGGGTTTCCTTCACTTATCGCTACGCTCGCGTTCTTCATACCAAGCATCTTGGTGTCCTTTAATAAAGGAAGGTAATATGTTTCATCTGTCCCATATTTCGCTTAATCCATAAATAAATCTCTTACCTGTCGAATATTAAAATCTCATCTTGTCCAGGTGCGTAAGTCCTTCCATCCTTACACACTTTATCCTTACTGAAAGTCTAGAGCTTCCAATCGTTAACTGGTCATTCCTTATTCCAAGTCGCTGGGTTTGGTATCACAATCCTTTGCATCTGCAGCCGGAATTAAAACTCTAATTTTTCAATTCACTTTAACCTTCCAAGTTCGGTTCCCATTAAGATTCCAAATCATTTCTTAGTGTATTCCATAATTCTTTACTCTATACATCTCCTCGGAGAAGGCATCGCTCAAGATGCGTCCAACTAGCCAAGGTACTTGACCTTACTCTTAAATACCTCTTATATTTCTGAGACTTTGCCATTAACTGGCTCAGTTATTGCACCGTTAGAAACCATCCTTTGGCATTAAATACTTTGCCAATTCCGTCTTAAAATCTGACACTTTAACCTTTACCCTTCGTACACTTCTTTCCTCCTTGGTCACATTCAGCTCTCGGATATTCGTCCTATCTGTCATATACTAGATTGAGTTGATCAGGCTCAACTAGATATGATATTTAGAACAACATCCGGAACCCAATGATTCCACTACTTTTATTGAATCTTAAATGACCCATGGCACGGTCTGAATCGACCTGCTCTGATACCAATTGTAACACCCATACTAACTTTAACTAGTATATTAGCATGTGCGTTAAACTGATACTGGATACATTTAAAAATTTCAATAATAATATTACATCACAACAGAATAAATACATGTTTACTCGTTTGTACAATAATCCAATACTGTTATAATACTTTTACAAATGTCCATTAAGCTTCTGGGCTGGTACACAACGAGCAATTGCACTCCATCCAGTACCTCTATGAAGATCTTCGTCACGAACCTCTGACTAACCTGTAAACCTGCACCAGAAGGAATGGGATGAGACATAATGTCTCAGTGAGCTCCAGCCCAACCAACTGTTGGCAACCACAGGGAACCTAGGGTCGCCATGCCTACCTTGGCAATCTTGGGGATTTCCTACGATCGCCAAGTCTTTTATCTGCCTATGACTATAAATCCTTCTGTATCTATAACTTGAACTGCCTATAACCTTTACTGTGACTATCTATAACCATAACTGTAATCTGCCTATAACTTTAACTTAGTGATCGAGGGAAACCTAGGATCACTTTCTGATAACTGTCTATAACTGTAACTATGAGTTTCCTGTGACTGTAACTGTAACTGTAACTGTAACTTTGACTATAACTTTAAAACATAAAACATATACACAGTTCGATAGCAGTTTTATGTTAGCTGTTAGCGTTGAACAAACAATTAATCTGAGTTCATTTTACGGAGGGCAGCCCGGGTGGAGCAACCCCGAGATACGTCTCCCTATAAACCGGTGAACTCCTATCATATCAGGCTAACACCGGACTCCCTATAAAACGTGTGGACAACCCTCTCAGAGAAGTCCCATCCGGCGAATCCCGGAGTCTGATGAACACGCCACTATAAAACGTGCAAGCACGCCAACGCCTTTAATCTTTAATTCTTTAACTTTAACGTATGAACATATAATCCGTTACTATAATCATATAACATTCCTGTAACTTATAATCTGTAACCTATGATTCTTGGCTTATCGTTCTCATAAGCCACCTATATTCGTTGGAGAACCAACACTATAAACCTTATCTGTAACTATGATTGTAGAAACATTCCTATAATCCTTGTATTCTAAACTGAATACATCTATAATCTCTTATACCTAAAGTAGGTTCTTAACTTAGTAAAGTTGTCTGCATTTCCTAAGAGTTATCAACTCACGTGCAAGGAATCTATCCATAAAATCCTTGCACCCATACTATGATTCATGCTTTCCTATCAAGGGATTCGACACATCGTCATCATGTGTCTCTATTAGAGTTTACCTATCCATATAACCATGTTCCCACAATTCCCATGCCTTGCGCATTCCTTGCCCCTCTAATTTCTCAATCATTAAAAGACTTTGGATGGGTTAAAATGGTGGTTAAAGCTTCCAAAAAGTATCAGGAGAAAACATTTGCAAAAAGCCATGCCCGTGCGCACCAGAATCCCCAGAACAGCTCAACGAAGTTGGGCTGTACAGGGTTGGTCGCTACAAGCGCCACCTTGGTCGCTACAAGCGCCCCTGGTCGCTACAAGCGCCAGTGTGGTCGCTTGAAGCGCGGGTAGGCAGGGAATTTTCCTGCCTGGTCGCTACAAGCGACAGCCCGTCGCTACAGCGACCGTATCAGTATAAAAATGTGTAAAAATGTGATTTTCCACCATTTTTGCCCAATCAAAGATACCCAAGCATCCAAAACATGCTAGGGATGATTTTCTATTACAAATTGATAGTTTAAAACGTGTATGAGCAAGGAATTTGCAAGTAGGAAATTAGGGTAAAACTCTAAAACTTCTATAACTTTTCCTATGAAATCAAACACTATAAAACTCACAAAAAGGGATTCTAAAACCCCTAGGGAGCTCACCTCAATCTTGCTTGGTGTTGGCTTAGCTTGCTTGTCCATTTTCCTCAAAACCCTAGCTTGAGTTTCCTTGCTTTTCTTTAATTTCTTCATGTTCTAGCTTTCCCACAACCAAGTTTGCATGAATCCATGATTAAAGGAAGAAGTTTGATGAAATGGAGCTTGATGATGGCAAGGAGAGGGAGGCGTGTGCCTAGAGAGAGAGGGAGAGGAGCTTATGAGTTTTTAGAGAGAGAAGTGGAAGAAGAGAATGAGAAAAATATCTTACTTCCTCCTTTTAATTAATTCTTCCTTCCAAAATTACAACTTTACCATTCTATACGTTTAACTTCTGTGATACTGATAAAAGTCGCGTTTAAGCGGGATATTACACGACGGGTCGAAAGGACTTAAATACAGAGTACGCCAATTTTGGACCTAAAAAGGAAAAAATGTGAGATGCTCGTGATGCAAATGCAAATGCAAGACGGCGAAGCTGACCCGACTGGGGGTAAAACAAAACCAAAGGATACCCGAGTTTGTTAAAGCAAGGGATCCGACTCCACTGGGGGATAACATAGTTTCACTGGGGAAGGAATTGTCTACTATCAACAAAGATGACAGCTTAAAGAAGACAGATGATATGTATTACCTACTATCGTGTATTGATAGCTTAAAAGAGGTAATATAAAAGGAGACACCGTCTACCATCGTTGTATGGATAGCTTAAAACAGACAGATGACAGGTATTACCTACTATCGTGTATTGATAGCTTAAAAGAGGTAATATAAAAAGAGACACCGTCTACTATCGTTGTATGGATAGCTTAAAACAGACAGATGACATGTATTACCTACTATCGTGTATTGATAGCTTAAAAGAGGTAATATAAAAGGAGACACCGTCTACTATCGTTGTATGGATAGCTTAAAACAGACAGATGACAGATATTACCTACTATCGTGTATTGATAGCTTAAAAGAGGTAATATAAAAAGAGACACCGTCTACTATCGTTGTATGGATAGCTTAAAACAGACAGATGACAGGTATTACCTACTATCGTGTATTGATAGCTTAAAAGAGGTAATATAAAAGGAGACACCGTCTACTATCGTTGTATGGATAGCTTAAAACAGACAGATGACATGTATTACCTACTATCGTGTATTGATAGCTTAAAAGAGGTAATATAAAAGGAGACACCGTCTACTATCGTTGTATGGATAGCTTAAAGAAGACAGATGACATATATTACCTACTATCGTGTATTGATAGCTTAAAAGAGGTAATATAAAAAGAGATATCGTCTACTATCGTTGTATGGATAGCTTAAAGAAGACAGACAAAATATGTGTTACCTACTATCGTGTATTGATAGCTTAAAAGAGGTAATATAAAAAGAGATACCGTCTACTATCGTTGTATGGATAGCTTAAAGAAGACAGACAAAATATTTTACCTACTACCATTGTGAGGGTAGCTTAAAGAAGGTAAGAGATAAATGTCAGTTGTTCGGGATGTAGCCGAACTTGCCACTGACGACAGGATAAAAGGTAAATGTCAGCTGCTCGGGATGTAGCCGAACTTGCCACTGACGACACGATGGTAAAAGGTATGCTCAAGCTGTTCATTAAAGGACTGTCACTTGGCGAAAAGAGGGTGACATCTTTGGACCAGACACACTGGGGATGACACTTGGGGAAAAAGAGTTACAAACTGTTCACGACCGATTGGTATGAAAAACAAGACTCAGGGTGGCTAATGCAACCATGTATTGAATGATGTTATGTGCATGTTGTGTATGCATGAATGTGTATATGCATGAATGTATGAATGTATGTAAGACAATACCACTTGTATGACTGTATGGAGGATTGACTTGTGGTATAGTATAACTGACGGACTTGATGAGACAAGATTGGACAGGTAAGATGGAAAGTGGACCGACGACGCAGTACAAACACTCAGCAATCTTCATTGGGGATGATGCCATTGGGGGCATATCAAGACATTGACGGGGTCAAGCCCGATGTATGCAACAACCGGTGGGGAGCAAACACTTCCTGGGGGAATCGTGCTAATCCAAAGACCTGGCAGAAGAACTGGTGTTTCTGTGGTCATGCTTTTTGTTCTTTTTCCTTTTTTTGAATCCCTAACTTTTGCCTGGACCGCCCTTTCGGGTTTTCAGTCCATCGGGAATATATTCTTTTTGTATGCCCCTAATTTTTGCCTGGACCACCCTTTCAGGTTTTCGATCCACCGGGATGCTCATTTTTGCCTAAGCCGCCCTTTCGGGTTTTCGACTTACCGAGCTTTTTCTTTTCTCTTTTTCTTTTTTTTTCAAGCAATTGACCATGTTCAGCCTGCAAAGTTTATCCGTTCTCAGGACAGATGTCGACGCACACTTCACATATTCATGAGTTCAAGGAGAATGTGTTTGTTGTTTATGCTTTCCAAAAAATATAAAAAGATTTATGATTTTAAAAAAAAGTTTTGCTTCAAATACTACCATCAAAAATAGAAGAAATTTTATAAACTGAATAAATGGGAATTCCAAATAAAAGGCACGGGCTCAAATTCATTTAACAGAGTGGTGGCCCGCCAATGGCGTGGCTTCACGGATTTCACAAAGTTTGGAAAATGGTAAATATAAGGGGAAGGTACATTGAACACAAGTAACCGCTATTCTCCCTAACAACTTTGAATTCCGCCGTTTGGATGCTTCAGATTCAGAGTCTTTTGGACCGCTAATGTGCCCCAAGTGAGTAGAGATCAGACCAATGCAGTTACTTTGTCTTTGGATCCTTAATTTTTGCATAGATCGCCCTTTCGGGTTTTCGATCTATCAGGGTGATTATTTTTGTTTTATGTCTCTAATTTTTGCCTGGACCGCCCTTTCGGGTTTTCAGTCCACCGAGACGCTCATTTTTGCTTAAGCCTCGGGTTTTCGACTTATCGAGCTATTCTTTTATTTTTTTAGACAAAGTATTTCTTGACTGCATCGGCATTCACAGGACGGGGAAGCTCGTCCCCATCCATAGTCGTAAGAGTCATTGTACCGCCCGAGAAAGCCCTCTTGACGACATATGGGCCTTCATAATTAGGCGTCCATTTGCCCCTAGAATCGGGTTGAAAGGATAAAATCTTTTTGAGCACAAGACCTCCTTCTTGGAACACACGGGAACTGCCCGTGACACAAAGCATTCATGCGTTTCTCTTCAATCAAGTTTGAGCTGATCATATTTGTTTTGACATCATTCAGCCTCTGATAACTTGGGTTCCATTAAAACTCTCATTGATGGAATCTCAATCTCCACAGGGAGTACTGCTTCCATGCCATACACTAAAGAAGAGGGGGTTGCCCCTGTTGATGTTCGCACCAAAGTACGATACTCATGCAGATTGAAAGGGAGCATCCCATGCCAATCCTTGTAGGTGACCACCATTTTCTGCCCTATCTTCATGATGTATTTTTCTTTTTTTCTTTTTTTGTTTTTTTTTTTGCAGATTCAATGGCACCGTTCATCTGGGATTCGACCAGGAATATTGTGATGGCAGTTCCTCGGAACCCAAGTTTAGTGCTTCCAGTGCTTCTTCATGAGACTGAATGATGTTCTTTTTCATATTCTAGTAGCAGAGAGATCTTTTCGAGAATCCCTTCATCCTCTTCCTCTTCAGCTTCGTAGACGGGGAAATCAAAGTTGGGAGAGACAATAGGGATACAGTGTTCAACGGGTTTATTGATGTTCAGTCCACATATGATTGATGATTGATTTTAGAAAATGAGTGAAAATGCAGACCTTTTGAAATTGATTGAAAATAAAATAAAATATTTTTTTGGTTTTTTGTGTTTACCATTTTCTAGAAAAAAACAAAGAATAAAAAGACAGAGTCGAGGACAAAACGACTTGTTTATTTTATGATGGAAATACATGAAGCAAAAAACCCTACAAAAATTCACTTTCGTATCGGGCGGAACGAAAGGATTTATATATATTTTTTTTAAAAACGAAAAGCAAAAACAACAAAATTCTATTTGGAACAATGAATAGCTGAAGGGACGTCAACAGCGACCCAATTGCGGCAAACTCTGCCATGTGTCACAAAACTAGCTGCCACCTCCTCCAGGTTGTCTTCAACTGGGTAAGCCTTTGAACAACCTTGCACCATATTAATAGATGCAGTCCCATGATCCGGTAGTGGATTAGCTTGCACATTGGGGTTCAAATCTTTGAAGGACAGGATACCAGCCTGGATCAACTTTTGGACTTCAGCTTTCAAGGGGTAACAATGCTCAATGTCGTGACCGGGTGCCCCTTGATGGAAAGCACAAGAGAGATTAGGTCTATACCCACGTGGCAACCTTTCAGGTACCCGAGGGGGCGCCTTAGTCTGAACTAACTTTTTATCAAGCAAAGCGGGAAGCAACTCTGCATACGTCATGGGAATTGGATCAAACTGCGATATCAACCGGACCCGATTCTGTTGGGTAAACTGTTGGGGAGTCCGCTGGGGAGCCTGTTGCCGAGCCTGTTGTCGAGGCTGCTGTTGATACTGTTGCTGAGGCTGTCCATGGGCCACCATACTTACCCGTTGCTCTCTCTTTCCTGAGGAGCCATTCCCAAACTTCTTTGTACTGCTGGCAGCAAAGGCACTTTCCATAACTAAACGTCCCTCTCGGACTCCTTCCTCCAGACGCATTCCCATATTAACCATTTCAGTGAAATCACTAGGCGCACTTGCAATCATCCGCTCGTAATAGAATGAACCAAGAGTATTTAGGAAAATCTTGGTCATTTCTTTCTCCTCTAGTGGTGGGTTAATCTGAGCAGCAATCTCCCTCCATCTTTGGGCATACTCTTTGAAAGTCTCCTTATCCTTTTGAGCCATGGCTCGGAGTTGGTCTCTGTCTGGGGCCATGTCCAGGTTGTACTTGTACTGGCGGATGAAGGCTTCTCCCAAGTCATTGAAAGTTCGAATCTTGGTGCTGTCCAAACTCATGTACCATTTTAAAGCGGCGCCAGTCAGACTGTCCTGGAAATAATGGATGAGTAGTTGATGATTATCCGTCTGGGTAGACATCTTCCTAGCATACATTATCAGGTGGCTTTGAGGACAAGTGTTCCCCTTGTACTTCTCAAATTCAGGGACCTTAAACTTGGGCGGGATCTTGACATTTGGCACCAAACAGAGGTCGTGGGCATTTTTCCCAAACAGATCCTTCCCGCGGAGGGCCTTGATTTCCTGTTGCATCTTGTCAAACTTTTCTTGGAAGTCATCCATCCGATCCTGAGCCCCTACACTTTCAGTGTGAAAGATAGGTTCATTGTCGTACTGGGTGGTATGAATCACTGGAGCTGAAAAAGCCATAGTAGCCTGAGGAAAAGTAATACCGGGTTGAGGAGCAGAAGTTGCAGCAGGAATAGGGATGAATCCTTCACCGGAGCTAAAAGGCATGCCCCAGGGATATCCGTCGGGCATAGTGTATTGTGGAGCACTGGTGTGCGCCGTCGGAGCCGGAGTAGTAGTAGTTATCAACTGAGCTAGATGGCTAGGGGAAGGAGACGGTGGATGAACTTGTGCGGCTGCCAGCAGCTTTACCAACTCTGTCAATTCTTCTATCTTAGTTCGCATGGATGTCATTTCCTCCCGGAGTGCCTGATTCTCTTGTTCCAAATGTTCCATTCTTTTTCTCTGATATGCCCTAGTGTTGTAAGTTAGTTTCTGCTGAGGACGTCGGGCCACTTTCTTGGACTAGGCAGATAGACCTTCGGAAAAACAAGACGTGAGACTCGGCTTTGAGAAACTATGAATGCGATATGATGCATGATTATGCTTATGCAAAAAGAAGAAAGATTTGTTATCGAAGGACTTTGTTGAAGTAATTGTAAACATCATGGTTTGAACATTTCATTTGAGCATCAAGGCATTACAAAATAGTTCTTTTTTAGAAACCAAGCCAAGGGACCAATTCAAAAGTCCTTTAGTGGAAGCTAGATTTTTTTAAAAAAAATCTAAAGACTCCTAGCTTCCTTAAATTCAACAAGTCAAGGCTCTTGAAGGTGTACTTCCTAGTGCTCCTCTATGATGTTTAAAAAACTTGTTTAAGTCCTTCGGTAATTGGATGAAAAAATGAGTTTATGCATGGATGCATGCATGTATGGTTATGCTAAAGAACGGAGAAAACATGGTGAGGTTAAGTCCAAAATGTTGGAGTCAAGGGTAAACACGCCATTTGGTAAGAACTATGGTTTCACATGTACCTGTATCACGGGTTCTACCAGGTTCCCAAAGTCCTCAACCCCTTCCAAATATCGTCGGGTTACGAGATTGACTCCCGGTCCAACAACATTTGTAAGAAAGTCTCGTTTGAGTGTAGTATCGCGTATCAACTAATTCAAGATTACTCTTGGTTAGCCACCGCACTACGTCCTAAAAGGCCAAGATGGGTTAAGTGTAACTAAAGGTCCTCAACTTCATAGGTCACTTGAAAATAATAATGCCGGACATGACTACTCATGCCGACATAATAATACTTCCAAGATTCCTCCATTGAGCGGGGTTATCACATGTGCCACATCCGAAATTTACCCTCGGAAAGACACTTTGATTATACCACCATCCTATCTTATGTTTCCCTCAAGTCCGGGTGTAGGACTTATCTCACCACTCACGTAAAAAGAAAAAAACACATAGGCACATATTTACAACCTTATTTTTATTTTAAGCAAGTTATAGCACAAAATAATTAAATAAATTCAAGTTAGGCTCAACCCTCTTAGGGAAGTCCCCAGTGAAGTCGCCATTTCTGTCGCGGTGATTTTCGGAGATCAAGCTATTGATTAGCGTTGACTCACTAATTTTATTTCACGACTGAACTTTTAATTTTTTAAATGAAAAGTGGAAAAAAGTTCTAAATTACCACAATTTTAAAGATTTAGGGTTCGGGGGTTAGTTACGTTTAGGGAAGGTGTTAGCACCCTAAACGTTCGTAGTACTCTACGAGAACCTCTTGATTTTATTTATTTATTTTGGCTATAACTTGCTTATTTTTTTTTTAGAGACAGAATTAAAGTACAGCGAGAAAAAATGTTTTTTTTTGTATTTTTTATGATTTGGAAGGACAAGGTCCTCTGCCTACGTACCCGTGAGGGATCAAAACCTCGTAGTTCGGGGTAGAAATAACGGTTGATTTGTTTGGTGTTTTTTGTTAATTTTAAAAGAGTTTTAAAAATAAAAGCCAAGTGGCAAAATGGAATTGGTTGGTGTTTTTTATTTTTGAAAGTGATTAAAGTGTAATTAAAGCAGATTAATGGTTATTTAAAGAAAATAAAAGAGAAAAAGGACACTTGATTGAAAATCAAGGTTTGATTGGGAAAAGATTTTTTTGATTTTGATTATTTGCATTTTTTTGTGATTTTCGTTTTTAATTAACTAAGACTAAAAAAAAAGCTAAACGCGAGGAAATTTCGTAGTGACGTTGGATCACCACGAAACCCTTTTGAAATTAAACTAAACTAATATTTTTTTGTATTTTTTCTTTTATAAGCCGAAATAAAATAAAATAAAAAAAAAACATAAAGCGGAATAAATAAAGTGCGAGTGTCAGTGCAAGTTCTCATTTATATTTACATTGTACCTAAATACATTCTAAAAGATGGCAAAATAATAAATAAAAATAAAACTTGCAAATGCAATAAGTAAGCATGCTAAAGATAAAAAATAAAAAAGAAAAATGCATGAAATAAAAGGAAAATAAAAAAAATAAAATAAATAAAAATGCATGATGCGTTAAAAATTAAAGGCAATAAAATGCGTGACAATAAATAAAAACTAAAAAAAAAAAATAAATGCAAGAAAAGAAATGAAAAAAAGAAAATAAAAGGAGAAAAAAAAAAAGAAGGAATGGGGGGGCGATAGCAGACAGGGGGGTGCAGGAAAGAAAGCTGAAAATGAGAGGGGGAAGAGAATTCAGGATGGGCCGAAGCTGGGCCTGGTCTGAAGGGGTATTGGGCTTGGCTTAAAAACAGTTTTCTGAAATATTTCTCTCATTTCTTCTTCTTCTCCCTCTCTCTACTCTTTCTTTCTCTAAAATCTCTCCTCCCTCTCTCTTAATTCAAAAAACAGCTAGAGATACCTCCGGCGCGGCGGCCGCCGGCGGCGCCACCGTGCCGGAGTGACCCAAACTCCTTTTTTAAAACAAACACACATTTAGGAATCCTTTTTTCTTCTTTACACGAATTTGACCTTAGATTTTCGAAAACCTTTGTGAAAAAGCCTAGATCTAATTCAAAGTTCTCTAAAAAAAACTACCTTTCTCTCTTTGGTTTCAGTCTTGAGTGGCTTGGTTGTGATGGTTCCGAATCGGTTTCGGTTTTGAGTGGGTGTTGATGAGGTTGGCCGAATTTGTATGGGATTTGTGGGTGTGAAGGGAGTGTGTTTGATGGTCGTGGTATTTTGGAGGAGGAGGGGCGCGGTTTGGTGTGTTAGGAGGGATGAGGTGGAGGCTGGGTTGGTTGTACGGTGGTGGGTAGTTTAGAGGGTGATTGTTTGTGCGGTTTGGTGATGGTATTGGCCGTAGGTTGTTGGTTGTGGGTGAGGAAATTAGGGAGTCCGTACGGCTGGGAGAGTGTTAGGCTGGTTGTGGTTGTTGTGTTGTAATGGTTGATGCCGTACGGTTGTGGTGTTTTGGAGGATGGTGTGTGTTTGTAGAGAGGCTGATTGTGTAGTGTGTTTGTTGGGATGTGGCCTTGGTTTTTCTATGTAGTGTTTCTTGTGGGTTTAGCCGTTAATTAGGAGAGGAATTGAGTAGTGGTAGTGGCGTTTTCTTTGTGATTGTGTTCTGGATTTTTTTTCGTTGTGGTATGTGGTGGAAGGGCGGCCGTACGGTTATGTGTGTGTGAGTGTGATTTGGGCTGTACGGGTTTGGGTATTTGGGGGAGAGGGACACGGTCTGTTTGTGTGTGAAGGAGGGGGGCCGTACGGCTATGTGGGTGTGGGTTGTGTGACGGTTGTGTGGCCGTGGCAGTGGGGTTGGGCGTGTTTGTGGGTGGTTGGGTGAGAGGGGGTGGCCGTACGAGTGTGTTAAGTGTGGCTGAGTTTGTTTTACTAGATTGTGTGAGATGAGTGTTGGTTTTGTTTACTGATCTGGTTTTTTGTTCTGAGTGAATTTTGATGGATTTTCAATTGGCTCTTGCGTGAATTCCCCCCCCTTTGCTACTGTTAACTGACTATAATATATACACTAATTTGTCATCACTGCCCATAATGGTCAGTGAATGACAACTTAATTGACAAATTAAAACATAATAAATCATGACAAAGTCTCCTCTACAAAGATAATGACAAATTAAGGACCAATTAAATCTCCAGCAAAGTCAGACCAAAAAATAAATTTTAAAAAAGTAACTAAAAAAAGAAATAAATAAAAAAACTAAATAAAAAAAATATCAATAAAAATATTCAAAAAAATAAAGATATAAATAAAAATAAAAACAAAAAGACGGACCCGGACGAAATAAAAAAATGAGGTATTTTAAAATACCTCTCTGTCGAAATTTCGTCTGAGACGACGAAAAATTCCGAACTAAAAAGACGAGTAAAAAAATAAATTTTAGGTCAAAAATTGGGGTATGACACCAGGTCTATGCCATAAAATCAACTCAAGTGAGTTCAAAGAACATTTGAATGAAATGATAATGAATGTCTTTGAGTTTAATCAAAGGTTCTGAATCTGAATCCAACTTTAGATCCATGTTTGAATTCAACATTAAGAATGCAACACTATTAAATTCTTTGAGAAAGAATTTTATCACTTGTTACAATTCTACCCGGTTCAATGAATTCATTTCTACAGTTGCATGCACGATTCACACACAAAAAACATAGAATTAAAAATAAAAAATTTAATTAGTATACATAATTTGTTTTACACATGCATCCAATCAAGTCAAGTTATGTAAACATATTTTTTGAGATATTTCAATAACTAACCTATAAAAATAATTTTATCTTGTGATTTAATTGATTGCATTGTAAACAAAAGTTTTTTATTGTTTAAACATAGAAATTAATTGTAAACAAAAAAAAACTCAATAAAGAACAATTCTTAAAAACGAAAATATCTTCATAAAATTTAAAATTAATTCCCCACCTCCACTCACTTTATTTTAGGAAAAAAATTCCAAATCTAAAAATCAAACAACGTGAAGATCAAACGGTGAAGCTCATTTTCATATTTCGTGGGCAACAAAAAAATAAAAGAACTAAATAATAAATTAATAATAATCATAATAACAAATTCCTGTCCATATAAAACAAAGTATAGCAACTTCTAACAAAAATAAAAATAAAAATAAAATACAAAATAATTTCAAATGAAGAAATCACAGAATCTTCATACATCAAACGGTGGAGATAATTTTCATTTTCTTGGGGAACAAAACATGTAAAAGAAATAAAAAAAAAAAAAATCTTGTCCAAAAAGAAAGGTTAGAAATAAATTAGGGTTTGGGTTTCATTCATTTTACTCACACTCATTTCATCACACAAACTTAGCTTCGAGAATCTTCGTTTCCACCGAATCAAGCTATGGCTGCTAAGGGTCCCGGTCTCTACTCTGACATCGGCAAGAAAGCTAGAGGTAGTTTTTCTCTCTTTCTCTCTCAATCAATGGTATTTTTTTTGGATTTTTTTGGGGTTTTTTTTTGGCTTAATTGATGTTTTTTTTTTGAAATTTGTAATGATGGGTTTTGTTGGAAGTTTTGATTTTTCTTTTTGGGTTTTTTTTAATGAAATTTCTAATGGGTTTTGTTTGTTCTATTGGATATTTTTTCTTTATGTATGGTTAATTGATGAAATTTTAAATGGGTTTTGTTGGAATTTTTTTTTTGGGTTTTTTTAATGAAATTTGTAATGGGTTATGTTTGCTTTGTTGTAAATTTTTTATATTTTTTTTCGTTTATGTATGGTTAATCAATGTTTTTTTTTTTTTTATGATATTTGAAATGGGTCTTGCTTGTTTTGTTGGAAATTTTCGATTTTTATTTTTGGGGTTTTTTCTTCATGTATGGTTAAGTGGTGTTTTTTTGATGAAATTTGTAATGGGTATTGTTGGAAAATTTTGTTCTTTTTTTTTTTTTTTTTGGTTTTTACTTATGTGTGGTTAATTGGTGTTGTTTGATGAAATTTTTGATGGGTTTTGTTTGTTTTGTGTAGATCTGTTGTTCAAGGACTATAACAGTGACCAGAAGTTTACCATCTCTACCTACTCACCCACTGGAGTTGTGAGTTGAATTTTTATTTTTGTTTCAGTGTTTAGCCTGTAACTATGCTATTTGTATATATTAATAGCAACAATAATGATGATAATGTTGGTAAAATCAAGGAGCTAGTTGAAGAAAACAGGATTGTTTAGTTTGTAGATTTGTGTTTCCTCAGTTGCATTTTGATTATATGGTTTTTTAAAAGGATTCAAATAAGCATGTTATGTTGTTATTTGAAAATGAAAGAAATGGATTATGTTTCTGTTCCTTTGGTGTGTTTACGTAGTTTTTTACTTTTTGACTGCATCTTTGTTTTAGTTATTTGCTGAATGGATTGTAGATTGATATGAGCTCTGTTTTCTCTAAATGTTGTTTTAGTTGGAAGATTTGTGTGCTTCCTCAGTGGCATTTTGATTATATGTTTTTCTTTTGTTGAAAAAGGATCCAAAAAAGCATGTTATGTTCTTTAAAATGGGAAAAATGGCTTACGTTTATGTTGCTTTTGGTGCTTTGCTGTGAGGTTTTTTCTACTTTTTGTTCTCATTTTTGTTTTTTACTCATTTGTTGAATACATTGTAGTTTTTTTGTTCGGATAAAAAATGGATTGTAGGTTTGTATGTGCTACCTTGTCCCTAAATGTTTTTTTAGTTGCATGATGGAAATGAGATACTGGCTGCAATTCAGTTCACGTCATTTTATTTTATAACCTAGTATAAACTAAACTTGATTTATGTTTTAACCATTTTTGGATTTTGCAAGTAGATTTTCTTGATTTAATATAAGTTTTTAATGTAAATACAAAGTCTGGTTTGTGTATGCTATTACTGTATGCAAGGTATGGTTTGTGTATACTATAACTACTATCAAGCTTGTGTATTCTATTTCTAATAGTAGCTAGATTGAGAACAGTGGCATCAAAGTAGAGTGTAGTTCAACGGATCAGGGTAAGGTCACTAAAGTCCTCGCTTTAGGCCTACAAACAAAAATTTATTTTTCATTACATTTTTTAAACAATAAGGTCTCAACTGTCAAAATTTGCTTTAGTCCTTATTTACTTTTGAAGATTATTGGGTTGGCCCTGCAACAGATCCCCGGTGCTCTGTTTTAGAGTGAGCTGGTGCTTGTGTACTCTGCACATAGGAAGCTATGCTATTAAATTTTGCTCAAATATAGCTTGCCTTGCAGTACAAATTGCACAAGTTCAGGTCTTCATTTTTAGCTATAGTTTGTTGGTTTTATTTATCATGTTTTAGTGCAGCCAGCCTAGCCTTCACTTTTGGTTTTTTTATTTCATTTTCATGACCCCTCTGTTCTGAACGCATCTAACTTCCCCTTGGCCCGCCTGCCATTGTTGCACTTATAAAGTCTATTTGATTCCCCAGCCTACCATTTTTGGCACTAGGTTTTGCAATTATAGTGTCCCTGATGCCTTTTTGCGCCTCCTGTAATTTGCATTGATTTCCTTTCGCTTTTGGTGATTGATCTTTGTGTCCCTCATGATAGATTAACTTCTATAGAAAACATTGTCCTTTTTTGCATAATTTTCTGTGTTTGCCAATGCTTCATAGACATTTGTTATTGGTAGATTAACTTTTATAGAACACTTTGACAAATTTAGTTGATAAAGGCTCGGTAATTTTGAGTTTGAACTGTTTATTGTCCACTTGTTGATGGAATATGGTTTTAAGTCTATTGAGATTTTGTATGCATGTTTAATTGTTTCAGATTGTTATGGTATTTTCATTACAAACACTATCTTTATTGTAGCGGCCACACTGTATTCATATCACTTTTAAGTGTGGCTGCTCTGCCTTATGTTCCTAACCTGTTATCCCATACTTTGCAATAAGAATGCTTAGGTTGAAGTTTACGTAATGGATAAGTTTATGTAATGTAATGTATCAGTTGCATTTCATGATTTAAATCCTCTGGTTAGCAATAAATAATTTATGTCTTATACTCACTTTGTGTATTGTGCTATAGGCTATCACATCATCAGGTACAAAGAAAGGTGAACTGTTTGTGGGCGATGTTATTACCCAGTTGAAGAACAAAAACTACACCGCTGATATTAAAGTAGACACAGAGTCTAATGTGAGTTTCGCATTATTGTTTTGATATTTATGATTTGCATGCCTCGTACAGAATTGTCAAACTAATTATTGTAATTGATTTTTTATCTTACCACCCTCGGAAGGTGTTTATTGGTTTAATCAATTTTTAGGATTGCATGTAAAATTATTACCTTTGACATTGAATTGTTTTATAGAGATCATATTTTCATTGTCTACTTTTTTAGTTAACCCTAGTCAATCTGTTCTTACCACATATATATATATATATATATATATATATATATATAGATATATATTATATATTATATATATATATATATATATATATCATCCTACGTGTGCAAGGTTAATGAAAGTCTACTTAATTTGCAAATATCTTGTTTCTTTGTTTCAACCAGTTTTTCCTTTACATGCAAAACCAGACCAAAGTTCTTGTACTTTTGGCAGTTAAATTTAATTTTA